>OY744517.1:143532846-143677846 GCA_963556195.1 Sepiola atlantica | reverse complement strand
AGAAACGAACAGCTGATTTTCAGACGAGCATCACATCAGGAGACAACATCTCGAATCACACTAGACGTGAGCGTACCCTGATCATGAAATAAAGAACTAATGCGACACTATGAGGAACATTCTGGTGAAATTTTGATTGATTAATAAAGTGAAATTAGTTATAGAATAATTAATTAAAAGAGATTGGGGGAGGGTAGCACATACAATATTGTCAAATATTATTTTCGGCCAAATATTATTTTCACGACCGATTGAATTCTAAAAGGTCATACTCTTGTGTTGCGTGACAGTCACCCCAGGAAACTTGTTTTGATGATAAATAAGGAAGGCTGAAATAGTCAGGCTAAAATTGTATTGTTAATATATTGTCTTTACTTGTCTAATATGACAGCTGAGAGAAATTACTCAAACCGAATTATGGTTATAGTTTGAAATGTTATATCAGGTTACAATTGTCAATAGGGGAAAATCATTTACTTGAACAACCTGATTTGCAAGAAATGATTTTCAGAAAAAAACAATTTTATGTTGGCAAATTAAAAAGGTCATGGGGGCACACTTACCATATCTGATGAATATAATTACCTGTAAATACACACTAAGGCATAATAATTTTAAAGTAGGACACATCCCCTATAATGTGGCTTGATTTAAAGCCAACCATTTTAAAGTGAGACGAAGACTTTCATTGCCCGACCAATTATAAGAAAGCATAAAATGCGAGGGGAATTGTGATTGGTTAATGAATTATAAAGGTCATGGGGGTACACTTACCACATCTTATGAATATAATTACCTGTCAATAAATACTAAGGCGTGCTAATGATGAAATAAAACCCAGTCTCATATTGGGCGTCAGAATTCAGACTCATCTTTTAGGGTAAACAATTGTTTTAATTGCCTGAGCAACCATAAGAAAGCAGAAAATATGATACGAATTGTGATTGGGTAGCGAATCGCAACACTCGTCTTAAGTAAAATGTCCCTAATAAAATAACTTACAGTTGTAGAATTAACCAGAAGTTTGTCGGTCATCTCAGTAGAAGACGGTCGGTTAGTCTGAGAGAGAGAAAGAGAGAGAGAGAGAGAGAGAGAAGAGAGATAGAGAGAGATAGAGAGAGAGAGAGAGAGAGAGAGAGGGGCCGAAGTCGGTGACCAATGAAAGACAGAAATTCAGAAAACTAATAAGTATTCTTTTCCCAATTTAACCTCCTTTAAGAGACAAAAAACACGAAGCAAATTTCAAAGTCTCCTAATAAAGCAGCAGCCAAATTCCTCAACTTGTCTTTTATCTCCAACAAGAGCAACATCATTTTTCGTTTTTATTATTATTACACACCTGCGTTCCAATAAACATTTGCTATTGTTCATGGTGAAATTTTCTTGCTTTTGATCACTTAACGAATTTCCCGACAAAGCTGCGTTAACACCAAAGTGCTGCGGGTCTTTTAAACACGACGTGGGTGTAGGTTGATTGAGAGGGTAACCAGTCGGGACACATGTCATTCTCGTAGCATCGGACTACACTGAGTGATGAGTCATCCAGGATACGAACACTTGTGACTTTCACGGCAAACATGCATCACGTTTGGTGCTACGATTGTGTCACATACAATTTCATTCATCATTTTTTCAATCGTTTCATAGTATTGATCATCATTCAACCGACAATCCATCCATCTTATTAACCCTTATCCTTGAGTAGCTTTTAGCCTCGGTAAGTGGTGACTTATTAGTAAAATAAAGCACTTAAGTAATAAACAGATCGGAGTAACAACTTCAGTGCAATTCATAAACCGACCAAATCTAGCATGTGGCGTAAACTTCATTGCTGCCGTCTTTACTTGGCCTTAACTTGCATATGTCTGGTGACGAAGTCGTTAATAATGCATACGAAGTCCCTTTACTCAGTATGGTTACGAATACTACGAATAAAGAAATACTTTTATTTTCTATAAAACTTTGTTGTATTTGCTTCTTCATCATCGACAAACTGTGCATTTAACACAAGATCAAATCAGTAAAAGAATTCGTAAGAATATATGAATTTTACCAAATCAATAATATCGTTATGATGATCATATCGTATTAATCGAAACTTACCTGATCGCATGCTGTTTCCGATCATCCCAATACTGAAAAAAGAGAAATTTCCTTTTATAAATTTGCACGTTATTATAAAGTGGTGTAGTTTAAAACAAAATCGTAATTAGGCTCCAGGTCATTAAATCAGAGAAAGTGAAGATTTGTTGGTCTTTCACCGGGCAATTTTCTGTCTTAAACAAGTTGGCTAGTCTCACCTCGTAGCGGAATAGAGTTAGTCATTTGTTTTATCCTCACCCTTTCTAAATGCGTTAAGGTATATATCCTTTGCTTGCAATAAGCTTATCCACATAAAATTTTATAAAGAGATATAATTCTTTTATGTATTATTTTTCAGTATTTACTTCAACAGTGCTCCATACGTAAGTATAGCTCGGTAGTAAGCTATGAAAATATATTTATGGAAATTAAGCTACGCGTTTCATCTACGGGGGGATCTTCAGGCTAAAATGTATGGAGTTAGTTTTGCCGGATCTTTTTATATACACGGCTAGCTAGTTAACCAATCAGATTTTTTGTTGTTCTCTAAGCCAATCGTTGGGCTGCCCACGAACAAAGTTTTACTTCTTATGTCCTGTTCTATTGTTCTGGTTTCTATATAGTGGCCTATATCCTGTTTCTTTGTTGTGTCAATATAATTGGTGAACTTATTTTAACACGTGGTTTCTTGTATTTCTATTTTAAGTTTTAGTTTTTGAATTGCCATAAATATATTTTCATAGCTTACTATATATATATATATATATATATATATTGCATAAACTTATATGCTCATAAATAATTTAATGATTATTGATTAATTAATGATACACAAATAATTAAATAAATAGGAATAAATAAATACATTCACACATAAATACACTTCTCTCTTTTTGAAAATTTTTCTGTTTTTTTTATCATAATTTGCGTTTCTAAAATTTTTCACGCAATTACATTCACATAGAAATTTATCTTCCTTTTTAATTCGAAACGTCGCAATGAGTTCAGACTTTACACCCCCTCCATAACCTATGCTCATTTTGAAACAATTACCCAGACAATATCTTTCTTTCAAGGCTAAAAATAATAAACTCATTTCAACCAACTCATCCTCCCCTCCTCCTAAAACCTCTATAGACTGCTTCTACTGACAGGCTGCCAAATTGCCTTTCTCAATTTTTTTTATTCTTTCACTACAAAACTAGCCGCTTTCAGGCAAATCAAATTTATGATTGTATGATTATTTTTTCTGCATTTTTCTTCATCCTGGGAAAGTCTTACAATAAATGATACATAAATAATATAGGTTTAGGCTTTCCTTTTTAATTTTCCATATATATATATATATATATATATATATATATATATATATATATATATATATATATATATATATATATATATATATATATATAATGATTATTATATAAAATCAATTTACATAATTATAATCAGATACTGTTTTAGACCCATAACTTCAGTTGTGTAATCTATACATTTAACACAGTTTTCACCAGACTGTATGTTTTGATTGTTCGTATTTCAGTTACCTATATCTTATTTACTAAATGGTCCGACGGTGTCTCAGTATTGTAGGATTGTAGGCGCTAGGCGTAATCTATGGGTCGCTACGTTGCAAGTGATGCGAACATATTGGTCGTGCCAATATTACAACTGATGTAAAAAAAGCCTTTAACTGCCGAAATTGATCAGACAAATAAAGAAAAACATTTCCTGCTGTTTGTTCGGCACAGAATTAAGACTGCTATTGCGTTCTCCCGCCCCGTAAAATTTTTACTTGAGAAAAGTTGTGTTTGATCTTTGTATAGTGCTTTATTTACAAATTAATGACATGATCAAGATGCAGACACACTACATTTATATATATATATATATATACATACAGGGTGGGCCAAAATAAGGGTCCTATCTTTAAATTTGAATAACTTGAATTTGAATAACTTCCACAAAATAAAAGTTAAACTCACCAAACTTTATGTGTGTGTAGACTGACCCTTCCGAGATTTTTTGAAATAAACAAAACAAATTTTAGCCGAAAAACACTTCTTAAAACTTACAAAAACTAAAGTATTGTTTTTTACACTGTTTTGAGTTTTTTAAGCAAAAATAATGTTTTCTAAATGAGGGTACGTTCCTTAGGGCTAATACGGCTCATGCTTGCTTCGGAAGGGGTCCTTTACTTATTCTAAAAAAAAAAATTTTTTTAAATCAATAAATAAAAAAGTTATGAATTTTTAAAAATAGGACTCTTATTTTTGCCCACCCTGTATATATATATATATATATATATATATATATATATATATATATATATATTTATACTAAAGCTGAGCGAAACAACGTTTGTTTACCCCAAAGCCTTTTTTGGGGTTATATATTTTAATCACACAAAATACATGCTAAAATATACCTCAGTTTTGGGATTGAGTTATGTTTGAAAAACTTCATTTTTAATTGTTCTAATTAGCCACAATTTGCAATTAACTCACGAAGTGACTTAGCTCTTACTAAGTTTCTATCTATCATTCTCGTCCTCGCTTAATGTATGCTGTTTGACCTCTCGCTATTATTCTCACTTCCGTCACTCTCTCCCTGTTTATTAACAGTCGAAGTTAATAAAAAAGAAAAGAAAAAAAGATCGGAGTAGTCCATTATAAATGAAACGGAATATCCCCACAGGCAGTAACTCCATTTAATTCAGAGAGAGAGAGAGAGAGAGAGAGAGAGAGAGAGAGAGAGAGAGAGAGAGAGAGAGAGCAGAAAACACCCTAATTTTGGATGTTTTTTTTGCATTGAACTGACTTTGCCAACTCTTTTTTTCCTTATTCAAACAATCTAAACAAGCTCAATTTTTTTTCTAGTATTTTAGAAACTTCACAAGTAAGGTAATGTTGCTTGTTGTTTTTTGTTAGTAGTCGGCGGTGCGATGTAGTACAAATGTCGCGTTAGGCTTCGTTCTTTACTGGTCCCAAACAACGAAAAGTTTGTTGCTAAAATGAAAAACCGAAACAAAAAACTTTTTTCATTGCTTACACTATACTATAGTAGAATGCCGACATCCCCCAAGTCTCCCCAGCCTCACATACACAGTACCTCCAGGCCCCTGCTAGAAGGAGTAAAGGAGGAACGTTCGCTCACTTCGACCTCAAGTTTCGCTCTGTAGATTTACCCGATTTTCTATCGATCGATGACGTGACACTGAAAATTATTTTCAACACATTCCTCAAATCGGCATACCTCAAAATACCAACAATAAAATGTTTATATTTTAATTTTCGCCTCCAGCTTGAAACTATCACAACAATCACAATCGCATTAAAAACGCAACGCCCACCCACACCTGACCCACATCTCTTTATCATCTAGGTTTTAATTTATATTTATTATCCTGCTTTTGCGATCATCTTTAGATAATCTTGTTACAAAGGAGAAATAAAAAGTCACCTGTACTGTATCGTCCCATCCCCCAGACAAGAACACGTTCTGGGAATAAGGATGATATTGAGTCGCAAATATTCGGAATCGATGGCCGTCCATTAAATCCCTTGAGTCGCTGAAAATCAAAAGGAAAGTTTTGAATTGAAACAAATTATCGATCAAGTTGTTATATACATTAAAAGCTCGAAAGAACAACATTTTACACCGTGTGTGTTCTGTATCTGAGGACATGATATTATTTGTATCATACAAGGTGTGCAGGACAAGTTGGCTAGTCGTTGGGTATTTTTTATTTATTTTAGAACAATTTAAAGTATTCAATATTGGTAAAGTGAAACTGACAGTTGTTTCTGTGTACTATTAGTGGGGTTGAGAGTTGCGGAGCATGGGCGACCCGGAAGCACAAGAATATCGGAAAAGAGTCACCTGTATCATGATGATTCGCACCGGATTAAAAAATGAGGAAAGCTTAGCAGCAGCTCAATACTCCTTGAATACCTTGAGGGCCGCGAGATGTGAGCTGAAGAATTGTGACGGAGATGCGGAAGCAGTGATCATAACAGATGAAATTCGTCGAGACGCTGCAAAAAAGGTGCATCAAGATCGAGACAAAGCAATGCGAACCTTGGCGAGAAAGATGGCGTCGGAGTGGCGACTATGAAGAAAGCGCTGAATGAGGCTCTTCGTTACTCATCATACAAGAGTCGCAAGTGTCAACTATTGATCACTTGACCATCGTGCGTTGAAGAACGAATAGCTGCGTTTCGTAAGTAATTATGATGAATGCAATGTTAAAAGTAGTGATGCAATACTAGAGGGACAGAGAGACGACAAAAGAGACGGAAGACGTGCGTGAGTGTGATACAGTTGTTCTCTGTGTTGACCCTTTTTCTACTTTTCGCAAAGAACATGCAGCTGTATATAAACCAAAATAAAATATGTACATATATAGGATTAGTATGCATCCCAGTCCTATACATTTATTGACTAACTCCGTGTGTGGAAACACACAAGCAACGCAATCAAAGCAACTCTACGAAAACAATTACATTTTCGTGTAAACGGAGAATCTCAGCGAGAATGTGACGAAAAAGCGAAAATAAGGTTCATGCTATGTACTTACAATTACGTCCGCATGCCAAAATCATCCTTCATGCTCGAAATCATTTTTGCTTCACTCTTTGATCCGGTCGTCAAACATACAAGGATAAGATTTTTCAATCTACGGGAGAGTACAGCCAGAAACAAGACAAACCAACACACTTCGTTACGCTCTACCCGTCTTTGCAAAATGACAACGGGGTTTCAAAAGATTATTCTTGACTTACCCGCTAAAAAAGACAGTATATACACTCTGTCACATGCATACATACACATACTGACAGAAAACACACATATAGACATACACACTTCTAACATTCGACACACACAAGGACATTTAACTTTTCTAACCAACAATTTACTCACACAAACTATCTTTCAATCATCTATAAATTTGTGTGTGTATATATATATATATATATATATATATATATATATATATATATATATATATAACATGATATAATCTTGGTTCATTAAAAACATTTGATGTATAAACACTTGTTTCTGCCCATTTTCGTAAATATACACATTTATGGTATACAGACTTTACTAAACATTTACAAAAAAACTTCATCAGTGCATAACACACCACAGTTTATTTGTCTTATTATACACTATTGAGCTAATATATAAACGTTTGTGCGAATTTAAAGAAATATATATATATATATATATATATATATATATATATATATATATATATATATATATATATGTTTTATTCGTTAACCATGTTTTATCTCTTTCATTGATAACATACATTGTCGATTTTCTCATTTGCCATTTACAACATATTAATAGTCAGTATAAGTTTTTGTAATTTTCTAAGGCACGACCAGAATCCACGCTACACATATTTAAAGTAGAAATATTGGGGCTCGTACTAATCGACGAACGTAAGCAGCAAAAACGTACCTGCATATAAATTAAAATAAAATCTATACATATTTAAATGGGAAATATCGCCACTCGTATTAATCGACGAACGTAAGCGACAACGAAGAAAGTTCCAAAGAGAGAGGAACAACCGAACATCCGGCGAGAATTAAACCAACAACCCAACGCACATCAACATCGGAGCATCTTTCCCCATACGCCCCCTTTATGTTTAAATTGAATTACAAATGAGTTAACCCTTACCTTGCTGAACACGTGTTTATTTTCGTCTTATTTTCCAAGTCGTACACATTAATACGTGCGTCTGAACCGGCCGTTACGAATTTGGTTTTGTCGGGGTTAAGGGTCACAGTCATCGTTTGACGTTTTTCAGAGATTGTGTGCAGGCAGGTACCGGAAGTGTAGTGCCATACTTTGACGTCACCAGAAGCATCTTGAAAACAAGGTGGAAAATAAACGTTACCTCATTCGCAATGTACACGTAAACAATTTTTATCAAAACATCAATATGTTAAAAATATTTTCAATTAATTATTTCCATCTGTTTTAGTATTTAGCATGAAATTAATTTCAACGGATTCTTGCTTTTTTATATACCGGCTGGTGTTAATGGCAGATGCAGGAGTTTAAATATGTATATATAAAGAGGGTTTTACAATTTGGATCTGATCGCAAAGAGAGTGAAAGAGAGAGTGAGAGAGAGTGAGAGAGAGAGAGAGTGAGAAGGGAGAAAGAGAGGGGAGAGATAGAAGGGAGAAAGGCGACATTCAAAGAACATTGTGCAATGGAAGAGGTACTGCATAGTCGTTTTCTGTAAGAATAGATAGGAATAAGGTAAGAAGCAAATAGCAAACTAAATAAAATCGACAAAATTTCATAACTGAAACGAAATATCGAAAGGGGGTATGGGGTATCGAATCAACAGAAACATGACTCTTTGCTAATTTTTCCTGTTCTATTTAGTTTGTTATTGGCTTTTTACCTACTTCCTGTCTATACCCTCCACACATATTTAATCTGACTTCTGTTCAATAAATGCTATTCTTGACAAAGTTTCATAACTGAAACAAAATATCGAATAAAAAAGAAAGAATGACTTTTAATGTTCTATTTAGTTTGTTATTTGCTTATTACCTTATTCCTTTCCATTCTTACACATTCTGTCGGATCTTTATTCTTTTGAACTTACTTTCACATATTGTGTTTTTTACTGAAGTATTTCTTATCTGTCTCTCTAGGAGTGGCACAAGATCGTTAATGTGGGGACCGAACGAATTATCGACACTAAGAGTCAGTCAAAACTTATTGCAGCCCCCTGGTGACGCCCTAGGCAACAACCAATAAACCTGTCCTCTCCGTGTTGTGCAACATGGGGCACTGCCTATGTCTTCTGTGACTGAGGTTTATCTTTTATTTCTACCGAACACACTGACTTGAGCTGGAACACAATTAATCCATCTACCGCTACACACGTCAGTTTATGACTAGCTCTAAATACTCGGCGTTGCTCGGGATACAGTGAAGTCATTTTAACTTGTAACTTTTATTTGTTTGCACATTTGTAGACTTAAGGCAGGCAACTGCTATTATATTCTTCAATTAAAAATGAGCTATACTTCTTTATGAGTTTTTAGGTAATTATTATTATTCATATTTGCAGTCGTCTAAGCCAGACAAAGTAATTAACACAGTATATTGTAGCTAAGTACGTTACTACATTGCCGATAACACGGTACAACAATAACAAATGAAAATTGGCTAGTTGGAAGCAAAGTTTGATTTTTCATTTTCAATGCGATTTGGGTTTGAATTTGAAAAACTTTATATGTTAGAAAATTAGATTTCTTATTAGTTACGGAATGGCCTTATTGTGAGATAATGGTCCTGTGGGAACGGACGCATCTTAGGGTGGGCGTATCTGTTGGAAATCGTTGGTTTGACTTGCGCGATTTAGTGCGGGTGGACCCGTGCAGTCGAGTGCAGAATAGGGTTGTTCTCATAGTCGGAGCTCACAGACGTGACAGGATCACCGCATTGACGAGACCCCAGATCAAGGGGCAATGTGAACCTGCGCATAGAGGCTCTGTGACGTTATGGGCTTTTGCGTGGGAAGCAGAGTTTTTGCGAGTCTGGGTTTTGGAGGCGAACCTATCAGACGTGATTTTTAAAATGTAGTATGCAACATACATAGGAGAATTATTTCCCTAAGAAAATACAGGCGAAAGATCTTTCTCCCCCTCCACGAATGGTTAAGGACTTAATTGATAAGTAATTACGAAAGCAGTAATTTGCTCTCTCTCTCTCGACGTTGGTGAATATCTCCAAGCCGATAGATAACTAACGCCTGTAATAAAATGAATTGAAAGTTTAAAAGATTGTTTGTCTTCTGAGTCGTTCATGGAGCTTTTTTGTTGTAGTGGCGATGTTCACGGCAGTACAGAAGAGAAGAAAGAAGACAACCACTGGACGACACAGCCCTCCACGTGACGAGGAAAGGAAAGATTGAAGGTGCAAGAAATTTAAAGGTATGCAAACTATATGATTTATGGTGTTAAAAATGACGAGTGATTAAACGAGGACTGTCACGGCCTGTTCCGGGACAAGTATACAAAACGAGAACTGCCGCGACCCAAGCAAGCGGGGGCTATGCAACATTATTAAATCTTTTACTTTTCTTCATCTCTCCTGAACACTACCACAGTCCAATAATACTAAATCAGCAGTGGCAATGGCTCATACGTATATTCTTAACATCATACCTTAGTCTTTTTCATTTGTTCCTTTTCATAGTTTTCATTTTCGCTCCTTCCTCTACTGGCTTCTTCTCGACACCCCAATCCCCCTTAGTTTTTCTATCAAATGCCTTAACGCACGTGTCTCAGCTTCATATAATTAAAGCTATGGTTTATATTCTTCCTCTATAGCCCTCTTGTCACTGCTATTAGTTAACATATATTTGTTCAGATGGATCTGGATGATCAAGTTGCGGCCGATATAAATACATAGTTCACTTTCTACAAGGTCATGTGTTGAATTAATTAGTTGAATAATTATAATTAATGTGAGAAGTGCGCAGTGGTTTTTGTTTCAGCTAACAATATCATTTGGTTCGCGGAGAATAGAAACGCACACATACCACGTCGATTGCGGCGAGAATGTATAAATGTATGATTTTGAGTTTATTAAAGTATGGATTTGTTAAATGACTTTTAGTAGATAAATGATTACATCGAGATCAACTCGGGCTATGTGACAGTAATGCTTGTATAGACTTCTTACTGACTGAAATTACTCAAAGTGTAACAAATTTTCTATATTTCAGCACATTGTGATTATTTAAAAACTCTCTAATAGAGTGTTAACTGCACAAAGGTAACGCAGCTCTAATTTCGTTATATCAGTATGGTTACAATTGAGACATTTTCCTTTTTCACAGAAGCATGAGCTTACGACAATCATAAAAATATTGACATTATTTTATCTTTTCCGCTTTCAGAGAAAGAAGTATGCGTTTAAATTATATATTAGCCTATTTATTTCTTTAAATTACTTTCATTTTATACCAGTACTTATAATGTTGTTTCAGTGAAATGGTGCAAGTGGCAGTACTATCGTAGCAAAGTCATACGCTTTCCTACGTTAATATGTGAATAACTGAATAGAAATATTTCTGTGTCTAGTTAAAGAACCCTCTACGAATTCAGACAAGATTACAAAAGAACGAAGAATGTTTTAACAAAACTAAGGCATTCTCGCTGGAATTATAGACGAAAGTTTCGTTATGACAATATATACTATATTGACTTTATTTGACATAATTTGCACCATTACATCTTTTTTCTTTGTGCATAGGTCCTAAACGTAAATTCGTACGAAGCAGTATGGTGGGATATTTAACCAGCTCGGATCAATTTTTGTTATTGGTTTCTCCAGTTCTTTGTAAAATAATGGACGTAGAAGAGGGGCCACATCAAGGTTTCCAATATCCAAAAGTAATAGTTTTGCTATGGAACCGACAGGATTCTAACCTGGCCCATCCAGGACATCAGTACACGTCTGTATCTTTCTTTTAAATTTTTATATATGTTTTCTTTTAATAATGAGCCACTCGAGTAGATGGATAATAACTAATGATTGCTATGAACAAAGTTTAATTACTCATGGAAACGGTTTATGACAAGTATTTGTTAATATTGTATTCAAAGACGGTCATGTTGTAGTCTGAAGGGAAGGAGTTTCGTGAAGGAACGTTTTTGGAAAAAATTATTCGTCAAAATATCGCCTGGCACTAGGCGCTAGGCACACGGAGCGAGAAGGGAAAGTTATTTTCGGGTGTGATACAAGGACGAGTCCTTGCTGTGAATGTCTTTAAACGGGGAACCAGTGATTGGAGCTCAGTCGGGCACTTCCCATGAAAATAAACATAGAGAAGAGAAAGACTAGATTCCAAGCATTCTCCATCACTGATGCAGCTGTTAGAGTTTCAAAAGATCGCAAGATGTTATTGATTCGCATATTTTCAAACGTTTTTCGGAGGTCTTTCTGGGTTGATTGCGAGTTTTGAGTTGATGTTGGAAGGAAGAGTAGCCTTGCAAGCAGCTGCAACTGACTCAATGCCCACTGTTTTCGTAAGTCTTGGAGGTTTTGGAGGAGGATTTTCTGTTCCTACCTTAGTTGCAATTCAAACAAAAGTTGTATAGTTATGTTTCGCGCAGGGCAGATTGCTAAAATGCGTCAAGATAAAATACAAGCAGCAAGATCTTTGTCATAAGTGTCTGTGAGAAGAGCCTTTTCTCGACATCCCGTCTAGGGCGCCGGGGACTGAGCTTAACAGTTGCGCTTACCAACAGGGTTGGAAGATGAGTAGGCCAGGCATACGTTTATGTTGTTACGTCAGCGCTTTCGGTAGATGACAAAATTGATTTGGTGTGGGTGACTTATATGTGCACAGTTTCGTTGGTGGTTTCTAGAATGATGTATTTCTAATGACGAGATTGTGTTGCTCAATGAAGTCGATAAGGAACAAGCCATTACGATTTGTTGCAGCATGGTAAAAGAAGACATGGTGGATTTGGGCATTTATGTCAGCTCCGATGAAAAACATCGAGTATGATGAGACGTCTTCAATAACTTGACTGATTTTGGAGTAGAAATCGGAAACAATGTCACCCGCAAGACTGTTGTGTAGAGCGAAATTGTTGTCCGGAAAGAAGACACGATCAAGGCGATGATCGACTTAAATCATGTAAAACCACTCCCCAAACCAACTGAATGCTGACCCAGCTACTCGGTATTATGCTCCACCCATTGGAATGTTTTTAAAATTTTTTTGCCTATTCTGTAGTCAGACCTTCCACGAGAATCGTCCAAATAAATGGGGTGTATCCGGATCAACACCTATACCTAAGAAAAGCGATCTAAGGAAGACCGACAACTACCAAGGAATTTCTCTTTCCTAATGAGCAATCAAAATCTATAATCGTTGGCTAGTAAGCAGAATTCGTCCAGTCATCGATAGGGTTCTGCGAACGAACCAAAATGGATTCCGTAAAAGACGATCAGTCACGTCTCATATTCTCGCTTTCCGTTGAATTGTCGAGGAACTGAAGACACATAAAATGGAGACTATCATATGCTTTACCGATTTCCGCAAGGTTTTCGATTTCATAAATCGTCCGGATGGAATGACAGAAATATTGGTTGCCTATGAAATTCCTCCTAATCTTGTAAATGCAATCCATCTGATGTACAGGAAAACTCGTGCTGTAGTTATCACACCCGAAAGCGAAACAGATGCAGTCAACATAGACACTGGTGTTATTCAAAGAGATTCTCTTTCACCGTTTCTGTTGATAATTGTACTTGATTATACACTTCGCATGCACATTTGCAGGAATGTTAGTCTTACACTCAAATATTGCCATAGCAGTACTCATTCTGCTGAGGTTCTGGTCGACTTGGATTGCGTTGATGACGTCGCGTTGCTTGAAAATTGTATTAATTCTGCTCAAGATCTCCTCAACCAAGTGGAACGTTTTTCCGAAACCATTGAAAACAAAATATATGCATCTGAATCCATCTACAGACACGAAGTTGTTTTCAGCAGATGGTTCTGAAATCAAATGCGTTGCTATCTTCAAGTACCTAGGTGGATATTTTTACACCGAACACAACAAAAATGTAATGCTTACAGTCATTGAGTACGCTTCATTCGTTACAGAAAGTGTGGAAGTCTTCAATCAATAGGGAAATCAAAACAAAAGTCTTGAAGGCCTGCGTAGATCTAATCTTTCTATGCGACTCGGAATCGTGGACGCTGAAAGTGGTGTGTAGAAAGGGGCTCGATAGTACGTATACCAGAATGGTACGAACAGCTTATAACATCTCCAGGAAAATTCATCCCGATGAATTAGTCACTGTATGGATCCTTGCCTTGCGAGGAGACGACTAGCGCTTGCAGGACATGTCATCCGTCAAGATCAATCTGCAGGTCTCTGGATACAAAGAGTAGAGCTGGTCGTCCGTATATCACACTGAAGGCGACCATATAGGGTGAGACTGGCCTGTCAGGAACCGATTTGCTGTCGGAAATGGTTAATCGAGAGCTCTGGAGCTCGAAATTTGTCAACGTTTCACCTACGCCTCTTCTGTAAGAAAATGGATATAGAAGTCGATTTTAAACACTATCATGGTAAGAAAGAGTGCTTTCACGGCACCTCCCCAGATGTGGCAGCAGTACTCCATCTTAGGATGAATTTGACTCTTATATAGCGTCACCTTCCAAAGAGAACCCTGACGGAGCATGCAACCCAAACATCATCATTAAAATATATTTGCGCCTGTGGACTGGTTCCAAAATGAAAACGGATACACTAGCATTAGTCGTAGTAAGAAATTCTTGCTCGAGAATTTCTTGGAAAGTCAGACGTAAATTGATTCGACATTACTGGACAAAAAAATCAACCGTTTGAACTGGCATTGATCCACTATGTAATATTTCTCTTATTGTCAGGGGTGACGAAAAGTGGATGTTTTATAATAGTCGGCGACGATCACCTTAGCTGTTATATCAAGACGTACAGTAATAACCTCAGACAGTGATTGTTTTGTTTAACATAATTCTAATGAGATTTTAACCACATGTAAAACACACAGAATAGATTTGAATCTGAGCAAATTTTAATGATGTTAAGACCCCTTAATTGGAGGAGCTAAATTCAACAACGTTCATAACTTCAGTTCTGTATGCTCAAATTTTGCATACAGTTTTATCTATTGCAGTATGATTTTTGATTCCCATGAATTATATTTTGCTTCGACTTCATGCAATTATTAAAGATCCCATTATATTATGAATCTGTCCTGGAACGGGTATTCCAGATCGTCCTCATAACTTTCACTCTAAAATTGAAGACTTATACCCAATCTGTTGCTAAGGTTTCTGGAAAAATATTTGAATCATTATACGGCTCTAGGAAATACCTGACTACGAATGTTATCCTCTACTTATATAAGAGTCAGATACTTCCCAAGATGGAGTACTGCGTCCGCATCTGGGGAGTTCCCGCATAGAGTACTGTTTCTTGCTTTGACAGAGTACAAAATCGACTCCGCAATCTAGTGAGTGATGATGCCTTCTTTTCTGTACAGTCCCTCTTTTATAAAATATATTTTGTTAGTCTTTCTCTACTCTATAGTTATTTCCACTGAAGATGCTCGAATGAGTTCCACTCTTTGGTTCCTACTTCTAAGAAATTCACAGCAAGAACTCGTTTTCCTATTACAACTGAAAAATAACTTTCCTTTCTTCTTTCGTTTTTTATAGAAATCGCTCCAGACAATGCACGAAGCAACTTGATGTAAAGAGCTAAAAAAATACTAGCCTAACATCAAACGATGAACAGGTTTTCTTTCGAATACTTCCTATATGTGGAACACGTTACTACGAGACTGCTTCCCTGTAGGCTACATGGTCGTTTACAAATCTAATGTCAACAAATAATTTTCATAAACCGTCCTTATAAGTGATCAATTTTGTTCATTCGTTTCATCATGTTCAATTATCTCATAATACTCTTTATCATTTCATCTTTATCCTCAAGTGTCTTTTACTCTTGATAAGTGGTTCCCCACTAGTAAATAAAGGCAACGCGGACTGATACCGAGAGGCTTTAAAGTATCCAAACATATATTACTATAGTAAGCCCTGCTGGAAAATAGATCTTAGTTGTGGGAGTGAAAAATGTTCTAAGCTGATCAACGTCTCACATGAGTGTATATCAGTAGAAGCCGAGCACATTTTACGCAGTTGGCAAAATGAAAAAAATCTTTTGTTTTTATTCAGATTCAAATTTCCGAACGAGAAAAACAAATGGAGATCGTGTTGTTGTTAACGTGTTGTTTTTTTTTCTATCCCCTCCCCATTTTCTCGTTCTTTTTTAACGTGGCTAAAAGATAAAACTATTTACAGGGAAACTTAGTTTAATTGTGTGCGCAACAGTGGAATAAGTTGTATCTCTTAAGCCATAAGATTCCGAAAACGGATACGACTCCCACTTTCCCTCCCTCTCTCAACACACACACACACACACACACACGCACACACACACACACACACACACACATTCTAACATGCAAAACTATTATCCTTTTAATCGTCTTTCAGATGGAAAACTAAAAACATTGGAAAGCATAATCTCGTATCATGTCTTTGGATTTCTCACTAGATGATAATCCCGATAATACCTGGTCTGGTATTCGCCCTGGACGGACACCCGGCTTCTACCGAAGAAGAAAGTTTCCAGGGAATATAAAATTCACACGCAGTTTCCAGCCGCATGTATTATCTGGTCAGGGAAGATTAAATCTAGCGCCTAATATTTCCAAATGACCACCCACCTGGTACTGACCATAATAATAATTAGAAATCCGATATATTGACCCTCCCATAAACACCCTTGATGACACTGCCCCTGTCTGGTACCACCATAAATGGTAAAGGAGGATGGAAATACAGAGAGGAGAGCACCAACCTGATCTCTACTCGAATGGTGCAGAGAATATCCGAACCTGCGAGAAGCTTATTGCCGCTGAAATCCCAGGAAAGACCAAGGATAGTTTCCCGCGAGAAATCAATGTGAAACGGCCATTGCGATAACACAAAATGATTTACAAAGGTTATCAAAAGAAACAGATTGTGTTGAAAATCTGGAGAGACTTGTTATCATACACACTACAGAGAACACGTCGTTTTATTGCCAGTGAGAAATCATTGATAATGAAATGTGTTAAAGAGTATAGTCAGTAAATAATAATAATAATAATAATGATGATGATGATGATGATGATGATGATGATGATGATGATGATGATAGAGGGAACTGAAACTGCAAGGTATCAGTACTGGAACCTTGGGGAGGCTTATTATCACCCAAATCCCAGTGAAAACCAATGGTCGTTGTCAGCGAGAAATCAATGGTAAGCGGCTGTTGCGATAACGCAAAATCATTTGCAAAAGTTATCGAAAGAGGTGGAGAGCACTAAAGATCTGAGGAAACTTGTTGTCACCAAGACTACAGGAAACAGCACCGGTTATTATAAGTGAGCAATCTCGGATGATGACCTGTGTAAGAACTCCTAGTGAGTACAAATAATAATAATAATAATAATAATAATAATAATAATAATAATAATAATAATAATAATAATGAAAACAATTGAAATATTATATTGAATTTTAAACAAAACTTAAGTGGTGATCTTCTCAGATTATTAATGCGTTGCAACAAGGTTATGGGAATGCTACCCTATAAAAACGCAATCTGTAGACAGGTCAGTCATTTTAAAAACTGTAGCCATACAAACGATCATAAAGAGTAAAAGTTGACATCCTCTGTACCGTGGAAGTTATTCAGTTGCGTAATCTGGGTGACTTGGCACTAAATGTAGTCCGATGTCACGAGTATTGAACGCGTTTCAACTGCTTGCTCTATCAATCGTTCTACAGCCATGCTGCGTTTAATAGATCTGTGGAACTTCGGTGTTGACGCAGCTTAGTCGAGAACTTGGATAAGTGGTCGTTTCTGCTGGCAATCACAAAACAAGAACTCGCTGTAAACAATAGGAAATATTTATTGTAACAAAAGTATGTAATAACAATAAGAATGAAGAATATGTTTATCTTATTGGGGAGAAAAAACAAGTTGATGAATTTGACTGTTGCTCAGTCTTGCTAAGGGAATTAAAAAATTTGTTTCGTGCTTCTGTCCCTTAGACAAGAAATTTACAAAGAAAACTTATTAATCTTTTAAATTTCTATTTTCGATCGACCGTCAACCGACCCCTCTCTCAATTTGTTTGTCTCTATCTCTTGGACTGACCGAATATATTCTGTTAAGCTGACCAACGGTGTTCTGGTGAATCCCCCAAATTCCAGTTCTTTACTTGTAAACTTTTGGAGAGGAGTTCTTGTGAACTTTTGGAGATGAGTTATTGTGAACTATTGAGGAGGAGTACTAGTGAACTATTGAAGAGGAGTTTTATGATTCATTAACCAATCACAATTCGCATCGCATTTTATGCTTTCTTATAATTGGTCGGACAATCAAATTCTTTGTTTCACCTAAAAATTGTTGGCTTTAAATCATGTGTCTTATTTCAAAATTACTACGCTTTAGTATCTGTTGACAGGTACTTATATTTATCAGATATGGTAAGTGTATCTCCATGATCTTTTTAATTTGCCAGCATAATGTTATTAATTCCCCCGATCTGACAGTTATTTCCTGAGAATTCTGTTAAAATAAAAAAAATGTAATAATTTGTAATTTCAAACATTTCAAAATTTGTTACTGGAAAAATAACAAAAATTTACTTGAGTTTTCTTTCGTCAACTCAACCCATACCACAGGAACTTTCAAGTTCTAAACGAAGTTCGATTTTTTTTTGTGTTGTTTTGAGAACCCACGTAAGTCATTATTTATAATAAAAACAGGTGGTCTTAGGTTGTTACCTGACACAAGAATATTACTGTTTAAATTCAATCGTTCATTTAATAATGTGTAGACCTCAATTTTAAAAATTAATTATTCAATAATTAATTTAACTAAATAAACCAATGAAAATTACACCAGCAAACGAGAAAGCAAATAGCAAGTCAGACAACCGCATCTGACTTACCTGAAATTAATTCGGAAAGAAATCCACTACTCTATAAAAAGTCAACGGTTGCTGTTTTTTCTTTAGGTAATCAGAAATAATAATAATAATAATAATAATAATAATAATAATAATAATAATAATAATAATAATAATAATAATAATAATTTATATATGAAAAATTAAATTGCTGACGTAATTCTATGATTTTATTTGAATATTTTAGTAATATATCTAGATAAACAGCGAGTGCGATACTGGCGAAACATAATTTTTCCGACATTTTAACGTCGGGTGTACACGAGTATTTAACCTACCAGTTTTACCATTTTTTAATCCAAATAGAATTGGTAACATTTTCTGATAACGGACAAGGTTAGCAAGTTGCAATAACCCGTACATAATAAAAAGCAAAGAAAAACGTTATTTTAACATGTTTAAAAACAAAAAGGTAAATCTTGGAGTTATCTCCCTTCTTGATTTATTTATATATCGGCCACGTTTCTTTTCACGGTTCACTTGTTTTGTCCGCGTTTCACGTACACCATTTAACTAGACATCACTTACTGTTTTAAATGTTCAATATATACATATTTTAAAACGTTTATTCTAAATTAAAACATGATTCTAAGTAAAAATTGGTTGTTTAGGAACAATGAAACTCTGTTGAAACCAATTTCCTTGTAAAAAAATTCCGACCAATCATTAACATTTATCTTTTAGCTGGTGAACGATTGTAAAAATTTCCTCATGAAATTCTGTATTATTGGAGCCCTGTACTCTGTGCTAATTCTATTAAAAATAAAATAAAAATGAGATTCTACTGTTTTTCGGCGATTACATGTAAATAGCCTGAAAAAGTTGGCGGTAAATATATATATATATATATATATATATATATATATATATATATATATATATATATATATATATATGTAAATATAATATTTTAAACTTTAGATCTGGTCTCGAAATAGGCGATCATTACCGCCTGGTGGTCCGGAAAGGGTGATCATTTCACGTTAAATTTATATCCAAAAGTAATCTCCAACTGCACAGTCTAAAATATTATTCGTTTTGTTTTATTTCTTTTGCGGCAAACTTTTCAAGTTGTTTACATGTAATCGTATAAAAAGTAGGATCTCATTTTTTTTGGTGAATTTGCAGCCATACAGTTTTATCTAATTTAATTAAAAATAAAAATAAGTTAAAACCCGATTTAAACAAAATGTTTTTTTAACGCCATACGCATCACAAATAATTTGTTGTGAATTAATTCTGAAGTGAAATAATTTAATTTTCTTGAAAATAACTGCCGACGTCGAAAATTACATTTAACTTCTTTTTAATCTGACAGATCTCGTAGAGTGCAAAAGATTGCGTAAAGAAGTGTGAAACTGTCGTTGAACCACCTACTCCGAAGACATGCAAAGAATAATAATCTGACAATCAATTCCAAGGGAGATAACCGAACTTAACATGTATTACTTCCCCTTACATCAGAATCGTACAAATGCGTTAAGTTATGCTAAGATTAACAAAACCAAGGCGTCATCTAATTTCCCTTTTTAAAAAATATATTAATTACGTAGACAAACATTCCGAAACCACTGACACGTATCTGGGACCTTAGATTAAACATAACATCTGTCGAAACCGCTCACTTAGGAAAGAAGATACTAATTAATAATAAGCACATGTTTCGTTATATTTTGTTTGGTATATTTATTTACCTGTCGCTTCCCACTGCAGCGAAGGTTAGTTTATAGCGGAAAATACAGCCCCCACCCATACAAAAGGGGCACTCTGGATAAGTGCTCAGTTTGCCGTGATCGGACCCGTCGGAATTCCCTACTGGGGCATCTCAGACGACAAGCAATAAACCCATCTTCCTCCACCCTAGAGGAACAGGTAATGCCTAGAAGAATTCCTTCCCTGAGAGACCGGATAGAACTATACGCAACTCTAATATAAGCCTGAGACCCTGTCCCAGGTAAATATTGTTATGTATATAAGCAGATGCCAGAAATAAGATCTTTATTGTCGTGTTATTTTAGGAAATAATTTTCCTCTGTAGGAGGAGAGTTTCTAAAATAGGGGATACAACAGAGTTTATAAGTAGATCATGAGTTGTGCAACTATAATAATTGTAAATTCATTTAAAATTGTTACTTGTAAAAAAACTGTTGCAACTAAACTCTCTTTCTATATATATATATATATATATATATATATATATATATATATATATATATATATATATCTTCCTTTTCTTATTCCTTTGATCTCTCTTGCTTTGTCTTTCTGTCTTTCTCTTTCCGAACGTCTTTATTTCACCAGTTCGAGAGACGACATTGTCCCTCAACCAAAACCCACATCTTTTATGGCACCCCAGTGTCGACTGAGAAACTGGAAACTCGGGCTTGAACCAGCCTCGTTTTGGCCAGTGACACATCATGTGCGGTGCTATTCTATTATAGCTTTTTAGACGTTCGTCACGTCATTTCCATAAGCACCTACACAAAATACACCAAGGACACTTTAGTTAGTTTTGGGTATGACGAGAGAGAAGATTGAACCCTAGTCTCTCGGCCCATTAGCGAAAATTCTAGCCATTATGCCAAATGGGCCGATCAATATAAAGTAAAGTAAAGTTGTCGACCACAGTCAAGGGCGCCACGAAGGATTACTTTTTATTGGCTACTACACCGAGATGTACGGGAGTGCGAATACCATTCTCAGGATTACTCTACTTACCATTGACTTTAATCTTATCATACTAAGTGAGAATCAAGGGAGAATCAAGTACTATGTTTTAAGTCGTTGGTATGACTCGACCAAGGATTGAACCCTGGTCTCCCCTGTTATCATTATGCGAACATGGGTCCTATTACTGTATATTAAAACAACTAGCGACACTTCGTGGAAATTCCACGGTTGTTTACTTTTCCCATAGATTAATTTCAATTACATTTTTCGAAAATTTTCCAACTTGATGAATGATGAAGTTGTTAAAATAGTCTTTCGAGAATAACAGTAAAAACACGACGTCTTAGATAAAAACGAAATAAATATTTACAAGATAAAAGTTACCCTGAAATGTTGCTTGCTTATTTCGCTGAGGAATATTTTTTGAAAATGATAATCTAGTCGATAATAACATTTTTGTCATTGAATTATTTTAAAACTAATTTCCGAATTATGATTATGATTTTATTGTAACGTTATTTTATTGTAACGCTATTTTATTGTAACGTTATGGCAATAATACACCGATATGAACATAATGCGCAATGTCACATAGTGCCGCGATTTCTTCGGGCACCCCAAATATGCCGGCACATATAACAGCTGACAGCGGTGTTTTGTTGACATGAAATTGTAGTAAGCTTCCTCAGTTTTTATGCCTCACCATTCTTCCTTAGTGGTAACAGTAGAGTCATTCTTCTTTTTCTTTTCTTTCTTTGTTGTCATGGTGGCTAGAATTGTTGAAGCAATGAAAAAACACCAACAATTATTTTTGCTGTAGTCTTTCATATTATTCTCTTGTTGATTTATTTTTGTTTTTTTACTACTACTACTACTACTACTACTACTACTACTACTACTACTACTGCTGCTACTGCTACTACTACTACATCATCATCATCATCATCATCATCATCATCACCATCATCACCACTATCATCGGTTTAACGTCCATTTTACATACTGCCATGTGTTGGACAGCTTACAAGAAAGAAAATCGATTGGTATATTATAGTAATATTACATAATATCAGTGTTCCTCCCACGCATTACTCGATAGGGTGGACGAATGGAGAACCCTGAGAAATACGTCTTAATCCGGTCAGACCGCCAGCCAAAAGAGAATGATGGAACTATCTTCTACGTTATGTGTCACTCGGGACTTCCGATCAATTATCTCCCATCCTGAACACGCCAGCTTAATTTCTACTCCTAAATTTATAGTAGAAATTTCGCTTTGCTTAATCAATTGAACATTACGGGGAAAATTCAATTTCTACATCATTTTAGCATACTCAAATATTTCTACATCATTATGAAACAAATTTCCCGTTCATAAAAATAAACTTAAACTCATGTTTTTCATTTTCAGTTTTTAAGTAGTGTTTATTTCTCTACATTATTGAACTCCGCAATTAATTCGAACACTCAACGAGAACGATTTTATTAATGAAAAATATTTCACTTAAAAAGACATTATCTGTTTTATTGTTGTTTTTCGCAGATTTTTCTTTTACAAATTTTAGTTAATAAATATCTTCGCCAAAACATTTGTAATCAAATTAACTTGGAAAAATCAGTTGTCGTCTGTTTCTTGTTTACATTCAGTAAGACAGTTGTACTAATACTATTATTGCATCGAGTTTGGGTAAATTACATCCATTTGAGTTAGCGCATATCTATCGACAGCACTGCGGTCGTATAAACGGAGGCGTACGCACACTTACTAAATCTCTCTCTCTCTCTCTCTCTATATATATATATATATAACTCACTGTCTGTGTGATGTTTGTGTGTTCCCTATAGAAAGGTTAGATAATCTACATAAAATCTAAAAGTGTATTCTTATGTAAAATCGACCGAGAAAGCCAATAGAAGTGTTCCCGAATCTCTAATTTCACCCCTAAGAGAACTATGAGTGCATACAATTTCAAATATATCCTATTTTTATGATATATGTATCAAATTTGATGTGCCGAATATCTATGTGCCCGCACCTCTACCTGACCTATAGAGACAGAACCCCCTTGAAAGTACAAATACGTATATCCGATTTTAATGAAATTTAAACCATATGTATAAGACACTAATTCAGAAGTTTTTCTAACATTTCAGCTTCTCCCGACTAAATCAGGAGGCGAAACGAGAGGAGGAGGGCAGTAAACTTAACGAAAGTAATATGGTATTATGAGCAGAATAAAAAAAGTACATACTAGTGATTCTAATTCAACCCCGAGCAACGTCGGGTTCTCTTGCTAGTAGATAATAAATTAAGAACTCTAAATCAGATTATTTTAAATATGTTTAGTTAAAAAGTTATTCGCAATTATGATGTTTCTAGTTTCACGCTGCAAGACAATTTTATAGACAGTTTTTTATTATGAAACTGGTCATTTGTCAATCCTAAATAAAACTAGGAAAGGACAATTCAGGAAGACGTTATAATTTTTTAAATCACAGTGATAACGCTTAATAAGCCGACGTAGACGTATACTTGAATAGTACATGAAAACATAACTTACATGATGCGATTATAATGTGCATGTAGTCGCTTTGTTCTTCCGGATTAGAGGAACGGAAACGTATTTGGGTAACTGGCAGATGGCAGGCCAACGTATCTTCATCGACCAGTTGATGACGAAACTGACCAGTTTTGATATCGTAGATCTAAAATAGACAAAAAAAATCAACCAATGAAAAGCTAGGAATATTTTATATTCAAACTTTGTCGTTTTATCAAAGCAGGTGCTCAGGGATATATTTCCCGTACACGCGGTCGCCATTTTGCGTGTATCTATTGTGGATAACGCACGGTTGTCGTAAGAAACGAGAAATTAAATTTATTATAATAATACTAACAATAATAATAATAATGATAATAATAATAACAGCGAAGAAACATTTGGAGTCACATATGAATACATTTATTCACAGATAAACTGTTTGTTGAAGAAAGGTTATGACACATAATACAATGTACAAAAGGGAGCGCTACACACATAAGTACTAAACAATGAATACATAAAGCTCCTATTACAATAAGAAAGGACACATGTTTCCACGGTCGTGCAATATATATATATATATATATATATATATATATATATATATATATATATATATATATATATATATATATATATATATGTGTGTGTGTGTGTTAGTGTGTACAAGTGGGCATATATTTCTGTGTATGACTGTGTATAGAGATATATAAAACAACAATCATCAATAGAATCTCAATGTCTTCCAAAACAACACAAACTCAACATTACTGAAAGATTTCAAACACTTTAAAATCGATACCGAAATAGCTCTCCGTTTAACACACCGCCCATAAACATTAGAAGAAACGCACCAAATCTATCGTCACTCCTCACATTAACCAACAGTAAACCACAGCCTGTTAATAATCGCATATAGATGCGACAAACATCGTTGGCAAGTATGTAAACATCTGGTCAAGGAATCCTCTACCACTGTACCCAACTCACATTAAAGATTTAACCCCTAAACGCACTTTTTATAGCCACAACGTCATCTATTATATTTTTTACACCAATTACAATAAGGGAGATATATTGATATATTGGTGAGGCAGACATCAAATTTTATTCTAAGGTTAAACAACCATAAGGTACAACTCGACCCATTCACCGGAAACACGGCGCTATACTTTATCAAACGACAATAGACAAATTAGAAATAGTTTGAATTTTGAAAAAGAGTTTGAATTACCTACTAGACACCACCCTCGAGTATCTTCGATCTCTCTGTACAAGGGGTTGTCAGGACACCTTACATAAGGCTATTATACCCTACAAGTAAACTCTGATCAAATATTCAAAATAAAATAGTATTCGAAGCTCAAATGAGATCCCTTGACACGGCTATTCACTGGCTGATACGAAGAATAGTGTACCTTCTCCAAGTGATGTTACCTCAAGTAACAGCACTTAGCTACATACTCCACCAGACTAGATTAATTCGTCTGCTGGAATCCGGTAAAAGTAAGGAGAACTTTAGTTGAACTTTCGGATATCTATGTATATCATACAGAGATCAAGTGTTAGGCATAGGAATGGCACTTTTTATTTCTGAGAGTTTACACTGAAGTAAAATGATTTTTTTTCATTACATGCTTTAGTTCCATAAAACAACGTAGAGAAAAACGAAACTAAATCGCTACACCAATTATACACACATACTAATGGTATTATTTCAGACGAGGAGATACATCATCACACATCTTTAAAGCCGCTTTACACAATCAAAAACCTTCAAGGCCATTAAACGGTCGAAACGCACGTACAAATGGACGTATTTTGAACAAAACACGCGTTTATATCGAACCCAGAAATACAAGCTTGAATAATAATCTGAACGGATAAGAACTTACTACGACTCTCGTTTTATTTCATTTTTGACTGACGAAGGTGAAAGATCGCAGAAAACTTAAATCTCCAATAAAATTTAAAAAAATATTTATACGTGCTTCTGGATGTCCAACTAAACGCCGAACCTAGACCAATCAACAAAACAGTGAGTCACACATTTCGTTATTCTATTGTTTTTGATTTTTTTCATAGACCGATTCTACATCCTCCACTATATAATAAAGACAAATGAGCATTTACTTGTATATTTTAATATAAATAAATATATATCCGTCCCGTCACAAAAATACTTAACGCTTAAATCGTGCCTTTCCTAGCCTCCCGACGAAACAATATGTGGCGAGAAGAAGCGAGAAAGCAAATAGCAAGTCAGACAACCCCCGCCGTCTGAAATGAATTCGGAAAGAAATCCTACACTCTAAATAAAAAGTCAAAGTTTTTCTTTAGGCCATGAGACACGATAATAATAATAATTTATAGATAAAAAATAAAGTTACTGGCATAATTCTATGATTTTATATGAATATTAGTGCGAACACTGACGAAGTATATTTTCCCCCTAATTCTTTAGGGAGGGCGTACACTAGTATTTATATCTCCACGAAGCTTACGCGGATGTCTTACGACCTCCCCTCTCTCTCTCATTATATATATATATATATATATATATATATATATATATATATATATATATACACACACACACACAAGTGTGCTCGTGTTTCACAAGTGGCAGCATACTTTATTCATGGTCAATACCATGTGAAGGAGCGTGTTTTTTAATTGCTAAGATTAAATAATTACTTAATGAAGCATGCGCTGCCAAGTTTCGACATTATAAATGTAAAGAAAGAAATAACATTATTAAAAGAAAACCCGTTAAAGAATTACATAGCTTATATTTGTCAAAATATTATTTTATAGATAACAGATACTGCATAAGCTTGCCAAGCCATTGCTGCAAAATGTTTTTACTGTTTTTAAATTACTCTGCCTGTTGCAATGAAATATGTTGTGCGAACATAAAAAGCCTGCCCCTCCATCAACTCAAGTGGTAACTTATTCTAAGAAATAGCTGCGAGCTAATGTGCCAACGCAGGGCATTCGTATTCAGTGGAAACGCGGTCAAATACAACTATAAAATTAGTATTTTACATATGTATAATATATATCATAGATAGAGATAGAGGCTTTACAGTCTTTCTTTTACCGTAATGATTTGAAAATTATTTCTCTGTTTTTGTGTTATTTTTTTTTTCATTTTCTGGTGAATCTTGGGTAAGCATATGTAAAATACAAATTTCCCTTTTTTGTACATTGTAGCCGAGAAGAAACAGTTGTAACCTTTAACTAAAAAATGTTGCAACAAATAAAGATCGTCGGATATAAAAATAAATATTTTTCTATAGAAATTTCTAATTGTCACAAACAAAATATTTTGCGTACATATTTTGGAAAATAATCTGGAAAACCTACGGAGCTAACTATCATGAGAGATTACCTTGCTAAAGTCTTATTTTATAATCAAAATAATATATATATATATATATATATATATATATATATATATATATATATATATATATATATATATATATATATATATATACATATATATATATATATATATATATACATATTTATATATATATATATATATATATATATATATATATATATATATATATATATATAATATGCGCTGGCGATCACACTTCTTCCTTAATTAACATAAACACATAGATACAAAAGAATCCTACTGATTCAAAAGTCTAAAACACGTTCTACCATATACCTTATGATTAACTTCGAAAATGACATTTTAAATATAATTAGAGATTTAGAGTTCCACAAGCAACGTAATGATTTTCAAAATCAATTACACCACATCGTTAAAAACATAAACAACTCTAACTAAATGTCCATAAAAGCAGATAAAATTAGAAACGTCTATAAAATAAATAAATATAACAAATTAATCACTGAATAAATTGCGAATAACTAAAAAACTAGATACAAACACATTCAACTATATATATATATATATATATATATATATATATATATATATATATATATATAACAAATGGAAGTAAACAAATCAGCGATTAACTAAAAATTAGCAACTAAGTTTGTAAACTAAAACCTAAGGAGCTGATATTTTATTAAACGACAACAAAAGCGATTTAGAAATAACTCCGACATTCCTCTTAATTAATCCGACCAAAGTTGAATTAGGAAAGATTAGAAAAAGAATCCTTTTTATAATCAACAATCAAATAAAAAGTATCTCGAATGAAAGCAATGGGTTAATACTACCAGAGCAATCATTATGTTTAATAATATTGAAAATAAAACAAAATGTATATTCTTACAATTTAACATTGTGGATTCCTATCATAAAGAACTAGAGTTCGCCGAAATATGTCCCGACATAACCAAGGATGAAACCCAAATTATTAAAAATGTTAAAGATCAGTTTTAATCAATAATAATTACCAATAATAATTACCAATGGATATAAACTAAAATAGAAAAAAAACCTCCTTTGGTTAAGCCCTGAGTGCCTTGGACTTTTCTGAGAGGATAAATTGGTTATAATAAAAGATTTCAACAAGCTCAAGGGTGAAAACTAAAAAAAAATTTATACATATTGAAATGAAAAGAAATAGGCCTAAGAGTATACGTATAAACTAACATAAAAATAACTCATTTTTAGATGCCACTTTCAACTTACATAAAAAGACATACGATTCATATTTAAAAGAAGAACGCCGACCCAATATACAATTAAGAACTCATGCAACATTTACACAACAGTTATAAAATATAGTGGGTATAATAATATCGAGATTAAATATAAGCAACAGGATATCAATAATGATAATAAAAACGAAAATCGAAGAAAGAGAGATATCATCTGGTTTACTCCACCCTATAATCAGATGCTAAAAACTAAACTTGACAAGAAATTCCTAAATTTCATAAGAAAAACACTTCCTCGTAACTAACCCTTGCATAGAATAATTAGTAAAAGTAATTTAAAACTGTCTTACAGTCGTTGCGAACACATAGAAATGATAATAAAAGAACAAATAAAATACTAAACGAGAGTAGTAGAGAAAAAAATAAAAACAAAATGCATAAAACAATGGAAAATGTAGCAACAATAAAAATAACACCAAGAAGAAAAAATATAACTACTGGAATAGATTTTCAAACCAGGTATAATAAGCAGAAAACACATTCAATCGCAAAACCAGCGATTCAAAATACCACTAGCGGGCATTACTAGATACTCAAAGAAAGCGGACACTCGCCAATAATCGAGTGGAAAATAGAACGATGGTCTAGTACATGCCGATATTTAAATTACCCGTGTTTATTATGTTGCACTATGAAGCTTTACATTTTAAAGATCCCAAACACTTACTAAACAGTAGACACGAAATAGCAACCAACTGTATACACAGAATAAAATTTACTTTAGAGTAACTATATGAATAAGAAAAATAAAAAAATAAACTAAATCAATATTTAAAGTAGCAACGATTAAGAAAATAAATAGAAAATAAATTATTCAAATCACAGACGTCATCTGTTTCTTTAAAACCACAAGTAGATTTAACGAATCGAAACGAATAATTATTTTAATTCTTTTTAAATACCAATAAAAATAAATATTTAAATGTTTAAAAAAATGTAATCCATTATTTACTGAGATATTCTTTGTTTCGTTTATTTTTGTTTAATGAAACGAAGAAAATCAATTTTATATTGAATTTCGTTTCTTTCTGTTCTAATATATTTCAGTTATTTTAATGAAAGGATATCAAGTAAAGGTCAACAGAGTATTTATTTGAGCAAAAGTCAATCATTGGCTAATGAAAACATTAACCCGTGCGAGAGAAATAAAAAAAATCTGATTGGTTAGTTAGCTATATAAAACACGACGTAGATATATAAAAACAATCAATAACAAAAACCCGTGTACTTAGGTTAACGATTTAATGCAGGGATGAAAGTGGACGCCTCTGTATAGCTTAATTATCATAAATACATTTTCATACTATTACTACGAAGCTGTACTCACGTATTGAGCACTGAAAATCTATACCCATACTTGGTGCATAGAGCCCTCGTGATTTGTTCTCCAAGTAGATTAGAGTGTGAACTTAATAGGATCAGGGATATATTCATTGATAATGGTTATCCTGAGGACCTTATCAATGATTGCATTAATAAAAAGGTTGCTGACTTTAAATCCCCTAAATTATTTGGGCCTGTAAAATGCCCCATTTATTTGAAATTACCTTGGATAGGGGGAAATAGTATTAAACTAGGTAAACAGATTGTTGATAGCATTAGCAATTGCTTCTACTCTGTTTCCTTACGATTAGTTTATGCTACTAGACCTGCTTTTCCTTCCTTTCGCAAGAGTAGTGTGCCCTATACAAATTATAGTAATATTGTATACCGATTTAAATGCCAATGTGATGCTGGCTATATAGGGCGAACTTCCTTGCATTTGCAGACTCGCATAAACCATATATATATATATATATATATATATATATATATATATATATATAGATAGATAGATAGATATATGTCTGTGTTATAGATTAAGATGGGTAACTGAACTAATTTTGGTTAGCGGGTAATTTTGAGTTCGAATGTATAGGCAACGTTCAAGGATTCAACTATCTTGGGAGGTTGAAAGGTACTTATGAGTGTGTAAATGGAAATTATGAGAGATGACAGGATAGAGTATGACGTCAGAGAAAGACGAGGGTTTATTTTTGTAAATTAAGACGAGATATACCTGTGACAATATTATCGGGCGGAAAAGGGTTGACTCGAAACCGGACCCTGGGTTTTCCTAAGAAGACTTTCAGATTATTTTGCGCCAAAAGAAAAAGGAAGTCCGATAAAAAAGAAAGTGTTGTTTTTATTTTACCGGTATTTTGAGAGATAGGAAATCTCAATACCGAGAGATGAGAGCGATGACATTCATCAACGTCAGTTGTTGTGTCAACAGATCCATCCGCTGGCTGGTCGCAAATGAGGACTGGGCCATCTGGCTTTCATATGTTATAAACACAGTAAGTCGTTTTGCCGATAATGGCAATTGTGACAATATTGTCGGATTTAAAAGGATTATTATGAGGATGACCTTTGTTTTCTTAAGGTACTAAAACGAAAGAGGGCTTAAAAGTGCTTTGGCAAAAACAAAAATTGATACGAGAAAAAAGTTGTTGTCCTTGCTTCGAAGATTTGGGGTATGGAAAAGAACAACATCAAAAATGGGTGACGCGCCATATGTGCACTGTGTCACGAATAGGGCACAGTCGTTTACATTCTCGGTGTTGAATGGACGTTGAAGTGTTAATATAACATAGTCCATAAATACGGCAGACCCGCTATTCGTTGTTGAAAGCATGACAGTGATTGATACTTGCCAGGAAAATATTTTCCCCGTAAAATCAAACGTTTGCAAGAAATGGCAATTAATTTTGTTTTACTAAAGATACAGGCCATGTGATTTGCTGAATAGGGGGGTAGGACCCCATACGTCGTCGGGACTGGCCTGGTTGTATGGGGCTATGGGAAATCGAGTATCTGCTGAGAGACACTTCCCTGTCGTTAGATGACAGTTATTGAAGAAAGCGTTATCGTTAATGTAAATAATGAATATACATTTTTTATGAATATAAATTTCGAGGGAGGAGCAATCTCCTCCCTACTGAAGTAACAGTAGGATATAGAAACATATGAAGAAGAAGGAAAGAATACAGCGAGGTAGAATCCGTTGACCACACAGAGCATGGAGAGAACAGATCCGCACGAGTGTAAATTACAAACATGGCAAGGAATAATAATGAGAATACATTATTTTACTATGAATATAATTTTCGAGTGAGGGAGAATCCCCCACTGATGTAACAGTGGGAGATAGAAACAGATGATGAAGAAGGAAAGAATACAACGGGGTAGAATCCGTTGGCCACTAAGAGCGTGGGTCCTCGCGAGTGGAAATTACCATCATGGCAAGAAATATTGATAAGAATACATTATTTATTACTAAATTAAACTTTATTGGGAGATGGTTGGAGTCACGCAAAGTCGCAAAATATTTGATTCTCAATATAAGGCGAAACGTAACAGGTTTCAAAGATTCACGTTCGCTAGGCCACCGAATCCACGTCGTTGAGGGACGAACCCGGACTTAGGGTTGATACCGTCCAACCAGAATCGCTCAGAACTTAAGATTTGCCGGTCCGAAACACATAAGTAGAAGATAGAAGTGTGAATGTACACTGCTTATAACTGAACGACTTTTATACCCAAATAATTATTCTCATACAAAAACCAACGGACAGATTTGTCTATTACTTTTCTGCCATTGTTCTGCTTTAAAATGACCCTTCGCTCCTCAGTGGAACCAAGTTGCTGACCAGTGCCGGACAGTTGCCGTCTGATATTCAAATACCAGCGTGGGAGAGCGGTGATTCGACACCCTCGGCCTTGATCAGTACACCAAGCTTTCCCAAGCAGTGCCAGATAACCAACCGAACTCAAGAACGGTTAAATTGGTGACGTCACTAGTTGAGGAACTGGGGTACACACTAAAGCATAGGCGACACTGACAGAAGCATGTAACATGGGCTAGTAGACAGAATTAAATAGGACACTCTCGTCTCCTCAGTGAAGTATTTATGATTTCAAGACCTCAATAAACATAACATTTATCTTCATGTTCGTGTTTTCTGTTTCAACCGAAGAGAGGAAATTTGGTAAGAAGTTGATTTCAAATTTTCGATAATTCGACTCGGTTAATCACTGGCTTAGCTACCATCTCGCAACTTGTGGTCAGTACTACATGAAAATTGTGGCCACATCGACAACGAATATGTGAATGAATCATCGATAAAAGACAACATATAATTCGTGTCTGTCTCGATAAGAGAATCACGTTATTACGGTGAGCACAACGAAGGAAAAATAAAAAGAGAAGAGAAGAAAACCCGAAGACAAAAAGAGGAGAAGAGTCGATAGACAAAGAAAGACACCAAACAATGTAAGAAAAGACAAAAAAAAACCAACAAAAACCCAAAACAGGTTAGTTTGATGCAAATAGAGAAGGAAAAAGTAAAAACAAAACAAAAAAAAAATCTCAAAAAACAAAAGCAAAATACACGAATAAGAAATTGTAAGTAACATTTCCATTTTAGTTTTACAAACACACGTTTTTACAAGTTAGGAGGTAACTTTATATTAAATGTAAAAAAAGTATATTTGAAAGATATTTAAAGAAAAAAAGTCGAGAAAATTAAACTTTTAAATTAGACATTTTGCGAGAAAGAAGTAAAAACGGGGAAACAGAGAAGAAAAGAAACTATTATTGTTTGCATGCACATAGACAAACGCCGTTTATTTGAAAGATATAGCAAAAAGTGTAAAAAGATGATTAAAAGTTTTATTATGAACAAAAACGAAAGATACAAGAAAGGGAAACAGTATTACACACTAACACACACACACACACACACACACACACACACACGTAAATCTTTGCTGTGTTACAACATGGCGGACAAAGAATAGTGAGGAACAAATGTAAACTTTTTTAAGCATATAAAAAAAGAGAATAAATGAAATACTGAACTACAGTTTTAGTATTGAAAGAATAAAGAAAACAAAGAAAACGAACAATGACATTGTGTTTTTGATTGTGTATTTTTGGGGTTTATTGTCGATTGGTGCTATGATACTAATATTACACGTTATTAATAAAAAGGAGTGTGTAGTGATAGTCTGGGGGTAATGAAGGGTTGAATTCTGAAGACAAACAGTAGATTGAAAACATGTGACAACAAGCGGAATAGATTAATATTTATGACTCAGAAAAGTTTATAGCTGAAGAAGAGAGTTCGCTCCCTTTACCTATGGGTCTGAGGAATTTTATACGCTGGGAACTGGAATATAAAAGAAGGGAAAATTAATAAAGTAAAAACGAAGGAGAAAATAAAAGTGCGTTTGCAGTTATGTTTAGTTGGGATCTGGGGTATGAGTTAATTAAATAAGGAAAGAGAGAGAAAAAAAAGAAGAAACGAGTGCATATAATTTTTAATTTGAATTTCATGTGAATTGTGATTTTTGTTCTTTATTTTTTGATCAGGTGCATTTGTAATCCGACAAGAAGGGGACTCGAGAGAAGAAATGGATAATAACAAGTTTATTACTATTATTGGTGGAAAAAAGGAAGAAATGAAAAGGAAATCATAAAAAGTCGGTGGTAACATGATTAAATAAACTGTATTAGATATAAAATTGTCTTCATCAATAGACAGTAAATGTTCACTTATAAATTATTGGATACAGCGTGATTAACATCTTTGTGTGTGTTTTGTTGATGTTGGGATTTTGGAAATAAATGGATACAAACAATGGCAATAGTATTAGCGCCAACACGTTCGGAAAATACTGATTAAAAACGTAGGTAAATGAAATTGCAAAATACCATATACTAAATTAGGAAACATTGTTTAACGATGATTCACCGATCGAAGAAATGAGCAAGGACATTTTTATAAAGTTGTGAGGAAGATGTGACTTTTTTCTTGCATGTTGGAATTGAGTTATAAAATTTACCCATATCATCTATTTAAAAATAAAGGAAGAGCAATTATATACTAGATTAAGGTGGGTATTTTGAGTTTGACTAGATTAACAATGTTCAAGGACGGGTCTGTCTAGGGAGGTTTAAATCAAGGGGACTTATAGGTGTGGGAACGGAAGTTGAGAGAGACGACTGGATAGAGAATGACGTACTAGATAAAAAGAGGTATTTTGTGAATAAAGAAGAGATGTATCAGCACAGATGCGACGCTTACAGACGCATGCCACATGGGTTAGTAGAGAGAAATAAATAGGACATTTTTGTCCCAACTCTTCTCCCCTGCGGAATAACTGTGATTTCCAGACCCCAATAAATAGAACATCCGTTTAACACCAACATCTAGCTGTTTGTGTTATTCTTTTTAATTGAACTTAAAGCATATCTTCAGATGCCAGCTCTTCAGTGGTTCAACTCACATCATCACTGGACGAGTAACCACCCACGTCACGAATGAGCCTACTACTTGATGAATAATGACAGTTAAACAAAGAACCAAACGAAGGAGAAATCGAAATATGAAATCAAGAACGAAATACAACACACCCGTATGAGAGTTTGAATTACCTACGAGTGTTTGAATTACCCATTAGACACTATCCTCGAGTCTCCCCTCTCTCTCTCTCTCTCTCTCTCTCTGTACAAGGGTTTGTCAGGGCAACCTGGCATCAGGATACTTGAGCCAACAAGTAAACCCTGACCAAGTATTCAAAATAACATAGTATTCGAAGCCCAAATAAGATCCCCTCAACACGGCTATACACTGGCTCATATGAGGAATGGTGCACCTTCTCCTAGTGAGGTTATCACAAGTAACATCACTGAGCTGGATACTTCATGAGACCAGATAAAGCCTTGTCCTGAGATCCAGTAAAATTAAGAAAAGAGCACAATAAAGATAAACTATAACATAATCAAATAGCGAATTGGGGAGAAGCAAATTAGCATTCTTCACTTTTTAATAACTCAACGTTTGAGAGGTAGAGAAAAATCTTGATTCAACACTCGGATATTTATGTATCTCATATAGAAATCAAGTGTTAGACCCAGAAAAGGGCTCCTTGATTTCTGATAACTTACTTAACTTACTTACTGAAGTTAAATGACAACACACACACACACACACACACACACACACACACACACACACACACACACACACACACACACACATATATATATATATGTATATATATATATATAATGAAGAAAGAATGGAAAGGAATTAGAGAAGCAAAAGCCAAATCATAATTCAATTCAATTGCTCAGAGCAAGGTATATTCCGCAAAAAAGGCAATTTATTCAAGTTAAATTTTCCTTAAGCCAGGCTTTTCAAAGATCAAAATCTTATCATCAGAGGAAGTCGCTGGGATAGATAAGTTGGCAAAGGCCAAGATTTAAAATTTGAAAAAATAAAATAAAAGTTGTAGGGGGAAGAAACACAGGGCAAAATTCTGCCCGAATGCAAGCAAATGTCCGATTGCTAAAAAGTCCAGTGTCGAAAAGTCCAGCGGAGAGAATGAGATGTAGATAGGTAGGTCGTTAAAAGGCCCGAAAGGTTGTGAGAGAGGAATCAAAGTTAAATTCCAAGAAGCCACAACTTCAGGTGCGGCGAAAATAGAAAATCCAAAGGGTAAAATGTCCAATAAGTGCAGGCATATATATATATATATATATATATATATATGAAGAAGAAGTTCGCTTTTAGCACTTCACTTATATATATATATATATATATATATATATATATATTATTTCATGTATCCACATGAAATGTTATAAGGAGATATAATCTTTTATGTATGTTTTGTATTTACTTCAACAGTGCCCAATACGTTAGTAGAGCTAGGTAGAAACGCGTAGCCTCTGTGTAACTTTATTGCCATTAACATATTTTTATAACATACTATATATATATATATATATATATATATATATATATATATATACACACAATTCTACGTTTGTCTGTTTGTTTCTGTCTTATAGAAATCGATATATTAACAGTTAGAACAATCAAATAAGTTTCAAGAAATCTGAAGACACAATTGAAATCTTTTTCTTCGATTCTATCTGGGATCATTAGAGTCAAGTCAAGGTCGGGTCCATAAAATAACTGAAATATATTAGAACAGAAAGAAACGAAATTCAATATAAAATTGATTTTCTTCGTTTCATTAAACAAAAATAAACGAAACAAAGAATATCTAAGTAAATAACGGATTACATTTTTTTAAACCTTTAAATATTTATTTTTATTGGTATTTAAAAAAAAATAAAATAATTATTCGTTTCGATTCGTTAAATCTACTTGTGGTTTTAAAGAAACTCAGCGTCAACAAGTAGTTTTTTTTACGTTTTCAATGCCAAATCTCCATTTTTCAAAAGATGGTTATTCTATATGTTTATAACAGTTTTAACATTACATTGGAATTAAACATTTAGTAGAAAAGTAAAAAGATTTAATTTAACATTGGTTTATTAGGATAACTTAGTATTTTGTTTTGATAACGTTAATATTGGAAAAAAAGACAGGGAAGTACGACAGATTCAAATTTTACACTTATTAAGTAAATGTCTAAAAATACGTTCTCTTAAAAAATCGAAATTAAATGAAAACTTTATGAATATATTCGACTAAACTAAAGCATTTTTTTGTTATAAAACTTTAAACAAATGAAATATTAAAAAACACCATTGTCTGTAAGCAACGTAGATTTTATTAAGTAACACCGCGTTCAGTTTTTTTTATTACTTGACCTCATATTACAAATGTATTTTTTAAGTAGATGTTTTTTAAAGACACCACCGCACTAACAGTTTTTATTACTTTATTTCATATTACAAAAGATATTTGTAACTTTTATTTCAAAGCAAAAATTATAAATATAACCATATTAAAATTACTTTTTCTTAAATAAACTCCTGACCAGCAATATATCTACACATAAAGGTAATGTCTGAATTCCCGAAACAGTTTTTCATGGTAAACAACTGATGATCCCTTAAAATAGTGTTAGAAAGTAACTAATATAATAACTGTAAAAAATAAATTGACTTACATGAGTGATTTTCCACTGGAAGACTTGAGACTATATGTTTTTTTTTTTTTTTTTTTTTTTATATAGTTTTAATGGTTGAGAAACTTCCGAGACTATATATACAGGGTGGGCCAAAATAAGGGTCCTATCTTTAAATTTGAATAACTTGAATTTGAATAACTTCCACAAAATAAAAGTTAAACTCACCAAACTCTATGTGTGTGTAGACTGACCCTTCCGAGATTTTTTGAAATAAACAAAACAAATTTTAGCCGAAAAACACTTCTTAAAACTTACAAAAACTAAAGTATTGTTTTTTTACACTGTTTTGAGTTTTTTAAGCAAAAATAATGTTTTCTAAATGAAGGTACGTTCCTTAGGGCTAATACGGCTCATGCTTGCTTCGGAAGGGGTCCTTTACTCATTCTAAAAAAAAAAAAAAAAAAATCAATAAATAAAAAAGTTATGAATTTTTAAAAATAGGACCCTTATTTTTGCCCACCCTGTATGTGTATATATATATATATATATATATATATATATATATATATATATATATATATATATATATATATATTCCTCCTAAATATTTAGATAAATGTATAAGCATATTTTCTAAGTAATTGAAATTCTAAAATGAATAACTTATTTTAATATTTGATTAAGGTAGTATTTAGTTAACTTTTTTTTTTATTTCGTACATACTCATATGTTTATTAAAAGGAGAGTAGAAAGTGGACCTTGGATTTACTTTCGACAGCCTCGTAACTCTCGCTTCTCTTATTTTGTCCTTTAGTTCTCACATTTCATGATTCTGACAAAGGGTGAATAATTGCTGTTTGTTGGATCAGAATCTATCCATATAACACTTATAGTTGGCTAGTTTTTGACCTTGAAATAGTATTTTTAGCTAATTACATCAAGTCGCTTGATGCCTTGCCTGGAGCGATTTCCATATAAAAAAGAAAACAGCAAAAACCTATTGAGTAGCTAATTCGCTTACACGCATTTCGTAAAATTATTTGAAATATTTTAAAACCATTCGTCAACAAAAGAAAACAGCTTTATTAATAACCATCTTGTAGTGTCATGGATTGTCTTGACTCTCTTACGCCATCTTATTCTATCTCTTATCACACCAGGTAGGTCTTCATAGGTGCACTGTGGGTCCTCTGTTAGTTACTTCACGTAGGTTTTGTACGGACTCCACACTTAACTACATTCCTGTTTTGGCATCCGCAAAAGAACATCGCTGACGATTTCACTCTTATCTCTTCATCAGTGACCAGCGAATCTGGTTCTTCTCGCTCTGATCAAGCTTTAGATCTGAGGAAGGTGGTGGTAGAATTGCCCCCCCCCATCCTCGAGGAGTAGTTAGGAGCAGCTCTTATCATTCTGGTGTTTCTTCTCTAATCTTTTGTTAAAAGTCCAGCTGCTACTTTCATATACAAGATCTGATGTAACAATGAATGAAAGAAGTTGTGTTTCATCTTGGTAAGAAGATTTGACTTTCAAATTGCTTTCACCATGTCCAGTCAAGCCAAGGCTTTGCCGATTCGCACATTTAGTTCACTCTCGGTTCAATTTTACTTTGCAACTTTACGCCCAAGATAGGCAAACTCATCGACATTTTTTTAGACAAGTCTCATTAAGGGAAGATATATTTCTATGTAGGTTCAGGAGAATGTGCTCTATTTTGCGTGTGTTAGCAAAAAGTTCAATGCAATTTACGATTTCTTCGAGACAGTGTAATAGGGTTTCTGCTTGTTTAGTTGTGGCAACAATAATTTCATGTTAATCAGCATAGCCTGTGCCAGTAATTTGTCCACAGGATATTTTCTACTTTTCAAAGGTACCAATGCCAAGCCATTTTCTTTCAACTTGTTAATTGACATTCGTAGGGCGTGATCAAGACAGAATATAAACAGATATAGTAGCACCCTGAAAAATACGAACTGCGCTAAAAATGTTGGTGTCGGAATAGGATAAACTTTACTTTAAGATAACCACATACATAACAAATAAATAAATAAAATATAATAAGTAAAAATCTAAACTAAAGCAGCATCTAAAGTAGTAATGAATAACACAATAAATAGAAAATAAATAATTCCAATCACACGTTCTAAAATAATGTCAACCTTTCACTCGACACATTCACAAAAGGAATGCGCGGCACCCAAACAAAACAAAACAAAAAGATGTCAAGTAAAGGTCAGCCGGGCCTTTGTTTGAAAGAAGCTAATAAAAACATCAACTCGTGGGAGAGAAATAACAACGAATTTGATTTTTTAGTTAGACTAAACACCGCGTGGATATATAAAAACAAACAGTAACGAAAACATGTGGACTAAGCCTCACGATTCCCTATGAGTAGCTTAATTGCAAAAACTATATTTTCATACTTTAACACACACACACACACACATATGTGTGTGTGTGTGTGTGTGTGTGTGTGTGAATTAGAAATTGTTCTGAGTACAAGCGTTGTGTAATTTAAAATGTGTAAGTTTAGAAGTCCTGAAGAAGACGTACATCGTTGAAATTAAGTTGATTTTAGATAAATAAATATTTATTAAAAAAATATCTGCGTTGTTCCAGCTTCTAAACTTACCAATTTCAAATTACATAACGCTTGTACACTGCTGAACACTTTCTTATTCATAACACGCGCGTTAGCGCAACCCTCTTAACTAAAACATAAAAAAATATCACCGTTGGAAGAGCTTATGGATTTTTCTAGTCCACAATCATCATCAGAAAAAAAGAAAGAAAATGTTATTCTTCCTGAAGAAGACGTATATGGTTGAAACAAAATTGATTTTAAATAAATATTTCTATAATTTGGATTATTCGGACTATTGTTTTCATCTTGAGTGTTATTCTCACAACGTTTCGGCCGATATAACCGCCGACCTTCTTCATGTGTATCTTTTCAGACTCGCGAATCTTTTTTCGAACTCGGAAATCTGCACAGAATTTCAAATGGAACCTTTGGTGCAGTATTTTGAAGGTTGAAAATTCAATCCTTAGTACGGGCGATACTAGGAATTGCGAATTACTAAAGACTTCTACCCGGTTATGGCTGACAGAACGAGAGCATACCAACCCCGTGGATTAAATAAAGGGTTTCGTTCTTAATTACGTGCAGATTCCCAAGTTCAAACAGAAAATTCCCGAGTTAAAAAAAAGTACAACTGAAAGCTACATCGTCCGAAATGTTGTGAGAATAACACTCAATATTAGCATAGTAGTCCAAATAATCAAATTTATACAAATTATCAATCCTCATATTATCGATCCTCAATATTTATTTTGTTTCTGAATTTTTTAATTCAGAAATAAAAAAATATTTATTAAAAAAAATATTTACGTTGTTCTGGCTTCTAAACTTACAAATTATATATATATATATATATATATATATATATATATATATATATATATATATATATATATATATATATTATCAGGGGGGGAAAAGTCTAATTTTTCACTCAGATGTTCATATTGGGTACATCTGAGTGAAACATCAGACTTCTGTTTCCGCCTGATGAGCTCTTAGTTTCTAATACCTATTGATCGATAACATTGACATGCCAATGTAGCAAATTTTTGTACATGTCTGTATAAATTAAAATAATTATATGAATAGCTTTGTTTACTATTTAGCACTATTTTATAAGCCCGGTTGAAATGTTGTGGATTTTTATCCTGTATATGTTTACTTTATATGGATTACTAATATATATATATATATATATATATATATATATATATATATGTGTGTGTGTGTGTGTGTGTGTATTATATATATATAATTATTTAATAATAAATATTTATATTATTAAATATATTCATATATCTCTCGTAATATTGTTTGCTTGCTTGCTTGTTTGCACATTGGAAATTTAAGATGGTGGGGGAAGCGGCGGGAATGAAGGATGGCATGATAATATGGGAGTGGTGTAAGGACGAAAATAGAAGTAGAAGTAGCATCAGAGTAAGAGAGGAGTAAGTGTGTGACGCAGGAAATGACGTAAATAAAGAAGAAAATAAATCGTCGATTAGCTGAAGATTAAACAGAGTGACGTAAATAAATAAATGACGTAAATAAAAGAGAAAAAGAAGACATATATTGTTCATTTGCCTTAGATAACGAAAGCTAATTTAACAAGGAATATATTGTTTATATGTAATTATGTAATACATACACTAATATACAATAAACCAACGTTGACCCAATGGGTCAAGGCTGGTCTAGTATATATTTTTTTCAAAGTAACATTTTGTTCTAATGCTAATTCTAAGATGGGTGTGCCGGATCGATGTTGTTATTATTCGTTCTGTTAAAAGCTTTTCTTTATAGCCGGATGTTGGCTTTGGAAGTATTCAGGTGATGACAGATTTATAGACAACCAGATTGATAAGTCGAAATTCACCTGAGAAGCAAAGCAAAATTGAATCAACTTTCATTGTCTTTATCGCTTGTAAGATTGCCAGCAATGTTTATGCATACAAGCTTTACCCGCGGGAATCCCAGGGAATTCAGCTATAACTATTAACAATTAAACAAAAAAAAAATACTTGGTAAGAAAATATCCTTGAAGATCCTTAAAGCAAAACTTGTGTAAGAAAGAAGAAAATGTCAATTTTTATGAATTAATACAGAAGGCCCACACCTTTGCTATTATTTTGACTATAGCACGCATAAACACATTGGTTTTCAATCCGACTATATTAGGGACAAATAAACTTCACTTTATGACCGACTTGTCCACTAAGTTTAAACCATGAATGTCCAACAATCTATATTTTATAGCCATTGAATCGGGTGTTAAGGTCCGGTGCGTGTGAAGCCCACCCAGGACTACATATTCTACTCATGCGACGATTACCAAAGTATCCTTGCATATCATTGAACGGTGTAAAATCGACTGTTGGACATTCATTACTGAAACTTGGTGAACAAGTCAGGCATAGACGGAAGTTTATTTGTACCAAATATGGTTGGATGGCATAAGGGATTGTGAGTTTTATTAACTATTCCATGGGTGCTATTTTTGGAAGGTTCACTTTGTTGTACATACAAAAGTTTGGTGTGAATGTAGCAACCTCCGCCAAAACTAATATATGTTACGTGTTATAATCAAAATGTCATCCATTTTTGTACCCTTTCCAGGTTATTTGTTAATTTCTAAATTTGAATATGTTTTTCTATCATCTGTTCAATCATCATCAAACGTTTCCACCGATTTTTCTACTGAATACGATCTATAAGATCTTAACCGTCTTCCTGTTTCTCAATACTTTGTTTAGTTAACTAATTAATCTAGGTCATCAGGCCGTCTTGTCGATGGTTCGCCTCTTTGTCTGTACCCTTCCATCATTCCTTCTAGATATACTAGATCAGCAATCAATTCATTTGCCTTTGTATGTTTTGATTTTGAAATTAAATAAAGGTAAGTTTTTTTTTTACTGCAAAGCAATTAAAAAATACTTAAACTAAAATGTTTGATACGCTATCGTAATTTTCAACTTATAAATAAGCAACTTTTCTTTCGTAACGGAAGCGTTTCACAACTGACTGCTTCATTTATTAGAACTTGTCTTAATTTTTAATTTCATTTGCAGCTTGAAAATCTGAATTGTGTATTTGAAAAACGTAAATAAATTGGTATGCTGGTGATCGGTCTGACCTAACTAAGTTTCGTCCAGTTAGTCTCCTCTCCGTTATTAGCAAGGGTTTTAAAAGGTTGGTCAACGGCCAGCTTGTTCATCTTCTGGAAAGTCAGGGAATCTTCAGTGATGTTCAGTATGACTTTCGTGGTTTTCGTTCAACTGCTAACATTTTAACTTTTGTAACTGAGCAGATCTGTCGGTTTATGGATAATTCAAGAGAGAGAAGAGCCATTACGTTTGACATTTCAAAGGCGTTTGACAGAGTGTGGCATTCTGGTCTCCTATACAAACTTCAGGGTTATGGTATTGGTGTTGAGGTTCTTGACATTATTAGGTCTTTTCTTTTGATCGAAACTTGCGAGTAACTTTGGACGGGATCTCTTCATTCTCTTTTACTATCCATGCTGGTGTTCCTCAGGACTCTATTCTAGGCACAACACTGTTTCTTGTCTATATAAATGATCGTCCAGAAAATATTATTCAAAAAATTAACATCTATGCTGATGATACCACTCTCTATTCTGGTGTTGCTTCTCGCCTATCTCCCTCGGATCAGTCGAAATATGCAGCTGATCTTGAAGTTGACCTTGGTTCAGTTGTGGATTATTTAATCCACTTTAGACTCAGCTTATGTATTTCAATCGTAGGCGTGTCCCTGTTCTTCCTGAGATTCTCATGAATGGCTCTACTCTTGAGAAGAAATCGACTCTGAAACTTCTTGGTCTTTCTTTTTCATCAACTCTTTCTTGGAGTTCATACATTAGATCCATTGCTCTTTCTACTTCTCGTAAAGTTGGTTCTCTCTATAGCTTCAAACACTTTCTCGCACCTGAGGCTATTCTCTATCTCTACAAATCTACAATCAGACCATGTATGGAGTACTGATGTCATATTTGGGCTGGTGAATCTCTGTCCCATTTAAGGGTTCTTGATAAGGCACAGAAACGTATCTGTAATTTAATTGTCCCTACACTTTCTTCTGCTCTGTACCCTCTCTCTCACAGACGTGCTGTTGCTAGTCTCAGTTTTTTCTATAAATACTATTATAGGATGTGTTCTTCAGAGTTATGTGATATATTCTCCGCTTCCTTAGTTCCAGCTCGTTAGACTCGTTGGTCTAGTGGTCTCCATCAATTCGCTGTTTTGATACCTCATTGTAATACAGCTTCCTATTCCAGTAGCTTATTTCCAAGAACCACAGGCTTGTGGAACTTTCTTCCTGCTAACTGTTTTCCTCCTACCTATAACCCTGTGTATTTTCACGACAAAGGCCAATAGGAATCTGCTGTCATTGCGATAATCATAGTTGTTCTTATTAGCTCCTTACGTCAAGTGGCTTCATGCATTGTCTGTGTCGATTTCCATAAAACAATACTTCTAAACATACTGCAGAATACAATCTATTATGGCTTATCTGTCTCCAAGACCTTCTGTCTACAATTGATGTGTTGATTGACCTCGAAATTCAGGAACATTAATGTCTTGTGTTAGATGACGTAGAAAAAGTAATTTCCATTAGAAATTAGATGACGTAAGAACAGGAAATTTCCACTGGGAATTAAGCTAACGTTTTTAAGGAAATGAGTTTTCGGGACGTCGTCATGGCAGAATAAGCTAGTATCTGTCGTCCAGAGAAAACGTGTTTTTCGAAGTTGAGGGAAATATTTTAATTGGGATAAGAAGCTTACTTCTCAATTCAGTATAATGTGCATGTTTACACGATTAAATTTATGCTTGAAACTTAATATGTGTAAGACCAAAGCATTCTTAGTGTCATCTAATATTATGGATATGTTGTCTTCTTAAATCCTAATTTTAAAGAGACGTTGAGGTTCACTAATGTATATACTGTTACAGTCATTACAAGGGATTGTGTAAATGCCTGCCTGTGTGATTGGGTTGTGCTTGTGTTTTTATATTTGTTGAAAATATTTTAAATTATGAGTGAGGTGTGATGCATGATTCAGAAACCATATTTGGATAATGGGATGCAAAGATTGTTATTATGCGTGTTAGTAAGTAGGGTGATAGGTTTGGGGATGCGGCACTCGATGTTTGTATATCTTATTTTGGCAAATGATGAGTTCGACAATGTAAGCAATTTTTTTTTAAAGTCGAATAAAATTTGTGTATTTTTAAAAAGATTATGACATTAAGAACGTTTAGGAGTTAAAATTAATTTAGTATTACGTAGTAATAAGAGAAAAAGGCGTATTTTCGTCTTGAGTGATAAAAGACATGACGCCATTAGGTAAATGCACTACTTTCAGTTCCTTTTTTTAAAGCTTTGATTATTCTAGTATATTTACACATTTCACACGTGCTTTTCTTCAGATTACATTCGTAATACTATATATATTTTAACTCGAAATGGTTCCTCATTTAATAATATTAAATTAAAAACAACATAAAACCATTTTTTTCGCCTATACACAATTTCTTTTTATTGCATTCTGTTTACACATTCGAATCATCATTTGCTTTTATTTTTGTGTTTCAGAAGATGTGGAATGCCCTTTTATCGCATTTAAAATGAAATATTTCGGGTATTTTAGAGATTTTAAGGAGACCTCTATTATGTTGTATACGTTTGTTAGATATTGGGGCTACATATTCAAAGCGCTTTAAGATATACTCCTATTATGCGGAATGTTTCGATTGAGAGGTAGTAGTCGAAATAGTAATGTAGACGGTCGCGTTGGTTGATATTCAGTATATTTTGTTGGATAGGGTGTTATTAGTTTTTATAGATGAGAATATTTAGGAATGATATATCGATACACTTTTAATAGATCTAAATATAAATTATGAAATTAATCTATTTAATATTAGATGTTTTCTGGAAAGATGCATATAGAATATGATAAAAGACATACATACGAAATACTCATTAACATAGGAAGATCTACTGTAATTCGTGTAGATTTATGTACTAAGATGAGATTAAAAAATTAGTTTATTAGTTGATACAAACCATTAAGCAATTTAATGGTTGTTAGATCATGTAGGCTAGAACAGCATTCTGTAAAACGGCGTTTTCTAAAGTTAGGGGGTTAGGGTTAGGGTTAGGGTTAAAGTGCTGAGAATTTATTTTAACATTCGCGAAAACAAAAATTGTCTTTCTTTAAGCAGTTGATTTAAACAAGCCCAATATAATAGTAGAGGTGCGTTTCGCAAGATGGTTAGTACAAACATGTAAGTACAGGGTGACTTCAAAAAAAAATATCATCCTCCATGGAGTTATAAATAAAATTCACAATCCTCCCTGCAGTTAAACCATATTTCGTAAAACTAAACTTAATTCTATGCCTGATTTGTCCATCATTGTTTATCGTCATTTAATGATATGCTCTAAATGCTTCCAATGTGTACCTCTTCGTTGCAAGCACATCTGCATACGACCGCCACCGAAGTCTTCACTTAACGCGGCAAGGATGTGGCAACAGTAGTATCAGAGATATGTTGACGAGAACTTTGGTTCCTGGCAGGGCCACCCAAGGCAGATTGGTTTGATACCCAGCTTATTAGTGTCGTAGGCCAGCTTAAGGTGCCCTGGTGACATCCCAATGCGTCTGCATCGGGATCCGGTGGAATCTGGTCTGTGGACAATTTACGATAATCAAGGTCGTTCAGTCATCTATCGCAATGCAAACTGAGAATGACAACATTGAGTTAGTGCATGTAAAACTGCCACTCGATGCCTACAGATGACGACCTTCTTAGATGACTTGGATCAACCTCTAGTCGTTGTTGACCTCGTGTCAAGGGTGACTTCTTGGTCTTTCTTTTTCATCAACTCTTTCTTGGAGTTCATACATTAGATCCATTGCTTTTTCTACTTCTCGTAAAGTTGGTTCTCTCTATAGCTTCAAACACTTTCTCGCACCTGAGGCTATTCTCTACCTCTACAAATCTACAATCAGACCATGTATGGAGTACTGATGTCATATTTGGGCTGGTGAATCTCTGTCCCATTTAAGGGTTCTTGATAATGCACAGAAACGTATCTGTAATTTAATTGTCCCTACACTTTCTTCTGCTCTGCACCCTCTCTCTCACAGACGTGCTGTTGCTAGTCTCAGTTTTTTCTATAAATACTATTATAGCATGTGTTCTTCAGAGTTATGTGATATATTCTCCGCTTCCTTAGTTCCAGCTCGTTAGACTCGTTGGTCTAGTGGTCTCCATCAATTCGCTGTTTTGATACCTCATTGTAATACAGCTTCCTATTCCAGTAGCTTATTTCCAAGAACCACAGGCTTGTGGAACTTTCTTCCTGCTAACTGTTTTCCTCCTACCTATAACCCTGTGTATTTTCACGACAAAGGCCAATAGGAATCTGCTGTCATTGCGATAATCATAGTTGTTCTTATTAGCTCCTTACATCAAGTGGCTTCATGCATTGTCTGTGTCGATTTCCATAAAACAATACTTCTAAACATACTGCAGAATACAATCTATTATGGCTTATCTGTCTCCAAGACCTTCTGTCTACAATTGATGTGTTGATTGACCTCGAAATCCAGGAACATTAATGTCTTGTGTTAGATGACGTAGAAAAAGTAATTTCCATTAGAAATTAGATGACGTAAGAACAGGAAATTTCCACTGGGAATTAAGCTAACGTTTTTAAGGAAATGAGTTTTCGGGACGTCGTCATGGCAGAATAAGCTAGTATCTGTCGTCCAGAGAAAACGTGTTTTTCGAAGTTGAGGGAAATATTTTAATTGGGATAAGAAGCTTACTTCTCAATTCAGTATAATGTGCATGTTTACACGATTAAATTTATGCTTGAAACTTAATATGTGTAAGACCAAAGCATTCTTAGTGTCATCTAATATTATGGATATGTTGTCTTCTTAAATCCTAATTTTAAAGAGACGTTGAGGTTCACTAATGTATATACTGTTACAGTCATTACAAGGGATTGTGTAAATGCCTGCCTGTGTGATTGGGTTGTGCTTGTGTTTTTATATTTGTTGAAAATATTTTAAATTATGAGTGAGGTGTGATGCATGATTCAGAAACCATATTTGGATAATGCGATGCAAAGATTGTTATTATGCGTGTTAGTAAGTAGGGTGATAGGTTTGGGGATGCGGCACTCGATGTTTGTATATTTTATTTTGGCAAATGATGAGTTCGACAATGTAAGCAATTTTTTTTAAAAAGTCGAATAAAATTTGTGTATTTTTAAAAAGATTATGACATTAAGAACGTTTAGGAGTTAAAATTAATTTAGTATTACGTAGTAATAAGAGAAAAAGGCGTATTTTCGTCTTGAGTGATAAAAGACATGACGCCATTAGGTAAATGCACTACTTTCGGTTCCTTTTTTTAAAGCTTCGATTATTCTAGTATATTTACACATTTCACACGTGCTTTTCTTCAGATTACATTCGTAATACTATATATATTTTAACTCGAAATGGTTCCTCATTTAATAATATTAAATAAAAAACAACATAAAACCATTTTATCGCCTATACACAATTTCTTTTTATTGCATTCTGTTTACACTTTCGAATCATCATTTGCTTTTATTTTTGTGTTTCAGAAGATGTGGAATGCCCTTTTCTCGCATTTAAAATGAAATATTTCGAAGTCTTCACTTAACGCGGCAAGGATGTGGCAACAGTAGTATCAGAGATATGTTGACGAGAACTTTGGTTCCTGGCAGGGCCACCCAAGGCGGATTGGTTTGATACCCAGCTTATTAGTGTCGCAGGCCAGCTAAAGGTGCCCTGGTGACATCCCAATGCGTCTGCATCGGGATCCGGTGGAATCTGGTCTGTGGACAATTTACGATAATCAAGGTCGTTCAGTCATCTATTGCAATGCAAACTGAGAATGACAACATTGAGTTAGTGCATGTAAAACTGCCACTCGATGCCTACAGATGACGACCTTCTTAGACGACTTGGATCAACCGCTGGTCGTTGTTGACCTCGTGTCAAGGGTGACATGAAACCATTCAGGAACATACAGTGTTTCAAATATACGAGAAAAACCTCGATTAAAAGCAGACAATATCGACATTTCCATGTTCGACGTTGCATTCAGGTCCCTTTCCTCTTCCTCCTCCTCCTCCTACTACTACAATAACAACACCAATAACAAGCATACGACAGATTTTGGCGGCCAGGGCTATCTTCAGTTCAGGATTAGTCTAATGTTTGAAATAACTGAGATAACTCCACATATACAAATCGAAGGTTTTAAGGTTCGGTGAGAGTGAATCCCATTCAGGCTCACATTTCCTACTGATGAGACGATCACTAAAGTGTTCTTCATATCATTGAACGGCTATAAAACAAATACCGTTGGATATTCATGACTGACATTTGGTGGACGAATCGGCATAGACTGAATTTTATTGTACAAATAATGTTTGGATTGAAAAAAAAAGAATTGTGAATTTTATTAACGATTCCATGGCTGATACATTTTGGAAGATTCCTTCAATGGGTAGCATTTTCGGGGTGTCATTTTTGAGATGCGGAATTTAGGAGGAGGTTCATCTTGCATAAGACGATTACGACCAATAAACATAACTATACGTATAAATACAATTGTTAGGCTTTTATGGAAATAATTGTTAAAAATACTTGAGTGGGTTAAGTGGCTTGGATATGGGTCAAAATAAGGTTGCTTACCCGAATGGCTGCATCAGACAGGCCAACAGCCAGGCGTTTCCCATCCGCACTGAATTGACAACACATCACATCAACGGGACATTCTCTGCCGGGAAAAAAATAAACATTGATTTCCAAATAGATGAAAAGGCATGAATTAAAAACAAATATTTATAACTTCATTATTTACATTTTTTGGTTCATTTAAGCAGACCAATACATTATATTGCCATATAACGAGTACAAGTTATATGATTACTTCTTTCTATAAAATTTTCAGAAGTAATATTTTCATGAAATCAATTATACAAAATAGTACAATAGTTTTTCAGAAATAAATTATTAAGATATGAGCATGGTTATAAAAACAACAATAACTACAACATTTATGTATGAATACATAAAATAAAACCAAATCCTGGTCCCGGAACCGACTTGAATAATGTTATATAGTACCAAATGAATAATAGGTTGTATCATCATCGAATGAGTATTGTGTTGTAACTTTTATGGCAACATCTCCTCTCGGAGCGAATATAGTCTTCATCCTTTTCGACAAGACTTATATTCTTTAAAGAAAAAGGCGACGACATCTTTATCTTTCAGCCAAATTTGATTTACTTAACGAAATGAGGCCTTATTGCCTTAACTAGGACTTGCTTCTAGACTATCTACATACGATGAATGAGAAGTGTTAGCACCCCTAGTTCTGTGGACCTTACCATTTGTGCGTATTTGCTAATATTCTGGAAGCAACTTAGCGTGATTCCACATTCCAAATCTCTCTTACATCACGTAATAAGATAACATATCTGTCTAATATATAAAATTAAGTTAATCGGATTTTCAATTTTTGTTATTGATAGCCTACAAAATTAATATTTTATTCTGAATATCCATCTTATTTTATTGACCGTTGGTCCATGTTATTAAGAAAAATAAAATGTAATTCGATTTAATTTCTTCCAGAAAATAATCTGTTCGATCGTATTTATTTTCGTATAGCCGTCATTTTTATAAAATGGAAGTTAAATCTTTCTTCGCTTAATACAGACGTACTTCCTTTTGTTTCAAATAGAAAAATAATGTATTGAAAAAAATACATAATTCTTCCTTCGTCTATTACGAGCTTATTTCTTTTTCGTTGGAATAAAAGTATACAATTTAGGAAGAATAACACTGCATAGTTCCAAAATAAGAAAGGCAAAACAAATTACAAGTAAATACACCGTCTGGCAACACCTGGTCGGGACAGCTAGTTTCGGATAAACCATTGGACTTATAGAATTATTGTACTTCATTAAAAAATATCACGTCTATGTATACCGAACAAATTGAATAAATCCAACTTAAAATAAAGTAATAAACCACTCTTCAAAAAATAAAAAATAAAATTTTATAAGTCTATTAAACACACACATTGTAACTGGTTGAACAGTTGAAGGAGTAGTTTCACTTTCTTTGAAGTTATCTCTTCTTAGGTTTGGAACTCATCTTCGAAAGAGATGTGTGTTTTATGCTAAATGTTATGGAGACGGCCACGAGTTTTTAACGGGAGTTTTCTTTCATAGAAATCGCTCCAGACAAGGCATGAAGCCACTTAAGTAAAGAGTACAAAAATACTACTTCAAGGTCAAAAACTGGCCAACAATAAGTGTTAGATGGATAAATTCCGATCCAGAAAACAGCAATTCTCCCACCTTTGTTAGAAACATCGCTCATGGAATGTAAAGACTAACAGACAAAATAAGGGAAGCGAGACTTACGAGGCTGCCAAAAGTAAACCCAAGGTTCACTTTATACTCTCCTTGTAAAAATTGATGTCGGTCTATTGAGCTAGGCAGGTGTCCCATTAAGCTATGCTGGATATACCATTTTCCAATGTTAAGTACTTTTATAATAATAAAGAAGGATAATATATTTTCAACCCTAATACGTCAATGAGATTTTACGGTTTATAAACCAGTTTGATAAAAGTGAACAATTTGAGTTTGTTTGTTTCAGTAAAAAAGGAATTGCAAACACACGTTTTCATTTCAATTAGTATCGTTATATAAACAAGCGTGTATACATCTATACAAGCTGGAATAACTGAGGTTTATAACTCTTACTTTTTCGTGTATTCTGAAGCACATTCCCGTACGACAGCTTCTCATTTCTGTACATAGTCCTTTGCCTTATTGAACTCTGCGATATCTTTTAAGCTGAACTACACGTGTAGAAGAGGGCATAATGGACAGTGCTGCATTGTATGGTCATCTTCTCCACATTCGTAGATGATTACGCTGTGGTTGTAGCTTCATCTGGCAACACCAGCCTTTTATCGCATCATTCCCATTCTCAGGCTGTTGAGCGTCTTCCACTGGACTCAAGATGCTTCTGAGCCAGGAAAAAGGACTTCAGATGGGAGGGAGGGAGAAAGGTGATTCGCATGTCAATTATAATACTGAGACACCGTCCAACTCTTTAATTAATACAAAAGTTCGGAACACAAATATTTCAAAGAATTCAAAAATATGGACTCAATGTCGATTCAGGAGAATTGCGGTTGGAATTACGGAATCTTTGCCTCACGATAGACTACCCGCACATACACTATTACATGGTTATCTATTTCCTTTCGAAACTGAAAGGATGCATATATACAGAATAGACCCTGTTAATATACACATTTATACGACACAAACATGAACTATTATGTGGAGTACTCACCGCCAGGACGGTTTCTTAATGCCGAGAAACATTTATGCACTTTAATATGGGAAAAGGGTTTAACCCCCAAGTACTTCAAAACAGTCAACGCCATACTACGTGTAAATATGTAATTCTATCATTGCAATAAACATAGAAGTATATTCATCAGATGGTAAGTGAGCCGTAGTAATCTTTCAAATCGTAACTACAATTCAGTTTGTTAGTAATCCTTAGATGCTTTATTTTTATATTGGTTTGACATCAAATATATTGATTACCTATTTAGCGGGTGTGCTGATGCAGCATCATAATAATACCTACTCACACTTGCAAACAGGGTCGTTGCAGATGTGAAACAAGTCACACTGTGACACATTTTCGTTGAATATTATATTAAATAGGCATTTTGTTGGAATGCGTCATATTTTAAACAAAAAAAGCATTTAAGGGGTAATCTAGAAGATTATCTCGTGACAATGACGTTAACATCGAAGAATGATTCTCTCAAATTGGCACTTTAACATATATATATTCTCGTGACTTTTTAAAAGGGCAAGTGAAAATGACCCTTCAAAAATGTTATTTTAAAAATCCACTCTAGGCATTCAGGTATCTTCGCGTTGCTCGTCGCACAAATATGAAACGTCTGACGTTTTAAATTAAATCGTTCGTTTGGCGATATTTCATGACCATTTTCAAAATTTGCTGACTCCCATTAAATGATAATTATTATTACTAGCAAATATATGCTCCCTCCGGTCGCATATTTTTGCTAGGCTGCCACGTCAGAAATGAACGTTCACGCGTAAACCGATGGAGCCCCAGTCATATTTCTTGGTGGTTAGACATTGATTTTCTTTGTTTATGACCAAGAATATCTTTAGTTAAAAATAAAGAAAAAAAGATATTCGACCCTACCCCGATTTTTGTTTTACCCTCCCCCATAAATAGAAATATTTTTAATTTAAAAAGAAAGAAAATTTTTTGCACCCTCCTCAATTTTTTAAAAATTTTACCCTCGCCCATACATAGAAATATTGTTAGAAAAGTAAACATTTTTTATCCCCCCCCCATGCATATCAATATTTTTAATTAAAAAGGAAAAAAAAACCTAACCCTAACCTTAACCTCCACTTGGACCTTGACACGAACCCTAACGACGGGGTCAAAGTTAGCGCGGGTCCTAAAGTGAAAAAGCACCAAAAAATCAAATACAGTGAACACGATGTGTGTGTGTGTGTGTGTTTGTTTAATGACCTTTTTTTAATTAAACAATTTGATTCTAAAATCATGTGTATAGTTTTCCAGTACAATGTGTTAGGTTTTTTTTGTTGACAGTAAAGAAAAAAATCACATCTTTTTTTTTAAATAAATAAAACATGGAATAATAAAAACAGTTTGTAAATGAAAGCTTAATAGCGTATAAGGTGTAATCATAAATTTAGTTGAGGTCGTGAAAAAATGATAATATTGGATATGAAAGTATCAAAAAATCAAATACAGTAAACACGAATAGTTTTTTAATTCTCGGTAAGAAAAAGTTTACCTGAACTAAATTCGTTATAATGTGTGTGTGTGCGTGTTTTTAAATAGACATTTTAAAATCGATTATTATTTTAATTAAAAAATTTGATTCAGTGAATTTGTGTTTTAAAACATAATGGCTAATAAGATTAAGAAAATAAACAAACTCAGAACGTTTTAATAAAATAAATAACGAACGCTGTACGTAACTACGTAACTCATTCATTATAATGCGTATGTGTTTTTCTTAAAAGTAATTTTTAAATCAATTATTATTTTAGTTAAACAATTTGATTCAATATAATGTCTAATAACATTAAGAAAATAAACAAACTCAGAACGTTTTAATAAAATAAATCAGTAATGCCAGCGGTCTGTTTATCCTGTGGATGTTTACCTTACCTAGATTACAATATATATATATATATATATATATATATATATATATATATATATATATATGTGTGTGTGTGTGTGTGTGTGTGTGTGTGGAAGTGGCGTGACAAGGCGTGGTGTGGTGTGGTGTGATGTGGTTTATTGGGTTTGAGTTTTATCGGGAAAATGTATGAATCTATATATCTTCCAACCAGCTATGGATTAAATAGTAGGATAGATTAGACTTTCAATATTTTATTATACAACTAATCTAGGAGAAGGAAAACTTTTAACACCAAGTTTTTCGCTCTTTACCCGGCCATTGTTTCCACATTGTTGGACTTCTTTCCGATTGACTCAAACAATGTCAGCTCAGAAGAGATGTGGTAGGAGATTGAGCAACTCTAGCTATACTATAGACTCTACGTACAGGCACCCTTACAGTGGGTGTCCATTGTCTCTAGACTGAAAAGAGTTTTTTTTGTCTAAAGACAAAGCATTTAATAAGCCCCGTATATTCAATCCCTGCACTTTTTGTCAAAGATACCTGGTATCTTCAATAACTTATTTGCATAACTGATACTTAATCCATCAACACCCGGTCACTTGTGAGCAGTGTGAACATGATTATAACTACCAACATATCCTGCACGATTTTCAACTTCTTCCTCACAACGTCTTCTTCCTCTCAACTTGTGTTATTTAAGACTAAACAAACGCTATTTTGTTGCAGTAATAGAAAAATTGTTACTAGCAAAAATGGCGTTCAGTACATGCTTTTTCTCCATGAATGAATACTTAATCTGCTATCCTCCCCCGTGAGAAAATGTCGGGTATAATACTTTACATTTGTTTATTTTGAGTTATTTTATTTTCGTTTGTATTTACTTTTTTGAGAGCTTAACGTATTTGAAAGCCTATTTTGTTTTTAGACTTTTTTCTTTTTTTTTTGTTCGACTCGTTTTACCTTTCACTTTTCACGGATGCCATTTCTCGCAAGTTTTCCCGCGTAATTCTCGTTTTTTAAAAAATTTTTTACTGGTCGTCGCAACTGACGTTCAGGTATGCAGAGGAACGGTAATTTTCAATTAAGTTTTGTCTAAAAGGGAAGAAAAGAAATTGAAGGAAAGAAAAGAATAAAGAAGAAGTTGATGATGAATGAAAGAGAGGAAAGAAAAAAGAACTGTATGAAGAAGAATGTAAGGAAGTAAATGAAGGATGGATCAAGAATCAAGGAAGGAATGGAAGGAAGAAGAGATTAAGGAATGTAGAAGGAAGGGAGAATGAAGAACATGAAGTAAAGAATGAAGAAGGAAATTTTCTTATTTAATGATTGTTTTCATTTTACTATTACCCACATTACTATTTACGCATATTTTATATATCGTGGATAAATGCTTAGCAGTTTGGGTTTAAAGAGTATTTTCAATTTTAAAACGTAATTATGTGAAGACATAGGATAGAGTCATAAATAATTATATCTTGGTACAAAAATTAAAAAAATGACATACTATAAAAAGAAATGCGAAACAAGAATTAAAATATAAATACTCCCGGGCAATGTCGGATCAGGACAGCTAGTAAATAATAAATGAATGACTATGGGAAAGAAAACATTGTATTGAAGGATAAAGAAAGGATGAAAATATTCTGGGAGGAAGGGATACAATAAGTTATAGGGAAGTAGCGTTACCGATTTATAGGTGTCAAAACTACTCGACTTAATCTCGCCACATTTGTCATCGGAGGTTAAAGAATAATTACTACTAGTGTTACTACACCTTCTAGGAGTAAGAGTACTTGACTATCACACTGGCGATCGAGTTTCGAATCTCAGCCTGAAACGCTTACCGTGTATAGCCACACTGAAGAGCCGTGATACGGCGATACAGCTGTCTGTAGATGACTATATATGTATACTTACTCCGAACTTGTGGGTTGGACACTCTTATATAAAGAAAATGGCTTAAATAATGTGAATAAGAAACAATTATCTGTTTTATTTTTAAAAACTATCCCTCTCTATATATCTCTAAATAAGATACATGATTTCGTCTGTGCAGTCGTTGTGACGAAATTGAACAGGAAGTGAAGCTGTCATTAGAAGGATTAAAGGGAACGCCCGTACATGGGCTCATTTCCGGTCGACGTCAGACAAACAAACCAAGGATGATTATATATATATATATATATATATATATATATATATATATATATATATATATATATATATATTACTGACGCTGTAGCCTTCTTTACGGAAACAAAAGTAATTTTCATTTGACATTTTGGTAATTATGGGGAAATTTAAAAAATGATGACTGTCGTGGTGTTATTTGATATATTCCAATATGGGGGAAATATACTGTGCATGAACATCGTCAAATTTTGTTTTTTTTAGGAAAAAAACAACAAAAATGTCAATTTATATGATCTTTAAGATATTCAACGCCCATAAATTTTATTTTGTTTCAGCATAAAAAATTAAAATGAATTCACCATTAAAACTGGTTATATAATGAAATGAATAAACATAAGAGTGGAACGTCGATTGGTCAAATACTCAACTTTTATATTACTGGGTAATTCGAAATGTGTACTTTGTACTATTCATCTTTATTATAAAAGAAAGAAAAATACGTACAGAATATTAAAGAACATATTTTTTTTGTAATTTAGAAAGATTAGAGGAGGTTTATTTCTTTTCTATGACAAATCACTTAGTTTTTATGTTCTCTGTCAGTGAAGGAGAAATCCGTCTAGACTGAAGCAATTGAAATTTTTGTTCCAATTTAGAGTGCCTATTTTGGGGAGCTGAAATCTCCACACGTTAAATATTGACATTGTGCCTAGCTCTGCTCTCGTGGGAGGAAGTAAATAGGAACAGCAACAACAACAGCAACACATTTATTAAAAAAATAATAAACGCATGTATTTAACTATTTACAGATTAGAAAATATTAATTCATTAGAATCTTTAAAATAAATAAATATGAAAATGAGAGGATAATATTATAATGAACGGACAACATACTCTGCCCCACCTCCAAGGAGAAGTTAATGCTTGTGAGGGTGATATAATGACAACTCAATAGATACTACACTAACTCCCACCCCCATACAGAAGGAAATGGTATCGTGAGGAACGAATGTATACGATAAGATCTTCTCTCGAAGAGGAGATAATGCTTGGGAGGAATGTGCATGACGAATGCAAATATACTACAGAGAATTAAATATACATACATCGTTTTAATGTCAATATAGTTATAATAGGTGGAAAAATATTTTGCATTTATTTATTTAGATAACATTAAAAAAACATGGCAAGTTTCATTGTCCACGTGAAACGCTTAAATGAAAATTGACTGGAAAAATATAGTCGCAATCTTTATAAACAAAGATGAATATGCTGGCTAAAGAAGAACGATAACTTTCATAATTTTCTAGTTTAAAAAGACATGTTTATTATAAACTTGAGTTATCGTTCTACCTTAGCTAGTATTATGGTGAACGAACATATACTTCACTGAGCCCCTGACAGACGATAATATCATGATGAACGAACACTACTTCTCTCCACCCAAAAAGGTGGAAGTCATTCTTGCGTGGACGATCTTATGAGAACAGAACCGATACTACACTACTCCCACCCATTAAAAGATATTATGACTAAACCGAGTCTTGGGGATTTTTCATCCTGAGAGAATTCCCCCTACAAACCCTTAAAAACGGAGGGAGTAATTCCTTGGAGGACAGTCTTATGACAACAGAACTTATACTACACTACACCGCTTATTAAAAAATATTCCAATTTAATCATTTTTTGTGTTTTTTTATTTAAAAATGCCTAGTCACAAAAAATTTTTTTATTGTTCCGTGGCTTTTTGGCTAAGATCAAAGTGTAGTAGCTGTTCGACATCTCAGCGATAATTGACACTTTACTAAAGCCGGAAGTAAATTATTTCCCTTGAAAATGAAATCCTAAATAAGTTTTTAAATACTATCATTTTTTTAATAAAATCTCTTTATCTTATTTTATTTATAATTATAATAATAGTACTATCGATAAAACGATTGCGTATGTAGAAAATTCACAATACAGAATAGAAAGTTATATTACAGAATATTAATTCATTAAAAAGTTAAACATGAATAAATATGCAAATAAGCAAAATCGAGATTTGTTTGAGTGAGTAGGAGATGCCTATATATAGGATATTTCAACATATTCTTATATTATTAGAATTAAATAATCCTAACGTCTTTTGATGTTAATATAGTTAGGATAGGTGGAAAAAACTTGCGCATATATTCATTTATATATATATATATATATATATATATATATATATATATATATATATATATATATATAGATAGATAGATAATAAAAAGGAACATGATATTAATTTAATTATTTTAATTTCTACACGTTTAAGTGACTTCACATGCACGTTCTCGGTTGCTTTTTGGAATTCTTTCCAGCTTTTGTATTCATTTATTTTTTCACCTGAAGGTGATTCGGCGAATAATCGAAAACGCTTGTGATACATATAGAATATACATATAGAATATACATATAGGATATACATTATTTTAATTTCGACACAAAAAGATAATTAGAAAAATAAAGGTATGAGCAAGCAGTAAAGTTATGTTGTGTTTAACAATGTTTGCTTAAATGAAATAATGTTGACTAAATACACATACAATATATATATATATATATATATATATATATATATATATATATATATATAAATAAATATTAAATCATTAATACCTACAGACGCTAGCGTTTCAAGCTTATTGCTCTCATCAGTGCAGGAAAGTAACAATTTCAATATATATATATATATATATATATAGATAGATAAAATAGTTATCCAAGGATACGTGTTTCGCTGTTACTACTGCTCATCAGCGTGACTGACTATGATATAGACTGTAATTGAGTGCGTTAACCAGTACAACACGAGGGTCCTGTCTGAAATTACGTGATAATTTATCGCTTTAAATGTATGACGAATGTATAATGGTTTATACACGCATCGGTAAGTGAACACCCAACAGTAGTAACTCGGTGTAAATGCGTGATAACGTGACGCCAATTTGTTATCCTAGAGTCAAAACGTGTCGCCTGTAATATTAAAGTTATCAAAACCAAATACTAATATCTCTTGTCTTGTGACGACTCATCTAGATTATTATATTGTAAAATAGTCAAAGAAAAACAAATAGATTTACAAAGGACAATGAACAGTGGAAAAGAAAGTAGGTACTTATGCAGTTTACGAACCACGTTTTCATCGGCACATTCCCGCAGGTTACATAAATCGCTGGAAGGTGTCGAAACGCTTAGACGACGAAAATTGCAGCAGCCGACAATTAGAAGAGCTGAGCCATAGCCAATGAAATTCTCAGCAGTCGACAGTTGGAAAGCGCGGTGAAAATATTGCGGCGATCTAATCGACAGCTACCTGCGTGAATTTATGTGGAGACAGAAATTCAGAAACAATTCTTTTGTCTCCATATTAGAGAGCACATTGCTGAAGTGTACCCCGTCGAGCAGCTACCGTTTACGTCATCTAACCCTTCTTTTTCTACTGTCGTCTGTGCTTACGTCCACAGAAAATTTGCTAAAATAAACAGTACTTAAGCCTAACCTTATGATAACCATAAAAACAGTACCTAACCCTAACCTAACCGTAAAAGAAAAATACTTAACCCTAACCAAACCCTAAAAGAAACAATACCTACCCCTAACCTAAAAGAAACGATACCTAACCCTAAAAGAAACAGTACTTAACCCTAACCTTATGATAACCACAAAAACAGTACCTAACCCTAACCTAACCGTAAAAGAAACAATACTTAACCCTAACTTAACCCTAAAAGAAACAATACCTAACCCTAACCTAAAAGAAACAATACCTAACCCTAACCTAAAAGAAACAATACCTAACCCTAACCTAACCCTAAAAGAAACAGTACTTAACCCTAACCTTAAGATAACCACAAAAATAGTACCTAACCCTAACCTAACCGTAAAAGAAACAATACTTAACCCTAACCAAACCCTAAAAAGAAACAATACCTAACTCTAACCTAAAAGAAACAATACCTAACCGTAAAATAAACAGTACTTAACCCTAACCTTATGATAACCATAAAAACAGTACCTAACCCTAACCTAACCGTAAAAGAAACAACACTTAACCCTAACTTAACCATAAAAGAAACAATACCTAACCCTAACCCAAAAGAAACAATACCTAACCCTAACCTAAAAGAAACAATACCTGACCCTAACCTAACCTAAAAGAAACAGTACTCAACCCTAATCTAACTCTAACCTAGTCGGTGGGGCAGAAAAAGAATTGTCAAGAAAAAAAATTGGTTGCTAAAAAAAAGAAACTGTTTCCTATTAGTTGTTGCCCATATTTTCTTCAGCAAACAAAAATAAATATTCATTCATGAAACTTACCACATTTTGGATTTTGTTCCTTGATTTTAATTTTTTTCCTACATTATAATTGTTCATTGAATATTTCGTTGAAATTAACATACGGTGCCTGTTTCTAGCGTTTTAACATTGGCCAGCGTTTTCGACACAAAAAAACGAAGTTTTTGTTCGGCACCTTCCGGCGGTTTACGTAACCTGCTTGAATGTGCCGATGAAAGCGCGGTTCGTAAACAGAAAGTATATTTATTTTGATGAAATTCCGAATGACGTGCGAACATGTTAAAAACTAAAGAAATGTAATGTTTTGTTCTTTTAACGAGAAACCTGAGAGGTAAAGAAATAACATGAAAACAACAAAATAAATGTGTTTATTATTATAAAATAGCAGGAAGACTCGGGATTGAATGAGGATTACTACTCTGTACATTTTTACTATGTTCATAAAACCATATTATTTTCTTTCTTTTTATTGTCTTCATCTTATTTTGTATCTCACCGATAAATTATAGAAAAAACAATACACATTGGTAAACTTGTAGATAAAACAATTTCGTTTCGTTTCATAGGAGTTCATGGATTTATAACGATCTTATAGAGTCTTTTTAACGAATCTGCCACCGGAGAATAATTCTACCCCAAAGAATTTGACCCATCCGATATATATTTTTTTGTTAATCCTGACGGTTTTTGTTGGACAGATATTTTTGTATTAAATTTTAATACATTAATTCGATCTCTGACACTGAATAAGTTTATTATTGATAACCATTTTTTAAAGATTTTTCGGCCATATTATGGAAAATATGTTTTCTGGATTAAAAAATACGTCATTAATCAATCACGAATTAATGAATGTTTATATTCATTTAAAAAAGCACGCATTTAATCGTAAATGAATTTAATTAACTATTTTCAAAAGGAGGAGACACAAGATTATGATGCTTAAATTTAACGATATTTGTTTAAAAAAATAAAATAATTTCTTTTAACTAAACATTAGGTAAAACGTGTTTGTTTTAGTTTGCGATATTGTTTTACGAACTTAAAATTTAAATTTATTTCAGTAATACAGAAAAAATTACAGAGAAATCTAAAAAAAAAAATGTCAACAAAATACCAATTTTATTTCTCAGACACATTTTAGGTTTAATTATAATTAAAAGGAGAAGGAAACCCATTCTCAATTAAATAACAGAATCTTTCATTTCTATTATTGGCGAGAATTTACTTTGTACACAAAATGTTAACAAAAACAACATTCTTATGCCTTATTTGTAAAAATATATGTTATATTTTTTAGCAAATAAATAATTAAAAGTGTAGGTATCTGTTCTGCTTATATACTTTATCTTTCATGACCTTGAGCAGTGGAGGAGAAATTCTTCTAGACTTAGGCAATTTTTATTTTTTGTCCTAATCCAGGGTGCCCCTTTTTTGGAGAATTGGATTCCTACACATTAAAAACCGACCTTGTGTCTAAATAAGATTACGCCCAATTAATAACACACTCAACTAAATCACGCCCTTCAAAATGAGATTCTACTTGTTTAGGCTATTACGTGTGAACACCTTGGCAGAAAAAAAAGACCTCAAAACAATCAATTTAGTATTTAGTGTGGGGGATAAGTTTCGTATATCAATTTAGCGTAAAATGATCCTTATTTCAAGGCAATTCTAAATTGTTAGGGCTGTTCATAAAATAGTTTCCCCTTAATCCTAAGTCCGACTGGTAAGGTCATGAAATCACGCATAATCGCTATAAAAGTAGCCAACCACACGTCTAAAAAACATGTACAGAATAATAATAATAATAATAATAATAATAATAATAATACTAATAATAATTTCTTAGATAGTCAAAGAATGTATTTAACTTTTGCATAGAAAACAATTAAAACTTTCACATTATATTAAAACATAAGTTTAAATATGAAAGAAAAATTAATAAAAATACTGTTAGTAATTAATTTTTAATTCATAAAACACATTGTGCATTTCTTTAAAATAGTTATATATATATATATATATATATATATATATATATATATATATATATATATATATATATATATATATATACTAGCAAAATTTACCCGCCCTCCTGGCAGGAATTAATCTAGCTGTAGTGAATATTCTTTTCATATTAAAAAAATATGATTCTATTTTTTTGTAATTGAACAAAGTGAGAGGAGGGGGTCGTTATTGTTTTCTTTAATGCAAATGTAATACTTCATAATTATAATAATCATCATCAACAGCATCATCATCATCGTTGTCGTTGTCAACAACAACAACAATCAAATGTTTGAATTTTAAACGTTTTTCACTAAATCATTGTAATTAATATTACTACTACTAAGTAAATTAATATTAATATGAAGAAAAGTATTAAATTGATGTCAGAAAAGTGGAGTAGAAAAGTGGAGTGTTTTGTAAAATTATTATTTTCATGAATCATCTTGGGGAGCGTACTTTGGCAGGGTTGTGTTGGGTATATATAATGTGTTTGAAAATAGCTCAATGTAAAATTGAATTAAATAAGCTGAACTTGTTTTGATATGAATATAGTCGAGATAAATGAAAAAAAAACTTTCGCATTTATTAATTTAGATATATAAATATATATTTAAACTAATTAATTTCTATGTGATTCAACTCTGTACCAAGCCTTTCAAAATTGTCAAAGTTCTTTTCACACTTTTTGGCCACCTCTTGTGAATCTTGTCAAAGCGGAGAGACAGGACAAAAGCCCATTATATACATTTTTATAAAAATAGTATTTTACTTGATAAAAATGTTTTTTATTTAATTTAAAAATTTTTTTCGGAACTTTATCAAGTTTAATTTTTTGGTTTTGTTTTGTTTTACAAAAATAAACATTTTTCAAGTATGTTATTATGATATATAGATTTTAGTTTTACTGGTAGTTTCACAACAATAAAAAGAATCGTTTTCGGAATCGGAAATTAGGCTAAAACTTTTCCGATTCCGATACCCCAAAGAGTTCCGATGTTTTCGATTCCTGATTTCGATTAATCGTCCTAACACTAATATATATATATATATATATATATATATATATATATATATATATATATATATATAAAAGATTGGTCGGAAGAAGCCCAGAAGAGTGCTCGATTGTTTTTATTTTTATTGTTCTTGGAAATTTTTATGAATTCTTACTTCGATTTTCTCTACCTATTTGACTTTATCTTATTCTATCTTATATTATTTTTTATGTCACTTTATCTTATTCTATCTTATAGTATTTTTAATTTGAACATGTAAGATTATCATTTGAACATTATTACTATTAATATTATTACTAATATTATCATTATTACTATCATCATTATTATTACCTATTATTAACTATCTAAAAGTATTATTTTTATATTATATATTATTAGTATTACCATTATTAATACTATTATTATTATTATTATTATTATTATTATTATTATTATTATTATTGTTATTATTATTATTATTATTTACTCACTAGGAGTTATCACACTGGTCATCGTCAGTGGTCACCCACTGCCGACAACCTGTGGTATTCCCTGGAGTCTGAGTGACAACAAGTCTCCTCAGGCCTCCAGTATGCTCCACCTCTTTTCGTTCATCACCGCTGATGACCTTGCGGTAATCGCAACAGCCACCTACCAACGATTTCCCGCTGATAAGGGCCATTGGTCCCCTCTGGGGCCCGAGTGGCAACAAGCCTTCCCAAGGTCCCAGAGCTGTCCGCGCTCTTCCAGTGGAGGTCTGGTTTTGCGCTTTCCCTCCTCGACCCTCTGTCCATAATTTTCGTGGCGTCAGCCTATGCTTGCGCCTCTCTCGTGCGGTTGTATTTTCCCCGGTTCTGTTGTTTTGTGCTTCCATGTGTTTGTTCTCCATTCGTTGCTCATGTGGGTTGGTTTCCGCATTCGAGGACATTTCTCAGGATTGTAGCTGTTTTGATCATTACTGTCCTTTGTATGGTCTCAGTTATCCCTTTGATTCCTATTTCTCCTAGTCTTTTCTCCATGTTTTTGGGGACTGTTCCTAGTGCTCCTATGATTATTGGTGTTATACTGACTTTCTTCATGTTCCATATTCCTTTCAATTCTCTGGCAAGTTCAGTATATTTGCTTCTTTTTTCCGTCTCTTTGATCTTCACTCTGTGTTCTGCTGGAACGGCAAAGTCCACGATTTTGCAGGATTTTTCTTTCTTGTTGATTATTATCATATCCGGTCTCCTTGCTGTTATGGGTTTGTCCGTTTGTACATTCATATCCCATATGATTTTGTGTTTTTCGTTTTCTAGTACAGTTTCTGGTTTGTGTTTGTACCGTTTTCTTGCATATTCGAAATTCAGTTGTTTGCACATTTCCCGGTGTACTTCTTTCCCCATGCTGTCATGTCTGTTCTTGTATTCCCTTTGTGCTAGCTTGCTGCATTCACTTATTATATGATTTATCGTTTCGTCTCTTTGTCCACACTATCTGCATTTGCTGTTTTCCTGGGTTTTATCTATCTTTGCTTTAATAAAGTTTGTCCTAATCGCATTGTTCTGTGCGGCCGTCAGCAGAGATTCCGTTTCTCTGTTCAGGTTTCCTTTTCTTAGCCATGCCCAGCTGTTTTCATTGGCTTCATCGCTTGTGAGTCTTATAAAGCGTCCATGTAGTTGTTTTTCTTCCCACTTTTCCTTTCTTGTCTTTTTGTTTCTGGATTCAGTGCTTCCGGGTTGTTTGTTGGGCTGGTGTCTCTTGCTGTGGTGATCAGTCTTTCCGTGTTCTGGGTTACATATTTCTCCAGCTCTTTTTTGGTGTCTTCCACACAGTCTTCTATACTTACCAGTCCTCTACCTCCTTCATTTCTTTTCACGTAGAGTCTGTCCGTGTCGTCTTTTGGGTGCAGTGCATTGTGCATAGTCATTAGTTTTCTAGTTCTTTGGTCAAGGTGCCTGAGTTCTTCTTTGGTCCAGCCTATGAATGGTCCAGAGTATCTTATTAGTGATACAGCCCATGTGTTTATCCCTTTTACTAGGTTTCTGCTATATAGTTTAGTTTCTAAGAGTTATTATTATTATTATTATTATTATTATTATTATTATTACCAATATGAATATTATCATTGCTATTATTATGATTAGTTATATATTTTATTAAATATATATATTCTTAACTTTATTAGTATCAATTATATAGACTATTAAATTTAAAATAAACTTTCTTAACTTTCAAATTGATTGATAATTATATTTTTACAATGAGATATTTAACTTAAAAATGTATGACGCCATAAAAGAACGAATGGTGTCTAATTTAAATAAGTAAACCTCATTTTGTGATGTCATACATTTCCAAGCACACACATATATATATATATATATATATATATATATATATATATATATATATATATATATATATATATATATATATGTGTACTATTAAAAGTGTGCACGGTGACAAGCAAACAAGCAAGATCATAAACGGATTGCATCGGAGTTTTAGGAGTATGTGTGCGTTACACTGCTTTTTGGTTAACTCTCTTGATTGCGTAGGTGATGCGGTTATTAAATGAAGGATTGTTTATTCTACGGGGCTGAGGATATATACAATTTACAAGTAGAAAACTTAGACTCATACAGGGTTCGCACAGGAACAAGTGTATACAAAGATGAGCCTCATTTAGTAAGAGTCGGTTTATCACACGACTAAACGGGACTATGGTCAATTCAAATTCGAATCCATAAAAATAACTCAATGTGTTCATTTATATTATTAAACCACGTCTCTTTCGATTTTTGTCAACGCGGATTATACAGTGAACGCGTAATTAAATAAACATATATCTGTATTTCCGACATTATATGATGTATATTATGCTTTTTAATTGACAATCATGTTTGCGTGGGTAGTACTATTATCTAATGAACCGCTAATTATTCAATGGAGGTGGGAAATAGAAAATTCGCAACAAGAAAAACAAGGCTAGTACTGGATTCGAACTTGTGCTGATAAATAACCACTCTCACTTGAGAATTCCAAGTAGCATGCCCTGGTACTTCGGAAATGAAATAGTATGTTAGAGATTTAAAAGGCAGTGGAAAGTCCGTTAAATGTGCAGCAAATAGACGCGTAATAAACTAATGGATTTAGCTGAGGCGCCGCGGGTCAGAAAGACAAGCTAATTTATTGACATTCCTAGTGCAATTCCCCATTCCCCTGTTCTCTCATAAACACACAAAATGTACGAACTGATAAGAATATGCAAGTGCACTAATGTTTTCATCGATATATATGATATAAAAATATATATAATATATATAATATATATATATAATATATATATATATGATATATATATAATATAAACGCATATATAATATATATAATATATAAAATATATATAATATATATAATATATATATGATATATAAAAATATTTATAATATATATAATATATATATGATATATAAAAATATTTATAATATATATAATATATATATGATATATAAAAATATTTATAATATATAATATATATATATATATGATATATAAAAATATTTATAATATATATAATATATAAAATATATAATATATAGAAATATTTATAATATATATATAACATATAAAATATATATAATATATATATACTATATTAAATATATATAATATATATATACTATATTAAATATATATAATATATATAATATATATATAATATATAAAAATATATATAATACAAAACACACAAAACTAGAGAAACTAGCAATAACACACATATCAGACCCATTTACTCCAGTTTATGAGATCTCCTGGCTCCTCTTTCAATTACTCAAACCCCTACTCCCTACCTTTCCTTCACATGTCAGCAGCTCTGAACAAGTGATAAATAGACTGAACTTACTTTAACCCCAACAGCTACGCCTCAACAATTACATTTTAGCCTTGACGTTGTTTATCTTTACACTTCCATACCAACACACCCTGCTATCAACCTCATAACCGATCACATCTCCTTCAATAACCTCGACTGTTTCGGGATTACCCCCACAGATATACACCAACTCTTACATATCATCGTCAACAATACCTATTTCACATTCCAGCAAAACACATACAAACAAGTCTCTGGCTTACCCATGTGTCTTTCTGGTCTCCTAGCCATTTCTCACATGGACCAACTTGAGCAACAAACTCTAAGCACCTGCCACTACTACATATCCTTCACGAGATACATTGACGATATTCTTATCCTCACATCATCTCGTGATGAAGCCACCACTATTTTCAACACATTCAATAATACTGACCCCCACCTAGAGTTGACTATCGAACACCCTAACACCTTAGGCTCACTCTCACTCTTAGATTTCAATCTTAGTATCTCTGAGGATGGATCAATACACACTACATTTTACAGAAAACCCGCTTGCAGAAAACTCTTCATCCACTTTAAATCCGCCTTACCCCTTAAAGCAAAATTAAGTTATGCACACACAGAGATCGCTCGTATACAAAGTAAATGCTCCTCTACTACTGATAAAACTACACACACTAAGGCCTTCCACCAGACACTCTTAATCAACGGATTCCCCTTTCTACCATAGCCAGCCTCAGTAACACAAAAAAACGCAGACACAACCCCCTTACCAACACCTGCTTTCTCAAACTACATTTCTCTAGCGATAGCATTACATCCGCGATCCGCAAAGCAATACGTAGTGAGAACCTTGATATTCAACTCACCCACAGTCAACACCTGACTAAAAAACACAGTAATCACACCTCTGAACCCTGCTCCCTAGCCAATTGCCGTATTCCCAACTCTGGACTCTGCTTTCGCACTCACACAGTTTACAGACTATAATGGTCCAGAATTTCTACATCGCTAGCACAGTTAGGCCTCTGCACCAACGCATCAAGGAACACTTATACACCCACATTTCTTCTTTCTATAAACACATCTTATCATGTAGTAACGCACAACTCATTATCGATGTCCGTATCCTTGCCTCAGTTGGAAACATCTGTTATCAAAAGATATCGGAAGCAATTCTTATCTCTAAACATAGACCCTCTTTAAATAGCAGACCCGAGCTTTGTTCCCCCTTCATTCTTTAACCCCACTCGTCTTCTTAGATCATTCCAACTCTACTCAACTTGGGCCATGCTTTATACTCCTTGCTCCTTTGTCTCTACCCGATCCCAATGATCTCAGCCACCTAACACATCTAGATCTCCACACTCTCACTTGTTTTCCTTATACCCTTTCATTCAGGCACCCTTTCCCTATATCCCTCCCCTTAACCGACACCTATCTTCCCCTACGTTTATTTCCTCATGCACCTTTCTTGTCAATACTCTTCCCAACAACTCCTACAACCTCTTATTCATAGAATAAGCCATCCACACCATTTAGACTTAATTCCCATATATTGTACTTACACTTAATTAGTTTTGTTCACTATGCAATAATAAATGTTAATTTTAATTATATATAAACCCTTTTCCCTTCCTTTCTCTTCTAACAACCTCCTATTCCCACACTCTTGGTTAAGTATAATGGAACAGATGAAGGCTTAAGATAGAATAATTCTATCTATCTATCAGACCATGCATTATTTTACTTTACATACACATCCCCCTTTCACCATTTTATGCTGACCCCTAATTATCTCCCTTAATCTTTACCTGCCTATTCGAAACTATATTTACAATTGCAACACTTAACATGAATATAAAATTAATATAAAAATAATAATAATGATAAAGAACAACAACAAAAATGAATTAAATCCAAATATATACTAAATTAATTAATCTTCGTAATCTATTACATATCTTAACAAGTGCATTTTCTGTAAGACTTGTATTCTTTCTGCGAATCTCATGTTTCTATTTTTTCTATAGCAGCGTCCACTTGGCTCTCCTCAACTGACACAGCCAGTCCAACTTTTGTTTTCTTTTTGAAAAAGAGAGGTTGTTACTCTCGAAATGATTAAAGTCTCTACTATTCTGGACATTTAAATCATTAACAGTATGCCCACCAATTTTACAATTTACTGTCTTTATATTAAAAGTTTGAACTATAAATGAATTGATCTGAGATTTCCCATCTCTTGTCATTTATGTTTGTTCATTCTTATTCCACCTTCCTGTTTTCAATATTGCCTTGCTCCTGCCTCGGTATTCTCAACTTCCTATATAATATATATATATATATATATATATATATATATATATATATATAAATATGTATATATATATAAAAATATATATATAATATATATAAATATATATGATATATATGTATAATATATAATATATTATATATATATGAATATATATGATATATATGTATAATATATAATATACATATATATATATATATGAATATATATGATATATATGTATAATATATAATATACACATATATATAGATATGAATATATATGATATATATGTATAATATATAATATACATATATATATATGAATATATATGATATATATGTATAATATATAATATACATATATATATATGAATATATATGATATATATGTATAATATATAATATACATATATATATATATATGAATATATATGATATATATGTATAATATATAATATACATATATATATATATGAATATATATGTATAATATATATATATGAATATATATGATATATATGTATAATATATAATATACATATATATATAGATATATATGTATAATATATATATATATGAATATATATGATATATATGTATAATATATAATATACATATATATATAGATATATATGTATAATATATATATATATGAATATATATGATATATATGTATAATATATAATATACATATATATATATATGAATATATATGTATAATATATAATATACATATATATATATATATGAATATATATGTATAATATATATATATATATATATGAATATATATGATATATATGTATAATATATATATATATATATGAATATATATGATATATATGTATAATATATATATATATATATATATATATATATATATGAATATATATGATATATATGTATAATATATATATATATATATGAATATATATGATATATATCTATAATATATAATATACATATATATATATATGAATATATATGTATAATATATATATATGAATATATATGATATATATGTAGTATATATAATATACATATATATATATATATATGAATATATATGTATAATATATATATATATATGAATGTATATGATATATATGTATAATATATATATATATGATATATATGTATAATATGTAATATATATGAATATATATGATATATATGTATAATATATATATATGATATATATGTATAATATGTAATATATATGAATATATATGATATATATGTATAATATATATATGTATAATATGTAATATATATGAATATATATGATATATATGTATAATATATATATATGATATATATGTATAATATGTAATATATATGAATATATATGATATATATGTATAATATATATATATGATATATATGTATAATATGTAATATATATGAATATATATGATATATATGTATAATATATATATATGATATATATGTATAATATGTAATATATATGAATATATATGTATAATATGTAATATATATGAATATATATGATATATATGTATAATATATATATATATGATATATATGTATAATATGTAATATATATGAATATATATGTATAATATGTAATATATATGAATATATATGATATATATGTATAATATATATATATGATATATATGTATAATATATATATATATATAAATGTATATGTATAATATATAAAAATATTTATAATATATATATGAATATATATATATATTATAATATATATATACATATATATATATTATATATATAGGATATATGCGTATAATATATATTATATATATGTGTAATATATATGTATAATATATATTATATATATGTATAATATATATTATATATATATGAACATATGTATATATAATAATATATAATAATATATAATATATATATATACATATATTATAATATATATATATACATATATATAATATATATACATATATATAATATATATACATATATATATATATATATATATATAGGATATATATGTATAATATATATTATATATATGTGTAATATATATTATATATATATGTGTAATGTATTATATATATGTAATATATATTATATATACTAGCAAATATATGCTCACTCTGGTTGCATATTTTTGCTAGGCTGCCGCGTCAGAAATGAATGCTCACCCGTAAACCGATGGACCCCAGTCATATTTCTTGGGTGGTTAGACATTGATTTTCTTTGTTTCCGTCCAAGAATATTTTTAGTTAAAAATAAATAAAACAAAATTTCGACCCCACTTCAATTTTCTTACCCTCCCCATAAATAGAAATATTTTTAGTTAAAAAAAAAAGAAAAATATTTTTTGGACCCCCCCTTAAATTTTGTATTTTACCCTCCCCCATAGATAGAATGATTTTTAGTCAAGAAAAGACAAAAAAAATTTTGACCGCTCACCCAATTGTTTTTTATCCTCCCCCATACATATAAATATTTTCAATTAAAAAGAAAAAAGAAGAAGAAAAACGTAACACTTAACTCTAAACCCTAATTCTAACCCCCACTTTGACCCTGACCCTGACCCTAACCCTAACCCTAACGACGGGGTTAAAGTTAGCGCAGGGCCTAAAGTGAAAAAGCACCAAAAAATTAAATACAGTGAACACGATTAGTTATGTAAATGCTCTCGGAAAGAAGGTTTTCCTAAATTAAATTCATTAGAATGTGTATGTGTTTGTTTAATGACCTTTTCTAATTAAACAATTTGATTCTAAAATCAGTTGTATAGTTTTCCAGTACACTGTGTTAGTTTTTTGTTGAGAAAAGAAGAAAAAATCACATCTTTTATTTTAATAAATAAAACATGGAATAATAAAAACAGTTTGTAAATAAAAGCTTAACAGCGTATAAGGTGAAATTTAAATCATAAATACAGTTGAGGTGGTGAAAAACCATGATATTGGATGTTTTCAAATCGGAAGAAAATGTGTACCTATAATAAAAGTATTAAAAAATCAAATGCAGTAAATACGAATAGTTTTTTAATTCTCGAAAAGAAAAAGTTTACCTAAACGAAATTCGTTATAATGTGTGTGTGTGTGCGTGTTTTTAAATAGAAATTTTTAAATCAATTATTATTTTAATTAAACAATTTGATTCAGTGAATTTGTGTTTTAAAACATAATGGATAATAAGATTAAGAAAATTAACAAACTCAGAACGTTTTAATAAAAAAAAAATCAGGGTAAAAGTAGCACGGTAAATGCCAGCGTTTTGTTTACATTTTAAATAACGCGCCCGTCTTGCGTCCATACTGAATAATCGGAGGGAGGTAACCAATTCAATGGATTAACGCTGGCTGTTCAATCAATTTCGTCATAGATGTATTAACTACGTAACTAATTTCATGTATGTATATATATATAAATAATAAAATAAATACTTATAATTTATAAGTAAGATTATTAGCCAGCAAAATAGCGTAAATTCATGTGGAAATCTGAAGAAAACAATCATGGGTGTATATTTGCGAATACTAATCTATTAGAAGTTTAAAAGCAATTAATTATGTAAATTGAGAAATGCGCATAGTGTTTACGACGGTTTTGTAGTAGTATATAAGGAAGCTGGCGGACTCATTAAATACTAATATTACTCTGACTGTGTTTCGGCTTCAGACAGACAGACAGATACATACTCTCCATTATTAATAGATGTATAATATATTATATATATGCAATATATATATATATATATATATATATATATATATATAATAAGGAATAGGTAAAACAAATACCATTTGAAGCATTAAAGATGCGATATCAATTAAAAAAAAAAATCGAAACCGATTTTTTTCCTTCTTTTTTATTATAAACTTCCATTTTTTTTTGTTAGTTTAAAGTGATACAGATATTTCGCCAATAACTTGGCCTCATCGGTGTGTCATGTATCCTGATGTCATCGGATATGTATTTTTTTCTTCTCTTCCCGGCTTCTGTTGTTGCAGCCGGGCCAAAGGGGTTTGTTGTTGTTTCCCACTTTCAAATATGATATCGTGAATGCGCACGTGATCGGTATAAAGTGTTTTACGGTTCATATTTTTTTAAAGAAGCATCTATTGTTAAATTTAATAAGGAATAGGTAAAATAAATACCTTTTGAAGCTTAATGCTTCAAAAGATGCGATATCAAATTTTTAAAAAATAAAAATAAATCGAAACCGATTTTTTTTTCTTCTTTTAAAAAATTATGGAAGTTTATAATAAATAATAAGAAAAAAAAATCGGTTTAGATTTATTTTTATTTTTTTAAAAAATTGATATCGCATCTTTAATGCTTCAAAAGGTATTTATTTTACCTATTCCTTATTAAATTTAACAATAGATGCTTCTTTAAAAAAATATGAACCTTAAAACACTTTATACCGATCACGTGCGCATTCACGATCTCATATTTGAAAGTGGGAAACAACAACAAACCCCTTTGGCCCGGCTGCAACAACAGAAGCCGGGAAGAGAAAAAAAATACATATCCGATGACACCAGGATATATGACACACCGATGAGGCCAAGTTATTGGCGAAATATCTGTATCACTAACAAAAAAAAATGGAAGTTTATAATAATAAAAAAAAAATCGGTTTCGATTTATTTTTCTTTTTAAAAAAAATTGATATCGCATCTTTAATGCTTCAAAAGGTATTTATTTTACCTATTCCTTATTAAATTTAACAATAGATGCTCCTTAAAAAAATGAACCTAAAAACACACACACATATATATATATATAATGTATTATATTACTAGTTCATGTATCCACATATAATTTTATAAGAAGACATAATTTTTATGTATCAATTTTTAATATTTACTTCAACAGTGCTCTATAGTAAGTAGAGCTAGGTAGTAAGCTACGAAAATATATTTATGGCAATTAAGCTACACAGAGGCTCCCGCGTTTCATCCTCAAGGGGAATCTACAGGCTAAAATGCATTTTAGCCTGTAGATTCCTCCTGGGGATTAAACGCGGGAGCCTCTGTGTAGCTTAATTGCCATAAATATATTTTCGTATCTTACTATAGTATTATATATTATATACTATATATACATATATATCTACATATATCTATATAATATATATATATATATTATAATATATATATATATATATTATATAATATATTATAATATATATATATACATTATATAATATATATATATATACATATAATATAATGAATATATAATATTTGCACCGCGTGACTTACTTTCATCAGAGCCAACTTTTTCAAAATGGCGTCGATTCTAATCGATCCATAAAAAAATGGACGTTTGCATAATTAGTTTAGTTTTTTTTTTAATTCGTTTCCAAATTTCTTTTGATCCTAAACTAAATGGGAAGTAATTGTATTTTATGTCAGAGCAAGTCAAGACTTGAACACTTATTTTCACCGGCTGAGGAACTAAGTAATATACTTTAATACAATATGAATCAAAATGTGCAGCCTTTAGCTAGTCGTCGCAAACTGAAATACTTTGCGTTTTTATTATGCGTGTAAAATGAAGGCTTTCGCCTTTCATAATTGTCCGTTCCACTGATGTGAACACCACAAAACTAACGATTAGTTTTAATACCCCATCTTTAGAAAATGTCTGTCGTATGTGGGTAAAAAATAATTATCGTCTTGTTAATCCTTCCAACACTCCAGCAGGGTTTTTGTTTTAATCGACTTTATATGTCTGTAAGTAGACTTAAAAACCCGCCATCCTCATGGGTTTTAAAGCTTCGGGTCTAATCACACATCACCTAGGGTTTAAAGTAATAAAACATTCCTTAAGGAGTAAACAATTAATTAAAACTAACAATGGCACCTATAAAATATACATATCAACTCTAATATGCATAAAGATAGATAGATAGAGAGAGAGAGCGAGAGAGAGAGGGGGGATAGTGTTATAATAATTTACCTGTTACAGGTTACCTTTTGTGTCACGCCTTTGTATGAAGAAGACGAAGAAGAATTGGGAAGAAGAGGAAGGGTAGAAAAAGACGGAAATGAGGGACAGAAGGGAAAAGAGTAGGAACGCTCATCCACATAAAAAAAGCGAAACTTTTCACTAAAAAAGCGACATCATATTTAAAATATAAATATTTTCTTTTAGTTGAACGTTAAAATTGCAATGTCACACCATCAACAGTGTTCGAAATTATATTAAATACTTTTAAATTATTTTTTTAGTATTTTTGAGTGACATTTATTTTACGGGGGACAGAGTCACAGTAAAAATATTTTTATGAAGTTATAGCGAATAAATATTTCAACATTAACAAAAAGAGCGGACGTATATTTTGATTTATCCACGAGGAGTCAACTATCGCGGTTAACACCAGCATAATGAGGAGAGAAAAGAGAAAGTACACTTTGACAAATTTAAATAAATGATTTTATTCATTTAATAAATGAAAAAATAAAAATTATATAACATTATTTGGTGTTCTAATTTCTTGAAATAACTTTACGAAAATAATGTTTTCTATGATGTGCCAACTCTTTCTATTCAAAAAAGCGCTAACCACGCAAAACTCATCGGATTTTATATTCCCAAACTCGTCAACAAGAACGGACTGAGAGTCCAACGTTCAAACTCCACGGCCTAACATTCACAGGTAACATGAATTGAAACAAATACATAGAAAACATTGCCAAAGCTGCTGCAATGAAGGTGGCTCCCTCTACTGTGCTAGAAAACTTCTCACACTTTACAGACTCATATTTCTCTACAAAGCAACCATCCGCCCACACATGGAGTATTGTTGTCACATCTGAGCTGGTGCACCATCCACTAGTCTCTCTCTCTCTCTCTCTCTCTCTCTCTCTCTCTCTCTCTCTCTCTCTCAGACAATGGTAAAAAAAGAGTCTCTAATCCGATAGGCCCTCACTATTCATCAAGCTTCAGCCCTTGTCTTATCGCCACAATGTTGCATCTTTGTGCTTGTTTTTACAATTAATTTAATGGAATGTGCTCCGATAAACTCTGTTGCTTCCTTCGTCGTAAATACACTCGACTAACTCGACAATCAGCTAAATCCCATCCGTTCATTGTGGAGGTCCGCAGATGTCATAGAGCCTTCTGTTCCAATAGATTCTTTCCCCGGGCTGCCTGCCTTTGGAACTCCCTCCCTGTTCTCTGTTTCCCAGACAATACCGACAATTTAAAACTAATGTGAACAAGCATCTCACTGCACAGCTCCTAATTTAAGATGACACCCTAAAAGTTCACCCTAACCCTCAGTAGTCCTTTACATCTACAGTTGCAACTTGCTTTGTTATGAGTGAACTAGCTTAAAAATTAAAAAAAAAGAAAAGAAAAGATAAACCACTGCGTTTAGCATTCCATGTAAATCGTTTTTTTTGTGTTTTTTTTACTATTGGGCCATTTCTTATTAAGGCTAAAAGTTACTTGAGGATAAGGGTTACTGCGACAGAATGATGATCAGCCAAAATATGGGGAATACTATGAGAGTACTAATCAAAGGTATGAACTGCGTTAGATTACTCATAGGACGGTTTCTGACAATAATTTATTGACATTGCACTTGAAAATGACCATGTTATAATAAACAGGGAAGCAGTCTAGCAGCAATGTTTTCTACAAGCGGAAGGCCCTTGTAAAGGAGCTCTGTCCATGGAAGTTCGGCCTGACGATAGGCACGAAGGAGGGATAAAAAGGAAATTATTTTTCCGTTGCGATAGAAGGGCGAGTTCTTGCAGTGAATGTCTTACAATGAAGAACCAAATCTTGGAGCCCAATCAAGCACCTCCCACAGAAATAATGATAGAGTTGACAGAGACCAGCAACGTCTCTTCTGTGAGAAATGGGTTGTAGGAAACAGATCAACGCACTATATTTTGTACTCTGTCATGAAAAGGTTATATTTGCGTTACATCGTTAGATGTGGCAGCAGTATTTTATCTTAGGATGTATGTGACTCTTATATAGGTAGAGGATTGCATTAGAAGGCAGGTACTTTCTGAAGCGGAAGAATGGCGTCTTCCATTATGAATGATTGGCGTGCAAAGTAACAAAAACAACAACAACAACAACAAAGAAAGAAATAACGGTACTGATATCGATCCTGAACCAGTTTTCGTGAGGTTCGACTCGGAAGCGTTCGGCTGTCCTACGCAAACGCCCGAGAGTTGACGAGCTGATTTGTACCAGACGACACTTTGATACGGTGCTGCGTCCTATGATGATAATGTTTTGCTTGTTTTGTTTTTGTTGTTGTTAGGGTTAGGGTTAAAAATATTTATTTGATAACAGTAATTTCGCTGTTTTGCTTGTTTTATTTGTTTTGTTGTTTAAAAAATTTCTTGCAACTATAACTAAAAATTATAGGACGCAGCAACGTATCAAAATAAAATAAAAAATATTTGATAACAGTAACTTCGCTATGTTTTGCTTGTTTTTTTTTTGTTGTTTCTTGTAGAAAATTTCTTGAAAATATAACTTACAATCACAGGACGCAGCATCGTATCAAAATTGTCGTCTGGTACCATTCGGCTCGTCAGCACTCGGGCGTTTGCGTAGGACAGCCGAATGCTTCCGAGTCGAACCTCACGAAAACTGGTTCAGGATCGATATCAGTACCCAAATAACAAAGCAAAGTAACAAAAACAAAGACTACCAACGTATTTATTTATTAAACTTATAAAAGAAGGCGATGTTAGCAAAAATATGGTTATATAAGATGTAGTTTGCACACATCGGAATCTTATAAACTTAGCAGCAAAAAGGTTAGAGAGATTTATGAAAAGAGAGATTTATGAAAATGATGTTTGGTTTTTAAGAATATCTCCTCGTATTCTAAATATAATATTTAAATTTAAATTTGACCACAACATCTCGTGTTCCATACATTTTATTACGTAAATGAAAGTACCATCTGGCCGTAGTTTGGTGACCTATGCCCTGATGTATTAATAATGAAGCAATTGCATTCACATATGATAGTATAGGATGGGAAAATTCTAAAATACCCGTGTTGATCCAATATTTCACATCACAGTATGCCATAGGTTGCAAATATGCGCTTATATTTTGATGACATTTGTTTTCCAACCGAACACTGTCGGGACTCCCGCTGTTCTAGCTCTTTTAACATAAAACGTTTTCGCGCGATGTCGGTTGTGGTTCGGTGTATCTGACGAATACACACATACACACACACACACACACCTAAAATATGTTAATGTTATTTAAAACCACATCAAATGTCGGGAACAACAGATTCACACTATTTCACTAAAAAATCAATTTTATTATTACCAGCATACAATTGGTTCGGCCTATCACCAAGATATTTATAATAATGTTCAAGTATTCAAAAAATGTATTTCTTGGGGTGGTTATCCTCAGTGCTTGTAAAGAAAGAAGTAATCGTTCAGGTAGGAATTGACTTTTTAGTGAAATTGTGTGAATATGTTCTTACCGACATTTGATGTGGCTTTAAATAACATTGAAATAGTTTCTACCTTAGCTCTAGCCTAACACTATGTAGCTATTATAATAGCTTTTATGTTACAAAATTTATACATGAAATATAATCTTATGTATATATATATATATATATATATATATATAGTAAGTTATAGAAAATATATTTATGGAAATTAACTTTTGTCATAACTTACTACTTAGCTCTACTCACGTATTGAGCACTGTTTAAATAAATACTGAAAATTGATACATAAAAGATTATGTCTCCTTATAACATTTTATGTGGATACATGAAATGATTATATATATATATATATATATATATATATATATATATATATATATATATAATTTATATTAATGGTCTATGCCTAGGCAGTATTCCTTCTTTCAGGCAGACATTGTTGAATACTACACAATTCAATTCTTCTGTTTCACTATACCTTTCTTTTCAATATCTCATCCTAAACGCGCGTGTGTCTATCATGTTTATATTACCGACAATCATAATTTGTTCGTAGCCACAACGAGATCTTAGTCATTATAAAACATGTTCTTTTTTGCAAAATGAATTGCTCCCTGCTTTTGGTTTGTGTCGACCTCGATTGCTTTGGGAAACCACTGTTCAACTGCCGACGCAGACAGAACACATAAGCGATGAAGACGGCCGTCATCACTGGAGACAATGAACAATTCACTTTGCGTGACAGTTCCACTGAAGTGTTTCTTTCATAATAATTGCAACACTGTTTCTGTCTCTGTTCTGAAGGCAGCGCAGTAGTTCAGTTCGGAGTGAGTAGGACTGAAGATCTCGAGGTCCCGGTTTCAATGACACGTCTTGATATATATCTTTTTCTTTTTTAAACGTTTATATTTTCCACCGTAGAGATTAAAACATCTTTTTATTTTATTTTTATTTTTATTCCTTTAATTTATTCCTTTCCCTTTTTTCTTACTTCTCCCTTTTCCGACATTTTGAACTTATTCATAACAGAAGAAGAGGCGGACTTTTCCGAATATTATTCAATGCGTCCCCAGTTGGGCTGAGTATTTTTCAAGTATTGTAAATGCAGCGAATAAAAGCTTTTTGTTGTCAGCAAGATAATATGAAGCAGCTAATCGCCATCCATCACCCATTGATTAGACCGAGTGGCTGATCTGGTTAATTTGTCTTTATAGGCGAGCCGTTCGTAATTATGATCGATATTAATAAGCATTAAAGAGCGGCAATTAGCGGGAAAGGATTATTCTATCTAGTTGCCACTTAGCTTAATTGTCCGAGCACTGTGTGCCATTAGCTTCGATGGAAATTCTTCGTCAGATAATTAGAAGAGAAAGCTCTGTTGAAGAAAAGTTTTAGGTGGATTGAAATGCAAGCGTAAAAGTTCGGCGTTGCATGGGAGCACTAAATTCACATTTGAATATTTTTGGTGAAATTTTGTTACCCATATTGTTATTTTCTTTAGTTTTTATTTCAGTTTGTGATGAAATTATTAGAAAATCTATAACTTCAAGCGTTAGCGTACACCTTTCATTCATATATATATATATATATATATATATATATATATATATATATATATATATATATATATATATATATATATATATAATATCATAAGATTTAAACAGAGCGCTCGCTTAAGAGGATAAGACCGTATAAACTGCGTTTATTTATGTATTATACACATATAGTTGATGAGACTTTCATCGCTGCCTCCTAATTGCCAATTCTTCTAGTGATACTGGACGCCCTAGGAGGATTAAGGAAAGTTACACTGTCAATTATTTGATCCCAATTACCCCCTTGACAAACTTTGCTCAAAATATAATGCATGTATTTACCTGCATCCCCACAAGGGCAAGATCTGACACAAGGTATTTTTTAATGTATGGGATGTGGGGGTGTACAGCACATTAAAAGAACTCTGAACTTGTTGCAAAAATAACTTGGACTCCTGATCTCCATCTTTTCACACAAGAGACAAACAATACAGCGACCTCCTTTCAGAGATACTTCCGGGTTAAGAGCTCTCCCTCCGAGGGCGAATGCTCGAACAAAGAGAAATAATCTTAAATAGATAGATACTTATATTGATTCAATGATTTTTATTCAGTAAACACATTGAAAGAAAAAAAGTACTTCCTCGTACAATGGTCTTTATTGACTCGACATTTTTCCGATTCTATTTTTGTCAGTAAATTTACACTTGAGGTCCAATCGACAACAGAGATAAGCTAAGGTGAATTGAAAATGTTTTGTTATCAGTTGTTGCAAGAGTTCCCCAGGATAAACATTTTATCTATGGCTCTCAAAGGAGTAGACACACCATCACATCTAAACTTAGATCTTACCACAATTCATAGGAGGAACCGACAAAGCATTAACAGATTACTTTATATATATGATGATTGCTACTTCTTTACAGAAGAAGGCCATCCCCATAAGATTGCAATACCTAGTTGTGGGCACGCAGATGGCTGCCAATATGACACACAAGGCCACTGGTTTCTGTTTGTATTTAGCTATATTAAACTCCTGTTTGACACTTGTCTATTGGGCTCGTACCATAGGATCTCATGTGACTCAGTATACCAGCTCTTGACTAAAAGACTGTCACATAAACCACACACATGGTAAGGTTGAAATATGGCTGGGACGTTTAGCACAGATTGCTTCCACAAAGTACGTTTAATATCAGTAATAATATACTAAAATTTCTATAGTTCTAAATATAGTTTCGTACTTATTACATAATTCTCACCAAAACCTTCTATAATACTAACGCATGGTCTGTACCTGATTAACCTCATTTACCTGAAGATAGACCGGGATTGGTCTGAAAGTACTTGGGAGACAAATCTAAACTATGGCAAATTCAGCAGCCAATTCCCCTCCGAAACTAAGATCCTGATTCGGACTATTGAAAGGATCTACCAAAGGATATCTAGACATGATTTGTCTCTTATATTCAACAATATACGTAAGTATATATGTGTATATTTATTTTTGTAGCCAGATTTGTCAAGTTATATTAGAATACCAGAAGATATAAACAGATCATATGAACTGAAATAGTCTTATATTGGTAGAGCAAATATACTCCCCAAGTAAACTAAAAAATGTAATCTATGAAATTAAGAATTTTATCACATAATAACATTAGAAGATAACATTATTAATAGAAAACATGAAGTCATTCAGAACTGTATATATTGTTTAACATACATATTTTTGAAAGTCAGGCTTCAATTATAACTTGCAAGTAAACTCAATACATTTGAATTTAAATGAATAATTCTCTGGAAAAAACCCTTAAAGAAAATTAACATGCAATAATAAAATTAAAAACTAGCACAGTAAAATTAGATGAAATACATAATCTGTACCGTAAAAAGATAATACCTCAAATTTTATCCATAAAAATATATATAACACATCAAATAATACAATAAACTCTAAACCTTAATTAAAAAATTACTTAAAAAGAAATAAAATACAATAGACTAACATTTTTAAAATGATCGAAAAAGTAAGATCAAAGAGAAATTACTCCTGAAAAATCATGCAAGTTACTTCCCCTAGATTTGAATTGAATTATTTTTTTCATGAATTCAAGAATATTGAATATTTTTTGTATATTGTGTCTTTTTATTTATTTTTTTGTTTCTTTTACTTTTTCTTATTTCTTTTCTTTCTATTTTGAGTTTTAGATGATAAGGACATTGTTTTTACCTTTCTTGAAGAAGTATGTAGGGGAAGATAAACGTTTTTTGATGAATTCATTTTAAGATTTCAAAGTAAAATCTGTATTTATTCAAATAACGAACGCCATCTCTGATTTAAGCAGAATATTTACTTATAGATTAAATAATTATCCCCGGACATATGATTCGCCGTTACTGTGGATCATCAGCGTGGCTGACTATGACAAGGTTTTAACCCGCGCTCACTGGAACTGTAAACCCTGTGCTTACCATTATGCTACGAGAGCCTGTTTAGAATTACGGGATAATTTATCGTTTATAATATATATATTTTAATACTCTCATATATATATATAATTACCATATACTTATAATAAGTAAGCTAAACATAAACGTTTATGTTTCCCGATTGAAATCTTCAGACTAATTGCCATAAACCTGATGATTTCTGTATTGATTACTTCTTATAAGTATATTTTCATACTACTATTAAACTCTACTTACGTATTAAGCACTGTTGGAGTAAATACTGATATATATATATATATATATATATATATATATATATATATATATATATATATTGAATAAAAAATATTTTTCATAAGTTGGCCAAAAAATATCAATAAATTGTCAAACAATTCATAGATCCATTTAAGTTCTTAAAATTTCATACAAAAAAATTAACTGGAGTTTTCCTAGGTCGGGCAAAAACATTTATTAAAATTAAAAATTTGAAGAAAAAAGGTGAAAACATCTATATTTAAAATCTCTAACAAAAACGAACTGTTTACAATTTTAATATCCGATAATAGATTTTTTAAGATAAAGAAACATATCTAATCTACTTTCGGTTCTAAAACAACAACAAATTAGTCAGAAAGTCTAATTATTTGCTTTTTTAAATTAGAATTTAAGATATTTTCTTTAATTAAATTAAGTGTAAACATCGGTTTAATTGTAGAATAGGGACCGCTATTTTTTTCGCTCATTTCGCTTAGTATTCGTCTAAATTTTGGATGAAACTGATTGTTGGTTATAATTGTAATATTTTGGTCCTGAAATAAAATTCTCATTTACTTTTTAAAGTGTTGAGAATCTAACTTTAATTCCAGTTTTTAATCGCTGGCGGCCATGTAGGTTTTTATTGTTTTTTTTTGGACTAAAGATATTTTTCCTTGGACTAAATATATTTTTTACTGCTTTAACATTTTATTACACACAAAAAACTTTGAAGATTCTATTTACAAAAGCAAGTTTTAACGGAATTTAACAGATTTAAAAGGTTAAAACATACTAGTTGTGAATTTAAGAATAACAAAATGTCACCGAAAAAACGACGGGTAAAAATGTGTCATAAAAGTTCAATTTGATATATGCTAAAAAATAAATTAGAAGTTTTTGTCAGGAAAAAATGTACCATTTCAACCCAAAAATCAATTTTATCGAACATGGGTGAATACTGACCGAAATAGGCGAGAAAATCCAACGGCCCCTATTGTACAATTGCACCTAAAATTCTTTATTAAAAAAACACGAATTAAAAAAAAAATGGCTTATTTATTCAATCAACCATAAACATCCTTGTCATAAATACAAAAAAAGTTCAAATCTTTAAGAAAATAACTTCAAAGACATCTATAGACTCACTAGCGCATTTGAAGACATTTGTTACCAAATTGTCTCCTGTCTTAAAAAAACTGTCCCATCATAAATGTAACATGTCGATGTGAAAATCTACTCGCGTCTATAAAAAAATCTGACAACTTCAAATGCTCTGTTTTTATTTGTAACTCTCTCGTTCTTTCTTCCTCTCTGTCCCTTCCTCTCCCCCTCTCTCTCTATCCCATATACATTTACCAGAGAAAAAATAACTCAGAGTTTAGCTGAGACTTTTTTCTTTTCCTGTTTATTGCTGAATAAAAAACTAACTTTTTTTTTTAAATAATCAAATAATTTTGGAGCGAGTCCCAAATGGAGTTACTCCCGCTCAACTCCCACTGAATATAAAAGGAGCGTGCTGCTGGAGCGCGCTCCATTTTGGATGGCTCCGTAAAACCCTGTATATACATGAAAGCGTAATACATAACATACTGTCGGAAATAAGTTTCAATATTTAAAAATATAACCCGTCAATCGTATTACGCCTGTGTGATGTAGCAAGGAGATATGGCTACGGTGCTAGTAAAAGCGTAAACAAAGCTTCCCTGCAAAACTTGAGAGATGAGTTATTTGTACGATTTCATCTTTCCCCAGATGTACTGGCTCGTTAGTCAAGCGGTCTAAGACGACCTCCTTTTTGATGGTTTTAAGCAAAAGCTAATTGATTTTAGATAATCGCAATTTTGTTTGACCCTTTTCGGACATTTCAACCCTTGGCAGACAAACCAAAGTTTTCCTGAAAAACATCTGGCTTGTTATTCTGCGCTTGATTTTTTCTGACTTCATACAAAATTTGTTGACAGAGTAATGCATCTATGTTAAGAACATCAAAAGAATAACAGAATAACAGAATAACAGAATAATAGACGAATAGACAGTAACAAAACTACAAGTAGTTTTCAATTAATATCGAGAAACCAAAAAGCTACATTTGTAGAGGTGTTATGGCGATAGTGCTACAGGGGAATCAACAGGTTTTAAATAGTTAGCAAAATCTAACGTAGGAAATACAGCTTAGAAGATACAAATCACACGGGAAGATTTACAGTCGGACGAAGATCTGTTAAAGGGAGACACCTAAAGCGAGCACAAAACTCACATCTAAACAGTTTGGATATCTGCTTGGAATTACAGAACTTTCTATCCCATAAACAAAAAATGATAATGGATCCCGATCCCCCCTCCACAAACAAACAAAAGTTGTAGTGAGTAGAAAATTACTTATTAAAGAAGAATCGAATAAATTCATGTCATCGAGTACTTGTATAAAAAATATAGTTTCCCTTAGATGTCTGTCTCCATAAAAACTCACACAGATATCCGTTCACCCTTTCGTGATGCGTTCCGCAGTGGCGTATATTCGGTAATTAAAATGAGGGTTTCATCGATCTCAACATGGAGACTGAGACTAATCTTAACCCGCCCTATCTTTATACAGAACTCATAAAAATAGGTCAAGAGTGTGCGTGCACTGCGCATGACTGGCGGGCTACTTCTTTTTATTGTTGCAAAAATAATTTTTCGATTAGTAGCCGGGTCTTTTCATGACAATTATCATAATCCGAATATATTTGTTTTGGTTGCATCCTTTAAAAACTGCGAACGACTTTCCTGAAAGTGTAGTATATGTTCTGATATTACACTTAATCTTTTCTGACCTTGGTCAGTGAAGGAGGTCTCCTTACAGACTGAGGTAATTTTTAAAATGTTTGTCACAGTTCACAGTGCCTAATTTTGGGGTACTGAATTTTTCCTACATTAAAAACTGACCTTGTTCCTTACTCTGCCATCGTGGGGAGGCAAGTAAATAAGTTCCATTCATGTTTCTGATAAATATGCCCTATGCATACGCGTTTATAGACAAGCGGGCAACTGCTGGAGCAATTCATATCGCATATCATATTGATATACGGACATATTTAATAACGTATATCAATATTGGATGAAAGACCGGAAGTCGAGAGGCGGCTTTAGATTTTAGCGCTCGATATATTTTGTGCATCTAGAGTTGAGTGTTTGTGCGGGAAAAAGGGGTGGGGGTATGTATTAGATTAGAAAGAAAAGCAAACTAGATAAGTGTCAGCCAGTGGAGGCTTCGTGTGAGGCGCTTAACGAGGTCAAGTCGTCAAATATTACAAGAGGAAAACAATCTGGCTGATAGCGACGTTTATTCGCTTCCCCACGACGACAAACGAGAACACGATTCCAAAATGGAACAGTTATAATTTGAATGGCAACAAAACAGCGAGTTCATTAATTGCGTAATGAATGCTTTGTGGACTGCAGTATCGACTATGCTGAGTTGAACTATTATCAGATATACTGTGATGTTTACAAACTAATACTGCCTCTGAATAGCAACTTGTCTTCAACTAATCATATAACATATAACTCAATAAATTTCGGGCCCAACTAATAAACCAACTTTTAGGCAAAATTTAACTTTATTAATCAACATAGTCTCCTTCAAAGAGTGATACACTAGTTTCAACGCTTCTTTAACAATTCGATGCCTATTTTGTAGAACGATTCGTCTTTGGCTTCAAAATAGGTTTTCTATATCATTTCTTCATTCTAGCCAAATCGCTTTGTCCGAAGCATTATTTTGGAGTCTGCAAGGAACTTGAATATAGTGAGTTCGGCAGCAATTAGAAGTGCAGTTTATGTAGTTTTGCCTTCGTTGCGATCGACTTGTGACACCGTGCCTTGTCTTGGTGAAAGAGCACGTTCTCTTCTTCATTTGTGACCGTTTTTGGCAATTTCTTCCTTCAAACGCACCAATAATACTATATAATATTCGCTATTTATGGTCCTTTCTTTCCTCAAGTTAATCGATAAACAAAATATATGGCGCACCACATATTACGGAGGTCAAACACCTTGCCTGCTGATTTTTACGTCTTTGATCGCTTTGGCCGACTTTCACCTGCCGCTGTTTACTCAGCTGACTGCTGATTTAACTTCCGAATGAAGTGATTGATCAATGTTTCATCCATTGTCGCAAAAACTCTTTTTTGTTGTGCTGAAACAGTTGCAAAAAACGCTCGACACTTTGTTGTTTTTGACTGACTGTGAGCAAACGCGACACCCACTTTCAACACAGCTTCTCAGTGTCAGTTCATGAAAAATGATAAATTACACTTTCGCCTTCTTATATCTTCAATTTCTCTGCTATCTCACGCAACTTCAATTTACGATGGGCCAAAGCGAGATTGTGACATTTGTGATGTTTTCCGGGACAATTGTCGAATTTTGGGGGGCCTGAGTCATTTGTGGCTATACGACCGCGTTTAAAGTCAACATATAGCTTTTAACCGTTGTTTAAGCCATTGCTGGGCTTTAACAGTATTTTCCCACCAGAAAGTAATGCTTTATCAGCACACAAAATTCAGATGTATCCATTGTTTTTAAAATGTGCAACCGTAGCTTCATTTAACTGATTGTAATTTGTAAACTAATAATCCGATTGGACTAAAATGTTGACAATTACCATCTGAAAGTTAATACTTTATAAAAAAATGTATGGATTTAAAAAAATTAGTGGCACTATCTATATGTCAGACCTGGGACTTATTTAGTGATGTGCTGGAAGGTGACGGGGGTTAAGTGGATAACGACACGGACTGAAGACCTGGGTGTCCCAAGTTCGAATCCAGTCGGTTCCACAGTACCACTTTCACTTAGGGATGTTGGCAACTTTCTTGTGGTCCTTTCCGTAAGTACCCGATGTCTTTCCAGAAAGATTTCTAACTAGAAAAACATCGTGGAAACTAATGCCAACATCAGAATCTGATTCACACGAAAGAAGAGATGAGTGACCCCACCTCCAAAAGGCCACCTTAGAAATCGTTAATAAAACTAACACTCCTTCTGCAATTCGACCATAATCGATACCAATGAACTTCAATTTACCCCTGACTTGTCCACCAAGTTTCACTCATGAATATCGAACGGTCTTTGTTTTGTTACCATTCAATTATAAGCACAACCGGATATGAATTGCAAACTTATTTATAACTCTGACAGACTTTTCTCTTTGCCTTGCACTGATTTTTGATATAATGGCCCTATCCAGTTTAAAAATAGTCTGGGAAATATTTTGATAGACATTATTTTTTGGGATAACCCTACAGATAAAAATCTGGAGGTTATAACCCGTTAAGTGTAAAGCAGATTCAGGATCACACCTCCTACATATGAGACGATCACGAAAGTGTCATCGCAGATGATTTAACGGCGATAAAACACAAACTGTTGGATATTTTAAAACTTGGTGGACAAGTCTGGCATAAACTCAAGTTGATTTGTACCAAATATGATTTGATTCCAGTAACGATTAACAATTCCATTAATGATTCCATGGATGGCATTTTTCTTTTGGGGTGGGGTCACTCTGTACTACTATGAATTGTTCGAAATAGGTAATGTTTTTCGACATTAAGTAACCAATAACAGGATTTATATGTGTAGAAGCACAAGAATAAATAAACAAAACAAGTGCACTCGGTGAGTGCAGACACCCGCCAAATCCTAACAATAACCCACTGATACGCTACATTGTCCTGGTAAAAATCGACGTTTACATCATTTCTCCAAATGTTCAGATTAAAAAGTAAGAATGTTTCATATTTTATTTTTATGTTTTATAGTGACGCAGATGTTAGAGACTCTTCTCCAGCACGCAGCCGCCATATTGTTGCCTTATCGTTAATAACACGTGGTGGTCAGAATGAAAGAATGCGAAACGAGTAATAATAATAATAAAAAAAACGATTTTGTGTGTTAGATAAAGGTAAGCGATCCGAGACTTTTCCAGATAAAGATGAGCGACCTCAGATTTTACAAGCTAAAGTAAGAGACCCTAGACTTTTCCAGGTAAAGATAAGCGACCCTAGACTTTTCCAGGTAAGGATAAGCGATCCTAGACTTTTCCAGGTAAGGAAAAGCGACCTGGACTTTTTCATGTAAGAATAAACGACTCCGAACTTTTCTAGGTAAACATAAGCGACCCCAGAATTTTACAGATAACATAAGCGACGCTATACTTTACCAGATTAACATAAGTGATCCCAGATTTTTCCAGGTTAAGATTAGCAACCCCAGTCTTTTCCAGACAAAATAAGTGACCTCGGATTTTTTTCAGGTAAAGATAAGCGACACCATACATTTCCAGGTAAATATAATCGACCCCGGACTTTTGCAAGTAAAGATAAACGATCTCAGATTTTTTCAGTTAGAGATAAGAGATCCCAGATATTTCCCGGTAAGGATAAGAGACCCTGGACTTTTCCAAGTACGAATTAGCGACACCGGACTTTTCTAGGTAAGGATAAGCGACCTCGGACTTTTCCAGATACAGATAAGCAACCCCAGCCTTTTCCAAGTAAAAATAAGCTACCCCAGATTTTTCCATGTAAAGATAAGCGACCTCGAACTTTTCCAGGTAAATACAAGCAACCACGGACTTTTCCATGTAAACATAAGCAACCCTAGACTTTTTCATGTAAGCATAAGTGATCCAAGATATTTCCAGGCAAAAATAAGCGAGACCGGTCTTTCCAGGTACAAATAATCTACCTCATACTTTTCCAGGCAAAGATAAGCGACCGCATACTTTTCCAGTAAAGATAAGCGACCCCTGACTTTTGCAAGTAAAGGTAAGCGACCTCAGATTTTTCCAAGTAGAGATAAGAGATCCCAGATATTTCCAGGTAAAGATAGCGACCATAAAGCTGATCTTTACTTGATCCGATTTTTACAACTTGAAATTTTGCGCCCTGGTAATACGCCCACTAGATTCCTTCATACTGAACCACTGGTCACAAGAGGAACGAGACCTACATTATTAATCGCAACATATTTTTTGTAAGTAACAGAGTTATGCCAACCTGAGTCTTAGCTTCTAAGCTTCTATTTCACGCATTTTGCCATGTCCCTCGCAGCCCGATGGCTACCGATTACAAATCCGATTATGGATTATCGGTAAAGACACGTTGAAACACGAGGCGACATGTTGGACGTGTACACTTTATTTCCCACAATGCAACACGAGGTGTTTTGTTATATCCAAAAGATTGATAATAAATACGTATCCCTGATATGACAACACGCAACAATGTCACTCTTATTAATCACTTTCGTTTCGTTTTATTGGTCTATACGAAAAACTCTTACAAAAAACTGGATTTTCATTGGCTATTTGACACATTTGGTGCTTATAAGCATTTATTCAAATATTTGGAGCCGAAATACGCAAAAGAAGAGAAACATTGTGAACTGGTCAACATTAACTTTAGGGGGAACCTAAAATATGTCGATCGGCACCATTTCAAAACAACTTATTTTTCTATAAAACCATTATATTTAATGTTTTTTAAAACAATGTTATAGCAATTTGAATTGAACACGCAAAATGGTGAAACTTATCTCGTCACGTTGGGCATTTTAGATATGGCCGATGTAAATAAATAGTGCAGGACGAAGGGAAATAAGTCTGTTCGAATTATCCTATAAGAGTCAATTGATCTTTTTTTAAAAATGTTTATTAGACGGCAAGAATTAGTTCCCTTAAATTGCTGAAGGCTAAAATAACCACGAAGTCAAATCGAATGGAATGTATTTATTATTATACTAAAGTTGGATAAAGCAACTTTGTTTCCCTAAGTCTTTTTTCCTACATATTTTAATCACAAAATACATATTAAAATATTCCGTCGTGTTGGGATTGAGTTATGTTTCAAAAATCGTGCATTCAAAACTGTTCTAATTAGCATTAATTTAGAATTTACTCACCAAATTACTCATCTCTTATTTTCTTTTAAGTTTCTGTCTATTACTCTCACCCTCGCCTATTCTATGTTGTGACCCTGTTTTTTTAATTTATACACTTGGCAAAATAATAAAAATAAACTGTTTTTTTTACCCCGTTTTTCAAATTAAATAAAATAACATTGGTTTTTGGAGGTTCAAAAGTTAAATATATTAAACTAACAGGGTTATTAGGTGTTGCCTGAGTTGGGATGCGCGATAACATAACATGCATCTATATAGTAAGGAAGGGCGGTAACTATTATAAGTACATTTATTTTCAAATAGGTGGAGTCTACTCCTTGCTTCCGTCAAAAATAAATCAACCATAACTCATAACGTCTTTAATTTATGTTCCAAATTTTATAAAAATTTGACCAGTAGTTTTTAAATAAATGGTTATATTTATTTTTAGGTGAGAGTTCGGTCTCCTTTGCACCTCTCAAAAATAAATCTGAGTGGAAATGTATTTAATGCTTTCGTTTAAAGCTTCCTAATTTGGTAGAGCGTGCTGACGGGACTCTACATGTATTTTAATTTCCATTCAGAGTTTTGTGGGTTTGGATTTTGCCAACATAAAATTAAATACGGAACAACCTCCTCCAACCTCTCTCTTTCTCTCTCTTATCCATGCCTACTCTTGCTAGGTTTTTTAATACCGATAAAAAGTATACAACACCCAAATACAATCATTTAACAGACGACATATTTGACCTAGATGAAATATTCCACTAAAAAAGTGTTATTACTACGTCTAATTATGTTATAATTTTATGAAAATCGGAAATATTTCAATTTTCAAAAGGCGTGTCTTAAGATTTTGGGCTTAAAATCCGACTCTCATTTTTATTAGAATTCTTGGAATAAAATAATAAAAATTTGAGACTTTTGCTTAATTTGTTTAAATTTCATGGAAATCGGAGATATTTAAATTTTCGAGGGGGATTTCATTTATGCACTCTAGCAACCCTGTAAAATACTTTAATTCTCTTTAAATTTTGGGGATCTTTCTTAATTGATTTATGGTTCACATTCCATAAAATGGAGATACTTGAATGATGACGATCTTTTGTATACCTTTTATGTCCCCCGTGCCATCAAGATATACGAACTGTGACTAAAACATCCAGAGTAACCTGCTGACTACACATCTCCATCATTGGTTTTATTAAAAGATTCATCGTTGAAAACTGATGTGTGGGCAAACACAGACAGACATATTTGCTATAATCTTATTGACGACAGTTTTCCTAGTATATATATATATATATATATATAAATATATATATATATATATATATATATATATATATATATATATATATATATATATATATATATATATGTGTGTGTGTGTGTGTGTGTGTGTGCGAAAAAGATTAAAAATAACAAATTAAATACAGGAATAAATCATCAAAAAACGAGAGATTTTACCGGTTTCGTTTGGATCAACTAACGTCTTCAGAAAAAAGTGAAGCTTTTAAAATTTATCAAATAATGGAAAACATAGAAAAAAGAAGAACGCACAACGGGACGTTTTTTGCACGTGTTTAAGTATTTGAAAAAAAGAAAAAGATTTGAAGCGCGTGCGAACAGAGACGTTTAAATGTTAAAAGAAAAAAGGAAATAAAGACGAAAATGGAAAAAAGGACGGGAATAGAAAATTGGTAAACATGAATAGTTACTTTCACCAGGATCGGTGTTTGTAATGCAATGGCGAGATATATTGCATTATTTAAAAAAACATCTCGTTGTGGGTTCTTCTTTTTCCTTCTTTAAATGTTAAAATCTTCACTTTTTCTGAAGACGTTTGTTGATTCGAACGAAACCGGTAAAATCTCTCGTTTTCTGATGATTTATTCCTGTATTTAATTTGTTTTTCCTTTTGTCTTTTCTACATATCCTGTCTTCACAGCATTTCATGATATATCGTGCATTTTATCCTCATATATATATATATATATATATATATATATATATATATATATATATATATATATATACATATATATATATATATATATATATATATTGACGACAGTTTGTCTAGTATATGTATATCTCTCTCACGCTCTCTCGTTCTCTCTCTTTCTCTTTCTCTCTCTCTCTCTATATATATATATATATACGATTCTAAATTTTAGTATATATTATATATTAAATAGTTTTTAATGACAATACGTAGTTAAAGCAAAATAAATTGTTTTAGACAATTAAAAGAATTTCCAATGGTATTGATGATGCTTAACCATTCCTTTATTTATTTCCATGATCGCTTATGTTTAAATTCATGTTTTGAAACATAATTTGAATCATAAATCTATGACGCCACGTCAAAGTTATAATTATTTTGTTAAGGTTATGTTTTAAGATCTACTGATAAGAAAATCTGTATAGCTCAGTCCGTAGAACATCAGATTGAAGATCTCAAGGTTTCGGTTTCGATTTACGGTCATGGCATTTGCGTTATTTGTTGGGAATTTATTAGTTAGCATTGATGTAATATTCTCAATTTCTAAAAGAAGTTAAGATATTTCTTTAAAAAATTGTGACTGACGACAGACGCACATACAGAAACTCACAAAGAGAGAAAATGCCCTTCATATTATGAGTGGATTCATCTTGAAAACTGATGCATGGACACAAACACATACAGAGACATATTTGCTATATTCTTATTAACGACATACAAATAATAACACATTGCAGCAAAAGTATACTGTTTCATAACAATAACATATGGATGCAGCGAGATGTTTGTTCACATTACATTTATATTTCTGCATCTTGCGCCAGTCAAGTAAAATAGAGCAAGAATGGGATTCTAAAAGGTTAGCAATACGTGGAAAGAAGCTATTAGAATATAAAGTCTTCTGGCATCTGGAGACTTCTAAAGTTTAGGGGTCGGATTTTGTTAATTGTCGGGTTGGTCGAAGGTATATATGTCGATGGGGGGGCCAGTGCAGCAAGTTCGTCGGAGCACATTTCATTAAAATACTTGTAAAACAAGTACAGCGATGCAACATTGCGGCGAAGGGGACAGGGACTGAAGCTCTATAGATAGTGTGGGACTTATTAAATTAGAGGCTCTTTTATGGACCCTGCACAACAGGGGGAGACTAGTGGTTGGTGCACCAGTCCAGATGTGACAACAATACTCTATGCATAATTGAATGGCGGCTTTGTAGAGATACCGGATACTGGCAGGTGTGATAATCTTCTAGTCCGGTAAAAGGAGCCCACCTTCTTTGCAGTGGCCTTGGCAATGTCTTGTTAAGACAAGCATTGGCAAAATATATTTTAGGATAATAGACAAGCATTTTCATAAGAACAATAAGCTATCTAAAATTATAATAAGGAACAGCATTAAACCTAGTTATTGTTGCATGGATATTATGCAATTAATAATAAATAAACGCAATAAAAATAATTAACAAGTATAAGTATAATAGTGATCCCAATGCTATTGATGTCAACAATACCAACTTATGTAATTGTAGAGTAAAATATAATACCCTACTAATGAATAAATGTTTTACAGCTAATGTCATATACAATGCAACAATGAATAAAAAGTATACATAGGGGTCACGGAAAAGCATTTCAAGTGTAGGTATAATCACCACATGATGACATTCATATTCACTAGTGAAAATACAGAAACAAGACCACACTGTGTACAATCAAAATATTAGCTCGATTAACAATTTGGGAATCTTAAAATCGCAAAATATTCGCAGCAAAGACTTCATTGTAAAAAATTTTCCTAAAACTAAATGGAACTACAATGTGGAATAGAATACCACGGGATTGCTTCACAGCTGTATAATGTTGCCGGATAAATACAGAAAAGATAATTTTAAAAAAATAATTAAATAAATAAAAAAGTTAACAAAAGGAGCAATGTAGTATCTGTTATGATACTACACTTCATCTGTGCTACCCACGGTCAGTGAAAGAGAGATCCTTCTAGACCGAGGCAATTACATTTTTTGTCCCAATCCAGAGTGCCTCTTTTTGATGGTAGGGTTGGATTTTCCCTATATTAAAAAAACGACTTTGTGTCTAACTTTACCCTCGTGTGAAAGCAAGTAAATAAAAACAAAACATTAACAATGCTGCTACTACTACTACTACTACTACTACTACTACTTATAGTAATAGTAATAATTGAACATTTCAAAAGGTAAACACACACACATAAACAGAAAAAGGTTAATTCCTATTTCAGTAACCACAATTATTCAAAGTAAATTAGATTTCGGCATGGCACTTGTGCAGTTTAGCGAATTTATTTGTTTTCATTTCTGAATAATTACATTCACAACAAGGGCAGACAATCCCTGGATTTATTGAGGTAAATCAAACATGAAACATCACGAATACATTAAAGTAACACAACATAATTAATTATTAGAACATTTATTAAAATAAGTTTAACAATTTGTATTTCGGAATGGAATAATGCAGTAATTACGTGAAAATGTGCGTGTTTTTTTTTTTGTAAACGAAAAGTTTATTTTTCATAAATTTACTTTGGTTTGAAAACGAACAATTTCTTTAAGAAATTAAAACTTTTGAAAACAAAGTTTATTTGTGTAGTTTTTGGAAACCAACAGGACAACCAGTTTCTTTAAGAAATAAAAAATTAGTCTTAAAATTCTGAAAGGAATGAAAAGAGTCATGTGTGAATAAATTCACGGGATTGTCTGCTCTTGTCGCGAATGTAATTCTTCAAAATGAAAACAGATAAATTCGCTCGAATCGCTAAACTGCACTAGTGCCTTCGGCATTTCTCCCAAACAACTTGATTTTTAATTTAAAACCACGTTTTAGTTAAAATCAAATAACATTAAAAAGACGAACGTACACGTGAAACGCCGTAAAGAAAATTCGTTCAGAAAAAAAATTAATTAATCGCTGTCTTTATAAACAAGTCCAGATAAGGGCACATGACTTAAGTTCATCATTTTCTAGTCAAGGACAGGGGATCATATTTTTTAAAGGGGTAAATATAAAAACAAATTAGAAACATTATTTTATCATCTTTTTTTCCAATTTACTCTTTAAAATGATTCCCTGTCGTTAATTAGAACATTATGAACTTGAGTTATTGTTTTCCCTTAGACTCTTTCTGGACTTGTTTATACAGGTGATGATAAGGTTTTTCATGACGAGTTTTCATTTCGGCATTTCACGTGTACGATCAACCATCGTATTTTTAATGTTATTATCATTTGCTCACTAGGAGTTTTCACACAAATCATTATCAGTGATTGCTCACTGGCAATAACACGTGGTGTTTTCTGGAGTCTGGGTAACAACAAATCTCCCCAGATTTCCAGCACTCTCCACCTCTTTCGATAACCATGTTTCGCTTTTTACCGTTTAACATTGATTTCTCGCTCTCCTATTATTATTAATTATTATTATTATTTATTTTATTTTTTTTACTAAAACATGATTTAACTAAAAATAAACCGATTTCACTCTAAATAATTTAGGTGACTGAAATAAGAATTAATCGAAAACCAAACATTACCCTAAACAATAAACATAAAATCCCAGAAATCACCGAAAAGTAACAAATAAAACATCAACAACTAAAGTAGCGTTTTAATGAGAAAACATTGCTACTTACAAAGACATTACCACACGAATATTTCCGTCTGTCTGTGGTGATTTAATCGCCGGGCAGAGTGACGAGACACTGATCCCATCGCCACCCGGGGCCGGTCCGTTGGGGTAAGTAGAAAAAGTCACACGGGTGGATTGTGACGACACGGACGTCCGGCTGCTACAAGCAGAAGGGGTTTGCGAGCGCATATATGACATTATTTTCTTTTTTTGTTTGTTTTTAAATGTCCACTTTAATTGCTATTTAGTTGGTCGCTAAAGTCAAAATCTTTCCTTTGGTTCGATGTTGTTGTTATTATTATTATTATTATTATAGTTTGTTTTTTTTAACTCTAAACCTTTTTTAAGATCGAGTTCACAGTTGTTTTTACTTGTTGTGTTCGGACGGACCCCAATGTTGAACACTTTCCTTCCTTTCTTTCTTTTCTTTCTTCCTTTTTTACAGCATTCAAACAAAAGGCAGGGAAATGAGAGTTATCCGCCCTTGGCGTCCGCGTTGTCAAGTAGCAACCGTTTAATGACGCGTTGACTAATTTATTCAATTTTGATTCGTCAAAAAAAAAAGAAAAAAAGCAAACAATAAGAAAAAACTAAAAACAACAAATAAAAAACAAAACACAAAAAGAATAAAAAAGAAAGATAGGAGGAAAAAAATAAGTCAAAAAACGTTCGCGTGTCAATTGAAGGAGTAAATCCTTCTGGTTCGTTTTCATGCCTAGCATATTTTGATATTCTGAGAACTGACCTGATCTGATCAGACGCCTATTTTGTACCCATTTACTTGCCTCCCTACGAGGGCAGAGTAAGGCACAGGGTCATTTTTAATGTGTGCGTTGAGGAGGGGGGTCCATGTTCCCAAAAGGGGATTAGGATAAAAAGAAAAATTGTCTCAGCCTAGAGGGATCTCTCCTTCATTGATCGAAGACAGAACAGTTGAAGTGTAGTATCAGAACAGATACTCCATGTTGAATTATTTATTTGCACAAAATATAAACATTTACATTTAATGCAAATTAGGCACAAGGCAATTAAAAGTGTGGGGTATTGGGGTTTGTGTGTCATCCTTGGTCAATAATGATAAAAATGTCTATCCTACTCTTAACGAGAATCACCCCAGTCGCCACAATACCACATTTACTCAAGGGCCATCCTACTTCAGATATCCGCAAATTTGTAACACTTTGATCATAGTCAAAAGACCATGAAGTGCCTTTGTATTTACTTCCCTCCCACCGCGGGGATGTTACACAAGGCCGGAAGGTGCGGAGAATAAGCAAGTGCAGAAGGTGGTGCACCCTGGCCCCTTAAAAAAACATTCTCCGACAAGGGCGCCTTAAGTAGTTAGCTATAAACTAACCCCTTTTCAAAGCGAAAAAGCAAGGCCTGGGAGGGTGGAACTCCTCGAGCTGAACAGAACAAATACTACAGCCCGACAGAAAATGGGGACTGCCGTCACAATGGCCCAATCTCTGATTGTCGAGGATGGATTCTCAACTGGTGTGATTCGTGTATGAAAGGAGACAGCGTTTTATAGCCTTTTTTTGTCTGAATAAGACATAGTTCAGTTTTGCCATAGGAGGTCATCTTCCCAGGCATGACCTCCTCCCTCAGGGGGGCTGTTGGTTTATTGCCGACCATCTAAGACGTACTTTCCTGTGGATGCTGAGGGTCTGTTCTTGGCTATGTTTGTACCCTTCTAGAATCCCCTCCTCGGGGGAGCTGAATTTCTCCCCAAGTTAAAATGATTTCTTGTCGCATCTTGCTGTCACAGGGAGCAATTTAATAATAGATTCTTCTAGTTCTCATATATATTCTCGTCATGCCCACGTGTTAAGATGAGAGTAGTTTTGTTCTGCTCGGCGCTCGGTGGTTATCCTCCACGGTATTACCACCCCCTTTTGGAAGCGGCGAAGAGGTTATCGCCCGCAGTCTCCCTCTTTAAGAGAGAGTTGTTTTTATCGCCGATCATCTGCAGCGCTCCTTACGGGGGATGCCGACACTTTCAATGGAATAAGGTTGGCATGGCTAATACAGTAATTAGCATAGCCGTGCTTTATCTCCTATAAGTAGTATGTATACAATAATTCGGCATCTAGTAAGTGAACCACGTAGTTTGAATATCATGACATCTGATTCAGACAATTTTATAAACAGTTCTCTACAGGCCTTGGGTGTTTTTGGGTGTTTATGACCCCCCGCACATGAAAGCTCGACCTTGTGTCAGATCCGACCCTTAATGACAGCTTAGTAAACAGAGTAGTCATTGCAGCGCTTCTCACTAACAGTCATGTGGGCAATGCTTTTGCCACAATTACAGAAGGCAGGGGCTAGCTTCACCTTTCCACAAAAACTGTAATCATCGCCTTTAACCCTTACGCCACAAGTGCATGTAGATGAGAATAGTAATCCAAATAATCAATACTCATCAAAAAAATTCTTAAACATAAAGTTTCTGAAATTATTAATACATGTATAATCTCGAATCTATGAATTACGCACACAATGATGCTGTGACACATTACTTATATATGTTATTTACCTGCCTTTCATCACGATGGTTGGATATGACACAATGTCGGAATGATTGTGAGGTGTAACCATTGCCGAACGCCACGTGGGCATTCAAGACCGTTTACTACTATCCATCAATATACCGCCAATCTGGGAGGATAGCCTTCTAAGACTGAGGATATAATGTTGGCCTTTTATTAAAAAAAAGTTAATCTTACGTATTTAATTATGCCATATCGCAAACTGTGTAAACTATTAAACACTTCACATTATTTGGTTATTTCTGGATTCGAACCTACAACTTTGATCTTGGGTATGACCTTAAAATGTATCTGGTGGTGAGGCCTGATTTGAGAACTTTTGGAAGTGTTGAGGTATCTTCTAGTTACCACTGCTCGCAAGTATACTTTAACCCAAAGTGGTAGTACCTGTCAGGGTCCCACCTATGAGTGGAAAAGAATTTGTCCAAGGCATGGCACTAAACTGAATCGAGAACCCTTAGACAAGGTGTTCGCCTTTACCTCACCCACCACCAAAAATCCATCTTTCTCTTCCATTTCTACCTTTATTCTGCCTATCCTATTTCCCAACCCTATTAACGAGTAGCCTTCGCTTCAATCGTCCTGAATATGACCCTAAACTACATCTTGTGATGAGGATCCGATTTGGGAGCGTTATGGGTGTGTGGTAACTACCTAATCACCACTGCACCCATATCCATTCTGACCCGAAGTGGTAATACCTGTTGTGGTCTTATCTCTGGGTTAAATAGAAGTGGTCCTGATCACACACACAAAACTACCTTGGACACACTTATGCAAGGTATTAACCCCTGCTACACCACCTCCCACCCAAATTCATCTTTTACAGCCCTTTGTACTCTTTTTGTCTGCTTACCTTATTTCCAATCCTATAAATTACTCAAGCTCTCCCACATCCTATCTGTCCTGAGTATGGCACCAAAACTACATCCTGTATTGAGGTCCTAATTTGGGAGCTTTCGGGAAGTGCAGAGCTACCACTTAACTACCATTACCCCAAGGTCCACTCTGACCTCGAGTGGTAGTACCTCTCGGAGACCCATCTATGGAATGAATAGAAACCATCGCTTATAGACTATTTGTTTGCAAAATATTCACATACGAATCAAATTAATCTATAAACGAATCGTATACAAAACATGCATGTACGGTTTTGACATGAAATGAACCAACGAGGGTTGATATGCCGTAAAACATAAAAGCAAAGCAGCAACTCTGACTATAAAATTAGAATCTAATAAAACTAGAACATCGCAGTCGAATATGAGGCATATGAGAGTTCGGCTGAATATTTGGAAATACACTGCTCAACCATGCAATGAGGACATCAGAAGGTGTAACCGCATCGCACCGATTGAGAGCAAGAAATCAGATGGTGTTAAGAGACAACAACGACACTCTCGCAACACTTGCCTTTGCATTAGAAGTCGCTAGGAAGCGACCGAGAGGATGACCGATGATGAGATGGGTATACACAAAGATCTCTGTAACATCGACCTTCACCCAGACAAATCCTGTGCTAGTGACAAAAGTCCATCATTGCGAACCCGCCGTAGGGATTAACGCATAACAAATAGCAGAATATCCCAGTCGAATATTCATAAAAAGAGGAAATAATCATAAATATTTGAATTGTCTTAGTCATAGGTATTATATGGTAAAAAGAATTATATCTAGAACAACACTATATTGTCACTACCTACGAACCTATCCACGTCTAGCTTAAAACTTGTACTAATAAAATACCTAACTTATGAATGTATCATAGACATTACAAATTTGGAAGGTTAATCTCGATATTAATTTCTTTGCAGTTACTAACCTACTTCATTACTCATCTGTCGTGACCTGCTTGCATGGTTCCAATCCTTTACTAACACAAATGGATTCAGTTGAAACGACGAGTGACCTTCACTTTGTTGTACAAAAGTTAGACCATCAACTTTTATTAATGGTTGTTAAGTCGAGAGGCAAAAAAGTCTGTTTTACCGACTGAACTATGAGGGCATACATCATCATCATCATCATCATCATCATCATCATCATCATCATCATCATCATCATCATCATCATCATCATCATCAGCAGCAGCAGCAGCAGCAGCAGCAGCAGCATCATCATCATCATCATCAAATCTGAACAGTGTAGGGAGATATGTGCAGAACAGAAGACTTCGATGTTGAAAAAATGGATGAGAGTTCTTGAGTTAGTAGGTGTAGAGCAGTTGAGGTAGCAGGTTCTGATCACAGGGGAAGGCCAAGGAAAACATAGGAGGAAGTGATAAAAATGGATTTGAGAAAAAGAGGGATAACTAAAGACCTGGCAGCGATAGGTTACTTTGGAAGTCTTAAAGCCGTCCAACGCATGCCAGCATGTAAAACGGACGTTAAACCGAATATGGTGATGATGATATTACTGAATAAACTGCTCATTACAACATCCAATCAACACACAATAAAGAAAAAGATTGGCGATATATAATATAATACACCAGCGTGTTAACTGTTTCTGTCTACTTTACCGGAGACTAATAATTAATTACTATTATTTTTTATCTCCAGTCAGCCCTTCTCCACTAGCTTGCCTGCTTTCAGATGTAATCAGTGATAAGAACTGAGAAAAAGCACTGTCTTCTTCGGGAACGGGTGACGTCTCGCATTCAAAACACGAGCATCCCATTCGTCCTTCTCAGTACAAGTCTGCATTTTTAGGGCAAATTACCTACCTCACTTTCAATCTGTTAACCTACCTTCTCAGAACAACAAAAAATATAACTGAAGAATATGATGTTTCGGAATTCTTTAGATGAGGATTGATAATTTGTATTATTTGGATGATTCGGACTACTGTTCTCATATTGGATGTTAGTCTCACAACTTTTATGACAACCTGGATGTGCCAAGTTTTAATCCAGTTCGTTCCACAGAAACACTTTCACGTACGATGTTGGCCACCATTCCCGTGCTCCCTCCCGTAAGTACCCGATGTTTTTCCAGAAAAGAATTCTGACTATAAAGATTTCGAGGAAACAAATAGCAACAATAGAATCATCTGAAAAGCATCATACGAAATTAATGAATGAGTTGATTAAATAAAGAGTTCCGTTTGAAATTCCATACAGATTCCCGAGTTCGACATAAAGACTCCCGAGTTCAACAAGATGCACCCGAAGAAGAGCGGAGGTTATATAGGCCGAAACGTTGTGAGAATAATATCCAATATGAGAGAAGTAGTCCGAATAATTGAAATGAAGAATATGACTTTGGAGTAAATTTTGATGATAAATTTAAATCTCATAATCTTATTTTATTTCAAAGGCAAATACCATGATTTATGTGATAATTAGAAATTCTATTTCAATTTCTGTTATTGTTAGAATCGTCAAGACTTTAATAAGGCTTCATCTTATACATAAAGGAAAGTCAGAATTTTCCCTATTTATTTGCCCGAGACAGCTTTATTAACAAAAGGTAGATAGCAGTCGGTTTAGTAATTGACTTCGAGCACTTATTAATGTGATTTTATTTTTTATCGTTTTCATAATTTTTAATATTTAGTCCTGATTGCTATTCGTTTATAATTAGTCATATCTACAGGGAGTCGAAGAGGTTTTCATTCTCACACACAGATCGACTCCCACTGCCACCAACGTACACCGGGAAGATGTATTGTTTATAATAGTGTACTCAATATAGTGCATAAGTAGCTTGACATAGAAATGAGGATATATTATTAAATTAGAAATACGAAATTACTAGAAAGATTAAAGGATCTCAGTTATAAAGATGGGTTGGAGTCCTTATATTATTTTACTAGAGAGATAAATAAGTGGTAGCTTAATTGAGATCATTAAAATAATTATTATGAAACTACATTACTCGGGCTACGTAGATAAGTAATTATCATTTTGGTCAAAGAAGGAACAATAATATCGTGGGGTCAGCATTTCTTCTGGACAACTTTATTTTATAGTATTCATAACTTGAACTTCTTTCTATAAAAGAACACTGTAGTTTCTGTTTGTTTGTTTATTTACACCGAGTATATTGGAGAGAGAGACTTACATAACCATATATATTCTGTAAGTACTCTAAATATTAAATATAAGCTTAAAAAAAGAGCAAATAACGTAATAAGGTATTATAGGCTGTATACAAAAGGACATGTACGCCGGTCATCTCTGTTAGTAATTTTTATAAAACCGAAGTGATTAACAAGTCATATGTGCAGTTATGTTTAAAACGGAACCTTTTTACCCAGGAATGGTGGATGGGTCTAAATTATTTATCCGAATAACAAGGTCATACCATTTTGTCTAACTATAAAATAGACACAATCACCACAATGCCACATTTACTCTGTGGAGATAACCTACTTAAAGTATCCGCAAATAAATTTTATTTATAAAATATTTACATGAAAGATGATAGAAAGTGGGACAACTAAAACATCCAAAACGGAAGGAAAATTTATAACTTTTCCTCAGCGATTAGTGCGAAAACTAACGTAAAATCCATAACGGAAGTTAAAATCTGAACTTGTTTCGCTGTTTCAACTACCCATGTCGATTACCACTGTGCTACACATACGACTGTGTTCGCATTCGTTAATGGCGGAAGATGTTGTTAAAACCGAATAAAAGAAATACAAAAAGGTAAAAAGAAAAACAATTAACTGAAGATTTATTTAATGATTTAAGCCTTTTAGATTGACGGGTTAAAGAACTCCCGACATCACAGGTAATTAAGTGTTTGTCATGTTCGAAAATACACTTAGGCTGTTTTAAATAACACAGGTGACAGCAATCGATGTAAGATCAGGTAATCAATTTACAATTAAGCCTTTTTCTTATGAGTGAAATTAACAAACTCGTGATCATCAACTAGTGTGAGAGCGTGTTGCTTTTACAAAAATTCATTCGCGGATATTTTAAATAGATCCCCCATCAAAGACTCCAAGACAATATATATATATATATATATATATATATATATATATATATATATATATATATAATAAAACTTAATTTAATTTATATTCCCTGCGAAACTGCTTTATTTGCTGCGGTCTATATCTGGCAGCCATTTTGTTTTGTAGTATGCTCTACACAGTCGGAGAAGAAAAATATTCTTTTTCTGGTTTAATTATTTTTGACAAAGGGATGTCTTTTCCCGAAATATCAAATAGTGATTTTTAATCACCCGGACATCATACGAACAGCTAAAACACTCTTGCTGTTATGTAAGAAAAAAAAAAGGAAAAATAAATAGTAAGTCTTATATCGTATTCGATGTATTGTCATTGTTTTTGTTCCTTACAACTTGCATCTTACCCGGAATTGCATTGCCCACAGCCTTTCAAAAACTTACTACTAATATATATATATATATATATATATATATATATATATATATATGTGTGTGTGTGTGTGTGTGTGTGTGTGTGTGTGTGTGTGTGTGTGCAAGTAGATTTCTAGTACAGCAAAATGGTAAGATAAATTTCAGAGGAAACGTTATTAATTGATCAACGGGGCGGGTGAAAAAAATGGCTAACATTTTCCATATGCCATCGTTTGACCCTCTCTGATAGAAACGTCAGAATGATGAATTAAAAACTAAGAAAATCGGATGAGAAATGAGGGGAAAATTGTTTAAGTTTGAGAGATCAATTGATAGAGAAAAAAATGTTTTCCCTCGTAATTTAAATTATGAAAAAGTCCTTTTATCTGTGGATTTTCAAAGAAATATATCTCATCCTCAGAAAAAGAAAAACCAATATATATTTCTTAAAAAAATCCATGGACTTTTTCATAATTTACTTGTTTAAACATTTGATTGTAATAAACTTGTAAAGTATGTAACTTTACTTTTGTTCTATTATTTCATTCTTAATATATATATATATATATATATATATATATATATATATATATATATATATATATATATATATATATGTATATATATATATATATATATATATATATATATATATATATATATATATATAATTTATTTTATACCTACATACACTAGTGATTCTTGTTTTTGCAGTCATCAGTGTAGGATAGATGATAATTACTGCTGGCCGAGGGATTCAATCCTGGTCACAAAGTCATCCCTGACTCTGCAGCCCGGAATCTTTCCTCACGACCACGAACAATCACCACGAGAAATGAAAGAGAATTTAGATATGTATTGTCAAATATATACATGTGAATTGAACTTTTATGAAAAAATGTTGATTTTAACACAAAAAAAGCAATGATTACAAGAATTGAAAAAAATAATGGTATAAATAAACGGAAAAATTCTGTTATTTTAAACAATGTTTGCATGAATATATATATATATATATATATATATATATATATATATATATATATATATATATATATATATAAGTGTACGTTTGTAATCCGAGGCAGGAGCAATGTGATATAGGTACCGGAAGGTGGAACAGATGAACAAAAATAAATGAGAAGAGAAAATAAGAATGGAATCTCAAATCAATTTATTAATATTTCACGTAAAACAGATTAAATACCAGAACAGTAAATAAAAAAGAGGTTACTGTCAGGCAATTAAAAGTTCCGGAATATATATATATATATATATATATATATATATATATATATATATATATATATAGAGAGAGAGAGAGAGAGAGAGAGAGAGGGAGAGAGAGAGAGAGAGCATACATATAAACAAGTGTCTAGTGTTTTTCTAATCTGCCCATAAAAATTGATAATCCTATAAACAAATATTACCAATCCGGTACAGATGACTGGATACCACAACGAGAGGTCATACGTGTCATTTGAAAGCAGCTCCTGGAGACCAACTGGTGTGAAACCTCATTACTAGTGTTTGTTTTGATCGAATCAGCACAGTCGACAAATGCTAGAAACGTAATTAAGAAAGGAATTGAATTGAAAAACCTTTGTGCATGTAGATTTTATTGAAGTGTCATAGGCAAATCAGCTTAACAAATTAATGCATGAAGTTTTGGATATTCTTTTTTATACTAAGTCATGTCATCAAGGACCAAATGAAAAATAAATCTATGTATGGAGGGCCATGATCGATAAAGACCACACTCATCATATACGGTGATTCCACAAATAAAATTCCGCCAATTGAATCATTAATCAAATTCACAACCCTTTCTGCAATCCAACCATATTTGGTACAAATAAATCCCAGTCTATACCTGATTTATCTACTAGGTTTCAATCATAAATGTGCAACAATCTTGTTTTCATCGCCGTTTAATCATTATGCTGCAAATGTGCACCTCTACGTTAATCAATACTGAGTGCTACCTTATGGTTGGTAAAAAGTTGTGTACAAACTTGGGCAGACGAATAAGTGTTTGGAGGTATGAACAGTGGTTTCGTTGGAATGTCTTCAGGGAAACTTTAGTGATTGTCTTATCAAGAACAAATGTGATCCTGAATGAGCTTCACACCCACCTGACCATAACCCCCATATTTTTATCTGCGGGTTATCTAAAAGATCATTTTCATCAAAAGAAACCCCTATACTATTCTTGAACTGAAAGGGGCCATAACAGCCAAAATCAGTGGCAAGCGATGTGTATATCAGGTGGTCTTGAACACAGGTTTGTCTTGACATCCCAAACATTCATTTTTATGTATAAAGATCTATTAATGTGACATGCTGATGGCATTTTGTAAAAGAGGATTCAAAGAAAGAAAAGAAACTGAATAAAAATTAATATTTTAATTGAAGGAAAAAAATGAAATCAAACGAAAATATTGATGGAACAAAAAACTACAGCTACACACGCGCGAAGCGAAGCCAACGTAGTAGCGTCTCTCGCAATGTCTTAATGTGTACGTGTGTTCGTACAGCAAAGAGAGAGAGAGAAAGAGAGAGAGAGAGGGGGAGATAGAGGGAGGGGAAGAGTGACAGGAGGCGTGGCTTAGCTGCTTGTCAGCCGGTTGTTTATTTCCCTTTTTCTTTTCATCAATGACCACCTGACACTGAGGGGGTGCTAATGTTAAAAGGATGAGAAAGCAATCGAGCAATCTGATGAGGTGGGCGAAAGCGAATTAGAGAAAGACTAAGAAATTCGATGACTTGGGCAGACGACACTTGTGGGATTAGCGAGGTATCTTTTTGACACAATCGGCGAGAACGCTGTAACGATAAGACGAAGTCAATGAAACTGAAAGGATTCGGATGAATGTGGCAAGAGATCGGATATTTTGCATCGTGGTAAAATGCCGTTCGTCTTGAATTTCGCATACGGATATTGAGAGAAAAAAAGTAAAATGGTCGATGTTTGAAAACGGATTCGCGTTGACAGAGATCGGGGTATAATATTCGTTGAGATGATGAAAAAAGGACATCGCAAGAGGAGATAGATACTTTGCTGATGGGCAGGACATTTGTTGAGTTAATTGAACGTTTATTATGATTTGAATTCACTAGAAAAGTGTATATATAAGTAAGTGAACTTTATTGTCGTGTGAACTTACCAAAAGGAACACGTAATTATTATTTCGTATTGAACTATATTATTGTTCGAATTCAATGGATAGGTCGAATAACTAAGTGGAGAGAGAGAGAGAGTGAGAGAGAGAAAGAGAGAGAGAGAAAGAGAGAAAGAAGTAAACATTTTAATCGACGGGTGACTTGCGTGCGAGAGAGAGAACGAGAAATCGAGTGAAAGAGATTAATTATCAGACGCTTTTTCCGTGCAGTCATAAAGTTGTACAACTCTCAATGGTGTTAAATAGGGAGCAGCGACTTTCGTGTCTTCTCTGCTTGAAGTGTTGCCAGGAAAGAGAAAAAATCTATCTACCCGGAAGTCACGTGATTTCGTCGACTTCCGTTTCTGGTGACACCCGTTGAACCCTAGGTGTCATTCAAACGTTTCCATTCAAACTTACAACCTTGGCTATGCACCAGTATTTCTGAAGGGGTTACCTCATACAACATTTTCTTAAAATTTAATTCAATACCCTGGAAGTTTTTCAAATACATTTGGGAAAAATAATTATAATACAATCTATACATGACCTACTGCTTTTTCAAAGATTTACTTCAGACATGCTTTTTGTATTATCTTTAAAGGTTTTCATGTATTTATAAAATGATGTGTACTTGGTACGCTTTTTTGTTTTGTTTTGCAAACGTTACATGTGTTTCTGGTTCGCGTTAAGATCCCCAATGTTGGCTGGTGAGATTGGCTTTGAATTACACTCTCTGGCTTATACTTATGAAGAAAAAAGAAAAAAGAAAAAAGAGTGGAACATCTTTTTTTATCGGCATTCAGTCAAACGCTATCCGTTTTCGCTTTATTTATCATACACTGATTATTTACATGTACTAAAACTCCCGACATGAAGTTTATTAAATTAAACTCGTTCTAACGGTTGCGAGCGTTGATTAAGATTCTTGCTAACCATTTGAGTATTTATTTATTCATGCCTCCACGGCCGTTTCGGTAAAAACACGATGGGAAATAAATACAAAATAAATAGACACAACACCAATTCAACATGAAGATGAACACCACTAAAACTCGTTTAAACTGAAATAACAAGTAATTGCCAGTTTCTTTTTAAAAAAGAAAACAAACTTTAAATATTCACTAAATCGTTGCTGTAAATAAAACTTGCGCCCTGACTTCCACGGGACAGTAAACGAACCTATAGAAATCCGAAGGTTGACCAGCCTTCAACAACCGAATGGACTTTAATTTCAACGAATAGACCAACGATGGACCGGGCCATTAACGAACATTATCTTCAAAAATACCGGTTATTGAAACGGCAGGGAGGGCGAATAACTTAACGGAAAAAGACTAGAACTGATTTGTAGGCTAGTCGCCGAACTAACTGGCTGAATAGCCTAAATACGCCTATTTATATTGAGCCCAAACTGTTATTGTTTAGTCAGCAAAACGAATTCACTATATAAGAAGTACCTTCTACCTGTGTGTGTGTGTCTGTTTGTCCGTCTGTCACAATTTTAAAAAGAAATATCTTAACTTCTTTTAGAAATAGAAATATTGCAACCAATAAATCGGATACCACGACCGGAAATCGAAACTGAAACCTAGAGATCCTCAGTCTGATGTTCTACGAACTGAGCTATTTAGATTTTCTTATAAATTGATCTTTAAACATTATCTTAACAAAATGATTATAGCTTTATTTATACAGAATAATTGTAGCTTTGACGTGACGTCATAGATTTGATTTACGTCGTTTCAAAACATTAAGTTAAACATAAGCGATCATAAAAATAAATGCATGAATGGTTAAGCATGATCAATCGCGTATATATATATATATATATATATATATATATATATATATATATATATATATATATATATATATATATATATATATATATAATAGACAAACTGTCTCGACCCAGAGGATGTAGTAATTTACATAACAATAATCATATCACTTTGTTTTCTCGGATGTATACATGCGCTCGTTTGGGATAGTCACTGCCCCCTTTCGATCGCAGACATAGCACACACGTTGGCGGCGATCTGTCTGGTTTGGGCGATGGTTATCATTGAGAGATAGTGAAAAAATCATTGATTGTATCATCTTCACTACAAACGTTTAAAATCAGCAACAAAAACAAAAAATACACGAGAAAGGAACAAAAAAGCAAACAACCATTTAAAGCATTATAATCGAATCAAACGGTATTGTAAGAATTTGTAAGCCTTTCATAAGGGTTCATAAAATGTTTATATAATAGCTGTTGCTTGTACATGATCATGATCATGATCATGATCATCATTATCATGATCATCATGATGATAATAATAATAATAATAATAATAATAATAATAATAATAATAATAATAATAATAATAATAATAATAATAATAATAATAAAATATGGAGGTGCAAACAAATAAACCCCTACAAGGAAGGAGACCGGGTGTGATGGTAATCAACAAGAAGGATAAATCTAGCCAAATCGTAGATTTTGCTGTACCAGCCGACCACAGGGTGAAGAGCAAGGAGACAGAAAAACCAAGCAAATACACAGAACTCGCAAAGGAATTAATATGGATATGGAGTATGACGAAAGTCAATAAAATATCAATAATCATAGGAGCACTAAGAACAATCCTAAAAACCTGGAAACAAGACTGGAAGAAATTGGAATCAAAGGGAAGACTGAGACCATACAACCGTCGGCAATGAGTAAAACAGCTGAAATCTTAAGAAAAATCCTTGAATGCGGACACCAACCCACATATACTACGAATGCTAACCACTCACATGGAAGTTACAATAGGAAGAAAACAAAACACAGAAACGACGCCACCACATGATCCCAAAGAACAGAAAATTCAAGGAATGTCATAAACTACAGTAACCAGACCGCTTTGTAGCAAGATTAGATGCCGTGCGTGTAATAATAATGAAAAAATTAAGCTAAAAATGGAATTTTCCATTTGAAGTTAAGTTAGAGTTCGGTCTACGTGTCAACACATTACGTTACAAACAAGAAGTCGGTGGTAACATGTAGCTGATACGCTGATCAGATCTTTCTCTTTTCTCTGGGCCGCGGGATCGTGCAGTTCATGTTGGGACAGCTGCCACATTTCCCTATAGGAGCTGGGTTGGGAGTATTATGCATGTATACTGTATATTTGAGAAGAAAAATTCAAACTTTGAAAGTATTGTTAAAATTTAATACTTTTGTCATGTTATTTAAAAAAAACCTTTACAAACTCTGTTATTAAGGAGAATGAGGCGACTGCAACACGAAGAAAGAGATAAAGAAACAACTTACAACGTGTCAACAAAACTAAACGCCGATCAGAGGCATTTTATTACAGTCTGGAATGAAAGACCTTTTACAACGTAGTGCTACAGCCTTCTTCTCGCGTGAAGTCATTACGTCCGAGAAAGAGTTTGCTGGAGGTCAGTGGTGACTTGTTGAAAATACCACTGGACCAACTTATGTTGGTCGCATTTTTAAATATCAGTTAAGTAAAAAGGAACTTCTTTAACCGGGGATTGAACTAAAAAACTGTAGACTCTCTTAAACAAAACTTTTATCTGTTAGTCTATGTGATCAGTATAACAATCTCGAATATAATTTCTTTTAGATGTAGGTACTTCTTCAGATTAGGACCCCAGCTAACTTTGACCCCAACCCTGACCCTAACCATAACCCAGACTCTAATCCTTACTCTAACGGCGGAGAAGCACGCAGATTTATAAACCTATTCTATTTTAGTTTACTTATTTACCTATACTAATATTGTGTTGGACTTGGGTGTAAAATCAATTTAAAAAAGATTTTTCACATAAGGCTAGAGTAAGGAGAAAGTTGAAAATTTTATTAGAAGTTAAAAGATTACAATTCGGGATACGTGTTAGGAATTTACGTATATAAACAGGAAGTCGCTAGACACGTAGCAGATTGTCTGATAAAAATATTTCTATTTTTTTCTGGGCCGCACGCACTAGAGGCAAAGAAAGAAATAGAGAGATAGATAGAGAGAGTTGGTAATATATATATATATATATATATATATATATATATATATATATATATATATATATATATATATATATATAAAGAGAGAGAGAGAGAGAGAGCAAAAGAGAACGATCGTACTTTGCGACAACTGTCTTTTCCTCCCATGGAGGATGAGTTGGGGCTATTATATATGTATACTGTATACTGGCAAAGAAAATACCCCCCTCCGAAAGATTTGTTAAGATATTGTGCTGTCTTAATTAACTTTTACAACCTCTGCTATTAACAAGAAGAAAACGACTGCGACAAGAGGAAAAAGAGAAAGAAACAGAGAGACGTCACTATCCACTAAGCAACAACGTACCATGTATTAACAAACCAAATGTTCCTTGGCCTTTTGGTTAGGAACAAAGTGTAGTATCTGTTCTGATGTTACACTTAATCTATTCTGTCCTCGGTCATGAAGGAGAAATCCTTCTAGATTGAGGCAATTTTTATTTTTGGTTATTCTGGTCAGCGTTTTGTTCCATTTCAGATTGCCCTTTTTAGGGGAGCTGGATTTTCCCCACATTAAAAATCGACAATGTGTCTAACTTTGCCCTCGTGTGTAGGCAAGTAAATAAAAACAAACTAAGACTTCAGACAATTGTATGTTCTTTGTGTATATAGTAATTTATCGTTGTTGCTATAATTGTTACCATCGTTATTGCTAATTCCCGGGTTATCTGTCCTTTCTTTATGAATTATTGGTTTGGTTGTGCTCATATCTATGATTAGCCGACTTAAGAGGCCACTGCAGCATAGCATATGCGCTGATTTATTTAGTTTCATAAACATAAATAATGCAAATAACAACGATGCAAAAAAATCTCATTTTTTGGCAAACAAGTCAAGTCTGGAATGAAAGATAAAACATAATTTAATTTGAATCAGCTTTTGCCAAGCAAATAAAGATACGAAGTTGTTCAATTTAATAGGAAAATAAGTGTGTTTACATGTTTGACGTGTAATCGTACATGTGAAAAATGACTCACGAGTTTTCTTTCTCTTCTCTATATAAATAAAAAAGTGGTGTGAACAAGTCTCGTGTGTATGTGTGTGTTTTCGCCTCTACGTGACTTACACATATCTTTCATTTTATTATTAATAGATTATTTATTGAAATAGAAAATGCAATCGCGTAAAGTACCACAAAGATAACTTAAAAAAATATATTTAAAAAAGAAATTAAATCCACCTTAATGCATGTTTTTGTCTACGTAAATAAGAACAACAAAAAACACATTACTTCATAACACTTCGAAATTTAAACGGAATTTAGAAGCATTTAAACTGTTGAATAGAAAGTCATTTCTGGCTTTAACATTGTTTGCAATTCTTCATGCAGTATCACATAGTGAAAGGATTTCTTCGCTCGCCACGGATTGTCCGTTGTCTTTTTTTTTGTCGACAGAAACAGGTGTTCGTCTCTCTCGTTGACACGTTGTAGTTGTATCTCACTAGTGTTGACACCAGCAGTCGTAGAAGTGTTTTTCTTCTCTTTTCTTCTCTTTTTCTCTTTGTGATTGGAATAATAGAAACAATGAAAAAGAACAACAGTAAGTCCATTATTTGCTTCTGGGTTTCGGGTAAATTTTGAGTAATTTACATGTAGATGAACTGTATCTCACCCTTACAACCGTCATAGGGGAGTAGACGCCTCGAAAACATCGTCTGTTCACTCTGATGTCGACTTCACTTGAAGATAGAACTATCTCGCTATTCTGCCACGTACTACTTCCCACAACTACGGCACACATCAGCCTAACTTCTGACTTTAATGTTTGAATCTTAATGGAATTTAATATTCCTCTTCTTAATTTGACCTAAATGAAAAATATCGGTTTAACACTATTTTTTAACACCATATTTTAAACATTATTGTAGCACTATTTTTAGCATCGTTTCTCATATTGCTACAATGTATTGAAAGATTGAAAGTTTTGGAAGCAATTTAATAAATAGAGATTAAAACAACATTACTAACATTACATTACTACCATTACTAACATTACCTTAACAACAATTCGTTATAGTTTTATAACAATTTGGCGTAAGTTAAAATTTAAGGATCAAATGATACGGTAATAATTCTATTTATCTTTAAAAATCCTCTTGAAAAATACTTTGGCAAAACACACACACGCGCGCGCGCACGAGCGCGCACACACAAACGGCGTAGTTAAAAAAGCCAAACTAACATGAAAATAAAAAAAACCCGAGCTACGCTGGGTAGGTAAAACTAGTTTTAACTATTTTCCTTAATTCCTAACTATTACTGACTCGCTTGTATCGGTGAATGGGCTGACAGAAAGGACATAACATTGCCTCGGCAAACGGCGATTGATAAGCGTTCAAATAGCCGCGGCGTTTCGTATGGCTCGCTGCGTCATTCTGCTAGCTTGCATCCACTGTTGCGCAGCAACAATATGGCACCCATCCCCATGATTCTAGAGATCTAAACGGCAACTGCACACCGAACCGTATCGGTCTAAAGTCACAGTAATAACATAAAATGCCTGACTTTTCGTATAGACATTTCGCCGTTTAAACGTGACTGGCCATACAATGGCGACGTGACAGAACCAACAGGACAAACACGGCGACTAGTCTTCCGGTTATGCTCATTGCTTATTCATATGCCTAATAGCGCTTCGTTGGATGACACCTGCTTCTATGGATCATCAGAAATATCACCCAGACATGCAATCGTATTTATGTTTGTATGCGTCAAAGCGTTGGGTTGGATTTTATGTAGACCGCGTGGGTAAAGTTTTACCGGCACAAAAAAACTCATCTCGGATTGTTTATTATATATTTTTTTCGCACTGTTTCTCTATTCGTTCCTCCAGACTTACACTGGAAGGGCACGGAGCATACGGAAATCTCCGGGGACCCTTATTGCCTATTATACTGTTATTAGTGAGAAATAACTGGTAAACGGCTGTTGTGTAAACGCAAAGTGATTGTCGACGGTTATCGAATGAAGCAGAGAGTACTTGAATTTTGAGGAAACATTTTGTCACTCAGACTCTTGGGTACACATCCGTGTGTTGCCAGTGAGCGATCACTAATAATGACTCGTTTGAGAACTTCTATTGAGTAAATAATAATAATAATAATAATAATAATAATAATAATAATAATAATAGAAGCAAATACACAGAATTAGCCAGAGAACTGAAAGGAATATGGAGTATGACGAAAGTTAGTATAATACCAATAATCGTAGGAGCACTAGGAACAATCCCCAAAAACCTGGAGAAAAAACTGGGAGAAACTGGAATCAAAGGGACCATCGAAACCATACAAACGACGGCAATGATCAAAACAGCTACAAAGGGTAACCAGTCACAGGGAATTTACAACAGGGAGAAAACAAAACCACACGAAGAACACCACAACGCGAACCAAGGAACAGAAACTGCAATAAACATCATTTCATAACCCCCCCCCCCCCACCACCACCACCAATTAATTACACCGACCTCGGCTAACACCACACAAAAATGAACCAAGGAACAGAAATTACAATAAACACTATAATCTCTCCCCTTCTCCCCTTCGATGTCAGCGAGGAATCAATGGAAAGCGGTTGTTGCAATGATGCAAAGTTATTTGCAATGGTTATCGAAAGAGGTAAAAAGGACTTGAAATCTAGGAGTCTTGCTGTCACTTAGACTCCAGGGAAGATCATTGGTGATTATCTGAGCAATCACTGATGATGACCTGTGTGAGAATTCCTAATGAGTACTGAGGATAATAATAATAGTAGTAGTAGTAGTAGTAGTAGTAGCAATAATAATAATAATAATAATAATAATAATAATAATAATAATACTCGAAGCTTATTGGTACTAAAATATTAGAGAAAAACAACTGCCGTTATCAGCGAGAAATCAATGGTAAACAGCTGTAGTGAAACGCAAATTGATTTGCACCGGTTATCGAATAGAGGGGACAGTACTTGAAATTTGGGGAAACTTGTTGTCACTTGTAGGTACTACTACTACTACTACTACTACTACTACTACTACTAATACTAATAATAATCATAATAGTAGACAAATGGGATTCTACTCATGGTCAATCCTGATCGACGGAAGCCTACTATTATTATGTTTATGGCTGTAGAGGCTGATGCGGGAGTGACATTCTCTGTTGCAATGATCCCATGAGTGTTCTATCTCTGGTCCGCTTGAGCCGTCACTTTGTTTTCTGCGGGCCAACTTCTCCATGGCAACTTGTGTCAGCTTCTCCCTACTACTACTACTACTACTACTACTACTACTACTACTACTACTACTACTACTACTACTACTACTAATAATAATAATAATAACAATAGTAATAATAATAATACTAATAATACTAATACTATTACTAATAATGTCAGCTTGCAGAACAACAAGACCCATTTTGCGTTCACTCAACTGATTTCATACGATTGTGCAAGGAGACAGACAAAATAAACGAAGCACTAGAGAATGTAGGTTTTTTCTAACCTAACAGTTAGCAATAAATGAATATGGGCTGCAGGTTTCTGGGTATGAGAACGCCTGACTATGAAGATGGGCGTCAATAACGCACCTTGGTGGAAGAGACACCTTGAATGTGACGCAAGAAATATACGATGAAACCTGAGTAAAATTGACGCACTCTACCGAGGAGAGTAGAAGAAGCGGAAGGTGGATGAGTAAAGAAATACAATCCGAATGTATAAAATAAAAGCAGAATGGCTAAATAAAAAACAATAGAATAAATTAAACAACAAATATATAGCTAAGACTAACCGTGATACACGCTACAGTAGAAGACAAATGCAGTTTCAATATAATCGACCGTTTTCGGTAAAACAAAAGAGAGTTTTGCTGGATCCTTCAGAATGAGGGCGAAGACACTAATCTATATGATGCAGCAAAGTTCTGGTTTTGTTTCTCCATGTTCTGGTTTTGCCTCTGCATAACGACAACTTAAATTGGATTCAGAAAATTCAGATAAAGCTTCACAGAGACATACAACAGCTGTTGAATATCCGATACTGATAACACGTGGCCGAAAGAATAACACCTGGTTGTTGACACTGAGATACCTGCAAGTGCTGAATTTCCGTCTCAAGGGTATGGTGATGATAAACATTTATACAGGTGGCCGACAGGTAACACCTAGCCGGAAGAATAACATCTGTCTATTTACGCAGAGATACCTGCAACGACACCTGCAGAAACACAGAGTTCTGGTGGCCTTTCTAGTAATGAAACCATAACGACGGCTCACATCGAATTCAGAAAATTCAGATAAATGTACACGGTGACATAAAACAGTTGTTGAAGTACCGTGATGACATACATTTATGCAGCTGGATGACAGAAAACATCTATTCGGAAGAATAACGCCCGACTGTATACGGCATAATCACGTTAACACACGGGATCTCCTTAGATCACCGAAGTTAAGCGACGTTTGGCCTGGTCAGTACCAGATCGGTTACCATTTGAGAATACTAGCCGCTGTGTATGGGAGGACATCGACACATGCATGAAAAACAAAAACAAAAACTAACGTCATTAAAATAACCTTGCATGAACAGGATGTACATGCAACTGGGGATCGCTTGTAAATTTGATATTCCATAGAAACTTCCTACTTCGAAGGGAGTCGGTTGGTTCGTCCAGAGTGCATGCCGCACTAGGACAGAGCTGACAGCTATTTATGCATGTGAATGAAAGATAACAACTGTCCGAAAGAATAACACATGTAGATCACATGATGAAATAAATCCGTTCGTTAAATAACAAATAAATAGCTGAACGCCACGCATGTGTGCTGCCGGAAAGTGGTGTCTACATTGAGTGTCTAGGCGTAATTTCTACACGGACGTGGCGGTTGAGGACGCGTGGATTTTCAGACAGACACCTGTATTCCATTATAATAAGATATATGATAGGAAATTATAATTAAATTTGCAAGTAGTCATATATCAAGCGATCTTTTCTTTACCTACACGATTTTGTTTAATTTAATTCTCATCGGTTTCTTTCTTTCTATATTCCTGTCAGACCATAAATCAACTGTCCGTTCTCGATTTTCCTAATATTTCTCGCCGAAAGAACGCAGACAATCCTGTATTTACGTGAGATCAGATGTTAACATAATCATATAATTATTATTATCTTTTTAAAATATTGCGCCTTCCTCATCACTCACCCGGGTTGTAATACTAACGTCCATCCTCATTTTAATGCAGTAACCATACGTCACTTCATTATATGCCTTGCTTTCTATTCACTCGATCCCAATTTCGTTTCTTTGGGATGTCGCAGTTTGAAATATGTTTTGTTTTTTACACGCACGTGCGGTAAAAGCACGCGCGCACACAGCAAACATACGCACACACACTATAACCGTACTTCAGAATATCTGCTGAAAACAATTGCACTCATCTTCCCTTGGTTGCTTACATATAAAATAAGATTGGACCGACTTCAAATCACATTGAATAAAGTTTACGTAAGCGCAAACTGTTCTCGTTTCAGAATATTTTTTTTTCGAGAAGTGAAACCGAATTTTATTTCATTTTGATCAAAAGAGATGCAATAATATTGTGGGGCATTCGTTCGCGTTCGCGTTTGGCATCCATAAACTGCCTTTTTTAACCAAATTATGGACCCCAAATAAAAAATAACCCCAGCCACACATCCACTTGTGACGTTATGGGACTATTAATTATTTTTTCAATTTTCTTATCTGTTTGTATTTGAAGGGTATGAGGCATCCTACAGTGTGTCAGACATTCATCCGCTATTTTAGAAACTCCAACCGAGAGATCTTTTAAAATTTTTAACCGTCTCTTTAAGAGGAATTGTTTTTATTTTTCTTGCACTTGGTTCACCGAATATATTCACCAGATAGTCTTTGAATTTTTTCACGAGCCTGGTTGCTCTTACAAATACTGGAATGATGATCTTCCTAAGGTTCCAATTTCTTTTTATGTCATACATAAGCCCTTGGTATTAGTTAACTTCCCTTTCAGTACTGTGTAAGCCAGCACGTTTAAGTACACTAACTTCAACTAAGTTTGCTACTTTTTTTGTCCCATGTCAGGTTTAACAGCTTCGTTTTCTAAGTATGTAGCTATAGGGATCGTATAGTCATAGTAGATAGTGTATGACATTTCCAACAGTTCATTCTGATATATATTCCCAGAACTTGCTGCTACACTGGAGTGTGTAACATAATACGCTGTGTCACATAGTGTCGCGATTTTTTCGGGCACACCAAATATGCCAGCACGAATAACAGAGAACTGCTATGCTTTCTTGACACGTTGGCAACAGCTACTTTGGTGGTATGCTCAATCAATCGTGACGTCTCTCTCTCTCTCAAGTAGTGGCAATGACGACCACGCCAGTGTGTAGATTTTATCTGTATCTCTTTCTTTCACTTCTATTTCGCTGTTATTACCAGCTATTGTACGTCTGTAGTGATGCATGTTGATTTTAGAGCTGACACAAATGTATAGTTACATTTCGATTCTTCTTCTAAGAAAAAACCCTGTCACACGTGTAAGCAGATAACAGTTGTTGCGTTTTTCTAACACGCAATAGTCGTAAGCTCAATCTCTCTGAAGACGCACCAGCGATGACTGTGACAATGTATAGATTTGATGTAGTAAAAAAAAACAACAATATAATTTTTGCTCAGCAATTTTCATATTCTTTTATAGAGATTTATTTTTCTTTAAATCGTATTACATGCAGTATAGTTAAATTAGTAATAAATACGCTTCTTCTAGCAACATCTTCCCACCGAAGAAAGGGCGAAGATAGAGCCCCAAACAATACGTGTGAATCCGTTCAGACCCCCAGCCAAAGAGAATGATACTACTATTTTATTCGCTACGCGTCACCTGATACTTTCTGTCAGTGACGCAACTTTCTGAACACGTCAGCTTCTAGTAGAAAATTCCGTTGTAATTAATCTAGTTACAAAATATAATTTTTCTTTCCTACGTCATTATAACACACACATGTCGAAATATTGTTACACACTTATTTAGCTTAGTCTAAAAAAACGATACTATCTAACAAATTTGTTCTTATTTTATAGGATGTTTGAACTATTGAAATCCAATGAAAAAATTTAAACATTCATTTATGAACTTCTTTTTCAAATAATTTCATTCATACTAAGAATGTTTTTACTGTAAGTCTAATTGTGTACAAGTAGTAAAGGTAAGGATTTACACTTGATTGTTCAATTCGTGGACAATTTTGCATTCTGTCCCAACAAGAGTGAGTCAGATACGTCCTACGGTGAAGTACTGCTGCCACATCTCGGGAGGGTCGCTCATAGCACTCATTTTTGCTTTAAGATCAACATCGCATTTCGAACTCTAGTGTAGGATATTAGCATCTGTTCTTTACTGTGCCTTTCTCACAGAAGTGACGTTGCTAGTCCTTCTCTACCCTATCTTTATTTCTACGGAAGGTGATCGACTGAGCTTCCCAGCCGTGGAACACATTACCCATAGACTGCTTCTCTGCAGATTACAACATAGTCGTCTTCAAATCCAATGTCAACAAATACTCGTCATAAAACGTCCCTAGAAGTAATCAAACCTAGTTTATTCCACTTTCATCTCATTAACTCTTATCCTCGAGTGGCTTTTACTCTTGATAACTGGTGACTCCTTAGTAAAAAATAGAGATAAAAATAACTAATTCTGTTTTTTCCCATTCAATATTTGCGATTAACATTGAATATCAAATGTTTCGGACTTTTTAGATGAAGATTGGCAATTTGTATTATTTGAATTATTCGGACTACTATTCTCATCTTGGTTGTTATTTGCACGACGTTTTGGTCGATGTAATGCACCCGCTTCTTAAGGTGCATATCTTAAAAGTTGGGAACCTTTGTCTATACGGAATTTCGAACTAAACTTTTTATTTAATCTACGAGGATAAGTTGTTCTCGTTCAATCAGCCACATTTAATATGTTATTGTTAGTTATCATCGCATGTAGTAAGGATTTAATCTTCTAACCTTAGAATACTGTCACTTAATTGTTAATCAACGCCTTTAACCGTTGGGCCATGAATCCATAGAAACAATTCTAGTGCGGATTTGAGAACTTTAAACCTAATCTTCGACACGTGGCGAAACGGTTAACGGCGTTGATTATCAATCAGTTCTAAGTGACAGTTTTATAGACGTTGAAGGTTCAATTTTTACTATAGGTGATAATAACGTAAAATAGCATAATATTTAACACTTATACCGGCGGAGATGAACACCATTCCAAAAGAAGACTTCCGGAGGTGTTTCTGGCAGTGGATGGATCGGTGGGCTAAGTGCGTGCAAACACAAGGGGCTTACTTTGAAGGGGATTAGGGTCCCAACCTCGTCAGGTATTTGAAATATTTCTTCTGGCCTAAGGTCAGATACTTTTTAGACAGGTCTCGTATATGCTCGGAAGCTTGTAACACAATGCCACTGAACTTGCACTTTGAAACAATTTCGGAGATTATAAGAGGTATATAGCTAAATATATATATTTTTTATAAAAACTTACAAATATATATATATATCCGCCCCGTCACAAAAATTTTCGATTAAAAAAAATACTGCCGTACGAAACCATTCTTAAGTGTTTAGGAGAATGGAGAAAGCAAATAGCAAGTTTGACAACTCAACACCGTCTAAAATTAATTCGGAAAGAAATCTTACACTTTATTTCCATAATGAGACGTTTCTTTCTTTTTTTACTTTCTTCTTTCTATACTGATTTATAGTTTTTTGTTTTCTTTCTTTTGATAGACTTTCCAGTTTGAGACGTTTTCTTTCTTTTTCTATTTTTTTTACTTCACCGATTGAAACGTTATTTTATATGAATATGAATATGAATATTAGTGCGAACACTAGTGAAGCATAATTGCTTCTCCTTAATTTTTGACATTTGTTCACTAAGCTGTTCCTCAGAGTAGAAACACGGACCGAGAATGCTGCCTTTCTAGTACGTCATTTGCTTGTGCCAGCGAAGACTGCCACTTGGCGCTGGGGTGAAAAAGTCCGTGAAAGGTAGATTTAAATTCTTGTCTATGATATTGTACGCTAGAATCGAGTCCTGTCGACCCCCCACTGCTTAATCTTATCTAAACATAATAAACCTTCTACCATTACAGTTAGACTTTTCATAGACCGTGAAAGTACTCGGGTAAACATAATGGAATTATAAAAAAAACAAGCGTGAACAACCGCAAAAGTAACAAATTACTTAGTGTCCATCCGACTAAATGACTTGTGGAATAAGAATTGGTTCTCTCGGGTTGATGTCCGTTTTTATGACCTCAACTCCATTCGAGGTCCGGTAACTATGAGGTTACCACTAACTAGGTCTGGTCAGCAAAGTTAGCTCAGAAACGTCTGGTAGCAAACCTCAACTGAAGTAGCCTTAGCTACCTTAACAAAGAGACACAGTGTGTAATTAACGACCTAACACTGAGCTATTTTAGTTAACCGTATAAGCTGCTCCAACTTGACTATACAACGAAAGGTCCATAAATCAATTCAGCATAAAGCAGGCAATGAGCTAGTTGTTAACCATACGATTCCCAAAGTCCAATTTGATGGTCAGTATGCAAGATCCTGCAACTTGACCAAACGTGGGTATAGGAGAACGGTTTAAAGCCTGAAGTGCCACCGTACATTTAGAGACCCAATGCCACACGCAGCGCCAGTGTCAACAAACAAGTGGTACTGAGAAACGAAATCCTTTCCGTAGAACGCACGGTTGATGGGTAGGTTATGGGGCGAAACTGTTGTGCTCACTTCTCCATTCGAACTACTCCCACTTTTATTTCTAGGATGGCATAGGCCTAATTTGATACAGCAATGAAGACAATGCCGACCCAGCCATCCCAATCAGACTCACATATATTTTTATGATAATGGTTCACCACTTACCAAGGCCAAAAGAAATCCTAGGATAAGGGTTAAGTCAATTGTCCGTTGGATGATGTAATGTTACTATGAAAATATTGAGGGCGATATTTGATCAATTCAGAGGACGAATCTATAGATATTAGTTTACGTTGGACTTAACGACGATGTTGTACGTTGTAAGGAAGCAGTCCCATTGTAACGTCTTCCACAGGTGAAAATGTTTTGGAAAAGAAGGCTGTTTATGGAAGTTGCGGTTGATTATAGATACATAGAAGAATAAAGGAGAGTTATTTGCAGCGTTGGTAACAAGACGAGTTCTTGCTGTGAAGGTTTTACGGGGAGAGCAGAGATTGGAACTCAGTCGAACATCTTCTATGGAAACCGATAGAGTAGAGAAAGACTAACAACGTCTTTTCTGTGAGAAAGAGACTGTAGGGAAGAGAAGAGATTACCCATCACCAAATTGCGAAGTCGGTTTTGTACTCTGTCGATACAGGGAAAACATAGAGTGATATAAGTGGTACCTCTTCAGATGTGGCAACAGTACTCCATCTTGGATCGAATCTGAGTTTTATACAAGTAGAAGATTGCATCAGGAGTCAGGTACTTTCTGAGGCAGTAGAATGATCCAACCATTTTCCCAGTGACTCTAGTAACAGATTGGATGTAAGTCTGTTAATCCGTTCCTTATTTCATACACATGCCAATATCAGACAGGTATACATTTACAAATTGTGTTTTATTTTTATAATTTTACCGCCTAGAGACGAAAACTACAGGAAACAGTTTTTTCTTCACCTAGTCTGCAAATATTACAAGAATACACCTTGCGTCAATCTGTGAAAAACGCTAAAGTACAAAACGTCCAATATGCCAGTTTATATGATGAATGGGTTCATGCTCGGCTGATTATGGTCGCATAGTATAAGCAAAGGCAATGAACTCAGTGCGAGTAACATTCTTTATGTCTGTTTGTGCATTTCGCTCTACTATCGGTAATACTACTTAATATATTTCCCCCTTAATTGCAAAAAGGCCACAGGGTGCACTATGCGACGCACCCTCTCTATACCCCTTTTAAACCGCATTCTGGTCCAAAGTGAACGCCTGTGCTAAGGTTCGTTCCTTGGCTGAGGAAAATAGTGCGATATTTTCCCGCCTTTACCTGTCTCTCGTCACTATTTTAGAACTCAATCGAGACAGAGAAAAACCCGAGGTAACAAAAGTTCCAGCGAACTGGGTGATGTCCTCAATTCATGCCTGGCCGAAACATGTCCTGGATCTTCGGTTCATACTCAGGCAACATGAAATGGTATAAGTACATAGAAGATGCTGTCAAGTCTACTGCAAAGAAGTTAGGCTCCTTCTACTGGACTAGAAAACTTATCACACTTGTATAGCTTTATAAAACCACCATTTGCTAATGCATAGAGTATTTTAGCTACATCTGAGCATGCACCAGCTACTAGTCTCTCTCTCTTCGACAGTGTACGAAAAGAGTTTTTACTTTAATATCTCCCGCACTGTCTGCATAACTCCAACCCCTATCATATCGCCGCAATGATGCATCCATGTGCTTGTCTTACAAGTACTTTCACGGAATGTGCTTCGATGAACTTACTGCACTAGTATCCCCCCCAACCTAAATACCCTCGATCAACCTGACTGGCAACAAAATCCCATCCCTCTTCTGTAGAGGTACCCAGATGCTGGAAAACTTTGTACTATTATAGCTTTTTCCTCGGACTGCTTGCCTTTGGAATTGCTTCCCTGCTCCCTGTTTTCCCGACTGCACCAACATGTATAAATTTAAATATAATGTTAACAAACATCTTGCCGCCAACTCCACACCAAAATTGGCCCCTATAAATCTGGCCCCGATCAAAGTCGGCTCTTACGCTTCAGTGACAATATAGCTTGCTTCGGAGTGAAAATCGTTTTCCCCGCAAACACAAAGTAACAAAACCAAAAGTAGACATATTATTGTTAGAGAACATGGTCAAAGGCACTGGTAGTTATATTTACGTACAAGACTATAATCACATGTGTTATTTAATACCATTGAAAACCTACAACTACTTTATGTACTAGCTTTAAGAATTTTAGCGACGCACGTGGTCGGGTATATCTTTCCCGGAAAGGAGGTCGCCATTTTACATGTTGTGCTATCGTGGATAGCACACACATTTACCGGAAGAAAGAAAACAAAGAATATAGTGAAGAAGCAGCTGGATTTACACACATATATATTTATTCACAGATAAACAGTTTTTCAGAGACAAACATAAACGGGTTCACGGAACATGTATCTCAGTACACAACATAATATACAAGGGTAGAACAACAGATATAAGTACTAAGCAAATAATACATTAAGATCCGAATTACAATAAGAAAAGAACACACGTGACTAGGGTTATAGATAGAGAAAATGGATAAGTAAATGTTACTTTGTGTTGTGTGTTTCTGAGAGTCGATGCGACTGCTATCAGAAGACATAACTTATAAGCAAGGCTTTCTAGGGTTTTGAAATACATGCTCCAATGGTGAGCTGGACAAACTGCCGGTCTGCTTTCAAGGACGCACCAGGAAGAGGCTAAGATCTTGTCCTGAATTCCGTATGTGAAGAGCCTTTTCTCTAACGTTGCCGAGAATAGATCTAAGGAAGATAACTCAGATAACTCTATAGTAACACTATAATAATGATAGTTTTAGTCGCACACGTGCAGATACACAAATAAGAGTAGGCATATGAGAAATCCAAACTTACATCTGACAATTATTCAAAATTAATTATTTTGCCTATTAACATATCTACCAGCACATGTGGTGCAAACGTCAGTTGGAAAACATGATTTAGTTTTCTCTGGAGGTTCCGTCTCAGAAAATATGAGTGTGGGTAGAATATGGGGTTCTTGGGTGTCATTGTTCGAAAATGCTCGTTTCGGTCTATCAATCGACACAGTCTCCTTGGTACCTGAAATGTCCAGAGTAAAAGAAAATCGTTATTTCGTGTAAGCACACGACATAGCCCAGAAAAATGTAGCGTGGGTAAGGCTTTAACTGAGTCTTTCCTTATAAACACATGGGTCTATGTCGCAATGAATTTAGAAACAGCTGATGCCGAGTGTTAATGTGCGGTATATTGTTGAAGTAGCATCTAAGTCTGTTAACGTAGTGTCCCGTATCACCCACAGATGAATCTGATGGGACGAATATATGAAAAGGTAACACAAGTGGAGTTCCGTACAGCAGTTCAGCTGGAGAGTATCCCAAATCTTCTTTAATAGCAGCGCGACAGCCAAGAAGTACAATAGACACATACTCAATCCAACGTTGAGGATTTAATTGTCGATGAAAGCGCTCAATCATTCCATTGGAAGTAGTCCTGGTACGCTTAATAACAATATTTTGGAAAGTTCTTGGAATAGGAAGTATTCGAACCGCCTGCCGCGACGATCAGTGTTAATTGTTACCGGGACACCATAAAACGACATCAAACCCTATATTAGGGCACGCCCTACAGTTTCAGCAGGAATATCGCTCAGTGGGATGGCTTTAGGCCATCGTGAAAACAATCAATACAGGTAAATAAGTTAAAGTAGCCTTGGTTGACCAGCCAGGGCCCAAGAAATTTAATGTATATGTGGTGGAATCTTGAATCAAGGCTACTGAAAGTTCCCAGTGGGGATCGTATATGTCTATGTACCTTTGATTTCTGGCAGAGTAGACAGCAACTGTTCGAAGAAGTGATTTCGCGTCTGATAATCGATCAGAAGAATATAACTGAAATAAGTTTCACAGTGGCAGAAACTCCGTTATAAGCCAATTCGTGCAAGGAAGAAAATCCAGTTTTGCGATGAGCTTCAGGAACTAAGGGTCGAAGGTTATTCAGAGAGGCCTCGCATAATATTGCTGTAGGGATGGGGATGTACTGGAATTTGCAAGTAGCAAATTCTGGAGCTGACATATTCAAATCATCGAAAGATGGCTGGTTGAAAGCCACTTGACGAAAATCAATGTGCCTCGGTGAAGAACAAGCACTGATGCGAAGACGAGACAGTGCGTCTGCATCAGTGTTCTATGAACTGGCTATATGCCGTATGTCGCTGGAGAACTGGGAAATGAAATCCAAATAAGTAGCTTACCGATGGGAGTATTTGTCTGGCTTAGCACAAAGCACAAACGTAAGGAGGCGATGATCCGTGTAAATGGCAAATTCTCGACCTTCCAATGCGTGGCGAAAATGTTTAATAGATAAGTAAATAGCCAACAGTTACCGTTCTAAAGTATTATCACGACTTTCTGTAGGAGTCAATCGACGAGAAAAGTAGGGCAAAAGTTGAATCTGCCGCTGGTCATGTTGCTGTAAAACTACACTAACCGCAGAACTAGATGCATTCACGACAATAGAAAATTAAGGTATCAAATATGGGATGTGACTGCAACGATGTATCTGCAAGCTTTTTCTTAGATTTTAAGCTGGTAGTCATCAAGTGAAATGGGTTAATCTTTTTTCTAGCTATTTTTCAATAGATCGGTTAAAGGAGCCTGTATATTCGCACAGTGCAAAATGAACCGTCTGTAGTAGTTTAATAGTCGGATAAAGTGTCGTAACTGGCGAATATACGTTAGTGGACTCATATAAAGCAAAGCGTTAACGTTTTCAGGAATGGGTGAAATATCCTCTGAGCTTATGATCTTACCCCAAACTCCATATTAGATCCCACAAACCACACCCTCCCAAATTTCCCTTTGCGGACAGAAGCCACACTCAATATCTGATAATCACCTGTTTCCATGTCCGTGATATTATAACAACATAGAAACTCAAGGCGTGTGAGCCTGATCATATCTCTGCTATACTAATAAAGAAATACTCTGCTGAGCGAGGATATTACCCCTGTAGTACCAGTATTGAAGAATTCTGGTGAAAGAACTGACCTGCTTAATTATCGCCTTATAAGTCTCATCCCTCTCTTTGCTAAAATCTTTGAATCATTACTCAATCTAGCGCTAGTCCACCACCTCGTGTATCCTAAATCTCTTTCTGACCGACAGTATGGATTTAGTCAAGCCCGTTCTACCGGTGATATTTAAACGATTATCTATGAACGCATATAACACACACCGGACAAGGCAGGGGAAGCTAGGGTGGTAGCCTTGATATATCCAAAGGCTTTGACAAGGTCTGACACGAAGGTCTTCACAAGAAAATTGAATTGTACGGTATTACTGGACGAATACTTAATATAATCAAAACTTTCATAGACAAAAGAAAAATCCAAATTGTCGTCGATGGCAGTACATCCACACACTGATTGCCATGGTTAATAGTGATCTACATGAGAGTTCATCATTCAAACTCCTTGGCCTAACACTCACAGGCAACATGATTTGGAACAAATACATAGAAGACACTGCCAAGGCTGCTGCAAAAAAAGGTTGCTCATCTCTATCGCACTAGAAAACTACTCACACCTGCCAGAATCCTATATCTCTACAAAGCAACCATTCGCCCAATACATGGAGTATTGTTGCAACATGTGGGATGGTGTATCAACAACTAGTATCTCCCTATTAGAAGGGTCCAAAATAGAGTGCCTAATTTAATAAGTCCAGCACTATCAACCAAGCTCCAACCCTTGTCCCATCGCTGCAATGTTGCATGTTTGTGCTTGTTTTACAAGTACTTTAACGGAATGTGCTCTGACGAACTCGTGGCACTTGTGCCCCTCTCGACTTAAATACCCACACCTAACCCTACAAGCAGCAAAATTGTACCCCATCACTCTAGAGGTCCACAGATGCTAGAAAGCTTTCTACTTTAATAATCTTTTCCCCTCTAACTGCTAGACTTTGGAATTACCTCTGTTTCCTGCTTTCACTGACTGTATTAACGTACATAAATTTAAATGTAAAGTGAACAGATATCTCGCTGTTCAACTCCCTACTTAGAGTGTCTCTGTATGCATGCTCACTAATTCACAGTAGCCGCTTACGTTTTAGTGGCAATAAGTAAAAAAAGTGAAAAGCTGGTCAAATGAACAAATTAGAAGTGAAAACGAAAGACATTACTATACTAAGAGGCAGATTCTCCCTAAGTGGGGAAAGAGTTAAGAAACGAAGCTTGGGAAATAATTGTAAAATATTATGTATTGCCTTCTTTTAGACAACACAGCTAATAAAAATTCAAATCATCGCCTTGAACGACGAGGAAAACTAGAATGGATCGAAGCAGCATTTAAGATCAATGGCGAAAACAACGTTGTAAAATATTAAGCCGAAAAATTATGGAATTAACATATGCGGGAAGGTTGAAATCAAATTTTATATTTTGTTTGTTTGTTTTTCTTTTTTTACAGTTTTAAGTAAATCATTCACTAAGTTAAGAAGTTAAAATATTTATTCTGACATCGCTGGATTTGGATCTCAGAAACTTCAAAGCAGGAATTTGCATAACACGTGGCGACCACATTAAAATTAGCAGGTATGTATTTTTTTATAATACTATTTTTTATAATATTTATCTATGATTAAGAGTAATTCTGAATTTAATTCTGAATTTCAAGGTACTCGTGATTTCTGGTAAATCTACAATAGTGTGATGAACAATGGACAATCGACAATCCCCCGTTATCAAACCACGGCAACTGATAAGGCTGAACTATTTGCCCAGCGTTTCGTCTTAAACTCTACTTTGGATTCAGCTAACCACCACTCCCTAAATTCCCATTGCGGACTGAAGCCACACTTGATAACCCTTGACACCTCACAATCCTGTGGGCCTGATCTTATACAAGTAATAGTAATAAAGAACTGCTCTGCTGAGCTGGCCGCTGTCCTCTCCAAACTATACAACAAATGCCTTACTGAATCTTGTTTCCCTGATAGTTGGAAAATTGCCTCTGTGGTACCAGTCTTCCAGAATTCTGGAGATAGAACTGATCCTCTTAACTACCGCCAAATCAGTCTACTCGCGATCTTTGCAAAACTCTTTGAATCATTAATCAATCTAGCGATAGTCAGGCACCTAGTTAATGCTAAACTTCTTTCTGATCATCAGTACGGATTCAAACAAGCACGATCTACTGCAGATATCCTAACAATCATCGCTGAACGCATATACCATACACTGGACAAAGCAGGTGAAGCTAGGGCGGTAGCACTCGATATATCCAAGGCCTTTGACAAGGTCTGGCATGAAGGGATTCTCCTAAAACTGCACTCATATGATATTACTGGACAAATATTTAATATAATTAAATCCTCCCTAACAAAAAAAAAAGATCCAGGTTGTTCTCGATGGCCGTTCTTCTAAGCAACATGGTATAAATGATGGTGTACCCGAGGGATCCATTCTTTGACCTTTACTGTTCCTGATATTTCTACAAAGCCACCATCTGCCCATGCATAGAGTATTGTTGCCACATCTGGGTTGGTGCAGCATCCACTAGTCTCTCCCTCTTAGACAAGGCCCCCAAAAGAGTCGCCAACTTGATAGGTCCTTCACTATCCACCAAGCTCCAGCCCCTGTCCCATCGCCGCAATGTTGCTTCCTTGCGCCTGTTTTACAAATACTTCAATGGATTGTGCTCTGATGAGCCTGCTGCTCTGGTATCCTCACAACGTAAATTCACTAGACCAACCCGACAATTTGCCAAATCCCATCCATACACTATGGAGGTCCCTAGCTGCCGAAGAGATTTCTACTCCAAAAGCTTCTTTCCTCGTGTTGCTGGACTCTGGAATTCCCTCCCTGCTTTCCTGAAGTTACTGACGTTGCTGGCATGCAGAAATATTAAACTAATGTAAACAGACATCTCGCTGCGCAGCTCCTAATTTAGGTTGACGCTCCCAAACCTTCACCCTTTTTTCTTAGTAGCCCATTACGTCTACAGTGGCGGCCTGCCTTGTTTGGGGTGAACTATGTTAAAAAAGTATGGTAATTTGTATTTTATTAATAACCAGTTACGATTTTCTCTCCTTTTTTATTATATATAGTAGATTTAAAAGCATAAGGATCTTCAACAAAAAATGAAACACTATGCAACGGATAAAGTGCCAGGTTATATAAAACCCACAAGAAAATGCATCTTTTTTTCATGAAAATCGCTCCAGACAAGGCATGAAACGACTTGATGTAAGGAGCTGACAAGAACGAAATATGATTATTGCAAAGGCAAGAGATGCCTATTTGCCGTAGTCTTGAAAAGGCCAAGGCTATAGGTAGGGGAAAACAGTCAGCAGGAAGAGAGTTCCACAAACCTGCAGTTCTACTCACATTATAGCGACCAGTCGATATTATTTCTCGGTAAATTCGCGATGAAATCTTTACGAAATATAGTTGGTATTGCCGAAACGTTGTTTTTCAATTTTAAAAGCTTTTTGTAGTGCCTTTAAACTGCCGAACAGATTTAGAAGACCTTTTTTAGTTATTTACTTTTAGGTTGCAATCTTTTGTGTTTGTTCACATTTGACTTAAAGACAACTATGCTGTAGTCGGTTGTGAAGCAGACACGTTGTATCCTATTCCACAGACGGGACGTTCTAAAAAAAAACTTTGTTCGTGGAAGTTTCTTTTAGTTTTTGGTAAGAAGAGAGAGAAAAGAAAGTTCTCCGCTGTTGTCGAGGAAAGACACGCCTTTACCGTGAATGTTTTACCGGGGTAGGATCAGGTGTTGGAGCTCAATCGAACGCCTACCATGATCATAACGATACAGTAAAAAGAGGATAGCAACATCTCTTCTATGCGAAAGGGGCTGTAGGGACGAGAAGTGTATCTCCCTCAGTAATTCTTGGAGTCGATTTTGTACTTTGTTAAGGCATGAAAGAGTGCGCTGAGCGGCACCATCTCAGATATGACAACAGTACTCCATCTTAGGACTATCTGGCTCTTATACAGGTAGAGGATTGCGTCAGGTAAGCGATAGAATAATCCAACCATCGCAACAGATTTGATGTAAGTCTTCTATTTCAGGTCCGGGATGAAAGTCACACCAAGAAGCTTATAAAAGAAGGGGATAACCTTTCATTTCGACTGAGAAAATGTGAGGATCTGAGCGTTGGTGATGAGAAAAGAGAAGCTTCGTTTTAGATGTATTAAAAGTAACAAGCCACTTTCTCCCGTGTGCACCACGTCTCCCAAGTCGGAAGAGAGAGAGAGAGAGAGAGAGAGAGAGAGAGAGAGAGAGAGAGAGAGAGAGAGACAGAAAGAGAGAGATCGAGATCTTTATCATTAATGCTCTTCGAAGTGTTTCCATAAATAGTTGTGTCGCCTGCATAGATGTGAACGAATGATCTCAGAATATGATTTGGAAGATCTTTTATAAAGATCAGGAAGAGGGTAGGTCCAAGAATGGATCCTTGAGGCAAGCCTGCATTGGGGCTATATGTTTCGGACTTTTATAGTCCTATCGGAACGAAAGTATTTGATGGTTGAGAGGACATTTACAGATATTCTATAGCTAACAAGCTTGTGGAGCAAATCTTTGTGTCAGACCCTATGGAAGAACTTTGGTATATCAAGAACTACCGTCCTAGAAACGAAGACCCCGTAGATAGATTCACTGATCCTGTGCGATATCACAGCACGTCAGCTGTATATCTTTCAGGACGAAATCCGTATAGCTTGTTACTAAATAGATTGTTTTCGTTGAGGTGGTTGAGAACTACTTGATTTATTACAACTTCAAATAACTTACTCATACCACAAAGGAGACTGATCGGTCTGCACTAGTATTTAGAGGATCGGTATCCTGTATTTTTGAATAACGGACATGACGAACAAAGCCTTCCAAGGTGATTGAAAGCATTTCCTTTAAGCAGCGATTGAACAGCTTAGTAAATATTGCAGTTTCTTGATTACTATGACCGAAATGTTGTGGGGACCTGTTGCCTTGTTAGCATCAAGGTTTTTCTTAAGTTTGGCGACACCACAGACAGTTATTCGGATGTCGCATATAGTTTTATCAGTTATGGGGGACTCTGGGGGTAGGTGACCCTGATCGCAAAGAGTGGAATTTGTTGCAAAGTTCTTCGCAAACATTTTGGCTTTATCAGATGCTGAGGATACCACCTTTGGTGTTAAGGCATCGTGTGTATGTATGCGTTGTGTTAGTACCAGAGTGAGTATGCGTATGACTGTGCGTAGGTGTAAGTTGAGAAATAGGTTTCTCAAACCAGACTGAGGGGCGAAGGGAGCTGGCGTAAAATAGATCTTAGCTCTGTCTTGAATTTTTTGTTTATTGAACGAAAATATGGCTTTAGAAGCACTCAAGGTGGATGAAAAAGGCTAGTTCAACAAATTCAGAGACGCATCTGATTGGCTCAAAATGTCTTTATTTGTTTTTATTAATTCAGGCGGATGTATGTTCGGAGCCGTTCGCAAAGAAATGATTTTGAGCACTTTCATTTTGGGCAGCGAAAAGTAAACTTCGCCGCTACATATCGCGTGAAAGTCACCGTTGAACTCCACGTAGTTCTCACTTATTTATGTTTTGTTTGAATATGTTTGTCGGCGTTAACATTTTGTTAAAAATATGTTGGGATAAACAGTTTGTGTGTTTTCTGTTTTTTTTTTTTTGTAAGAAGGGTGTTTAGATCACGTCAAGGTTAACAATTTAATGTTTTGGTATGGTTGTTTGGAATGATGATAACTATTTGGTCGAGTCGGCCGTTCTGGATTATCTGACTGAAATTGTATAAGAAAAGGGTCAAGATTTCGCAAGGAAAATATCAACATCTTTACTAAAGTATAAATCAACTTTATTCAAAGGGAACACCGGAATACAAAAAGAGTTATTCGGCAGGTTGGCTTTGCTAAAAACAAAATGTGGCATTTTGGAGTTCCATCTCGTCTTGTCGCTTCCGCTGAAGGACAAGAACAGGATGAGACGTCTTGTCTTCCCGACATTCCATCTTCGAAGTGAATCATCTTTGGAACCAAACTCTCTGGGCGAAAATTGAAAGTCGAGTCTGCGCACAAGTGTTATCTCGCCAATGCTGTTACATAAGTCTGGACATAAGCGCGCATGCGCCAAGCCGAACCACAACTCAACATAACACAAGGTATTACGAGTACATGCAAACAAAATAGATCTGTCATGTGACAGTTTTATTAATATTAAAAACAGAAAATCTGGAGAACTATTCTATAATTATGTCAACTTAAAAACGAAAATATTTAGCTATTATACTGTGCCATTATTGTATCTATCTATCTATCTATCTATCTATCTATCTATCTATCTATCTATCTATCTATCGATATATCTATCTATCTATCTATCCATCTATCCATCTATCTATCGATCTATCTATCTATCTTATGTGCTCGATTATTAATTTGCTTGCTTATTTGTCCCCGTTCTCACTGAAAACAGATGGCGCGTATAACCGTGCACAGTTGATAATGTCACTAAACTATGGCGTTATCTATAAAATTAGAGACATGATGAATGTGCATAGTGGACGACGTCACAAAATGCTGACTTCATCTATACAAACCAGAGGGGGGAGAGATAGAATGCGGGGGTGAGTAAAGAGATCATTTATGACATTTTATCTAGACGACCCGTGACTCGAAAGGCCACGGATCGTCTACTACACGAATCATCTAAACTACTGATGGTCTAGTATACTACAAAAAACTGTAGATCTCACTTGTTGTTTTTTTATTGTCACTGTGCACACCGCATGATGTAACAAAGATCGAATGACGTCATTAACTTACCATTAATTCTCTACGTCTTTATCCAATATCCAAGTATATATATATATATATATATATATATATATATATATATATATATATATATATTATTTATGTATTCATCAACGCTTTGTCTTTATGTTCGACTTCCTCAGGATGAAGAAAAATGCAGAAAAAATCATACAGTAATTTATTTTGATTTGCCTAAAAACGTTCGAATTTCGGCATGGCTGTGAATGAAAAAGGCAAAAATGAAAAAAGGCGATGTTGGTTAACTCGTTATCAGCAGCAGTTTACACAGTTCAAGGGAAAGAGGAAATGCGGTTATAGTTGGGAGTTATTAATTTTTATTTCTACTTTTAGCTTAGGGAAAGAGATAGTGTCTGGGTCATTTGTGTCAATTTTATTTTAAATTTTATATTACTGTGACAGTAAGCCTTGTAGGTAAATCTATTATTATACTAAGGCTGAGTAAATCAACATTGGTTCCGTTAAGCTTTTTTTATATATTAAAATTACACTAAATACATGCTAATATATTTCTCAGTGTTGGGATCAAGTTAAGTTGGAAAAAACTTTATTTTAATTAATGTAATTAGCTGTAATTTGCAAATAACTAATCAAGTGACCTACCTTTTACTACGTCTGTATCTATCACTTTCACTCTCTCTCATGTTGTGTGATCTGAAATCTTATTCTATACGTCGTGTACTACTCTCGGTCACGTTTCTCTCTATCTCTTTCCTTATTATCAGTCGAAGATAATTAAGAAAAGAAATAATAAAAGATTGCAATTGTCTATTATAAGCAAAGAGAATATCATCACAGGCAGTAATATTATTTAACCTGCAGTTGGAGAGGAAAATAAAGCGATAGATAGACAGTCCATATAGTTAATTCTGATTGCGTTGTTTTGTGCGGCTGTTAGAAGCGATTTCGTTTCTCTGTTCAAGTGTCCTTTTTATAACCATGTTTGCATGTTTTCGTTCACCGATTTCCTTATCAGTCTTACAAATCGTCTATGTAGCTATTTCTCCTCCCATTTTTCTTTGTTCATCATTTTTTCCAGTTTCACTATTTCTTGTATTGTTCATTTTGATGGTGTCTCTTGCTGCGATGATCAGCCTTTGTGTGTTCTGGGTTGCGTATTTTTCTAGTTCTTTTTTTGTGACATCCACACAGTCTTATGTACTTACCAGTCATCCCCCCTCTTTTTTACATAGAGTCGGTCAGTATCATCCGTTTTGGATGTAGTGCATTGTGCATGGTCATTCGTTTCATAGTTTTCTGGTCAACGTATCAGAGTTTTTCTTTTGTCTAGCCTATGAATGATCCAGAATATCTTATTAGAGATATTGCCTTGGTGTTTATTCCCTTTTATCAGGTTTCTACTACATAATTCGATTTTTAAGAGTCTTCTTGTTCGTCTCAGTTATTCTTTTCCAATCTCCCTTTTCATTTGTGTTGATTTGATGGTGTCAGCTTCCAGAATTCCCTGATATTTATAGGTATCATATTCGTCAAATGTCTGCATCTCCTCTTAGTTATGTAGTTATATGCTGTCTGCTGTCTCCAGTTTTTCCATTTTAATCTTTAGTATTGCATACGTTTCTATTCCAAATTCAATTCGAATCTCATAGGTGAAGATTTTGACTGTGTTAGTCAGCTTTGCAAATTACTTTTCTTGCAAAAAGCTTCAGATCTTTCATTTACATGAAGTGGTTTATTCTTTCTTTTGTGTTTTCGAACTTGTATCCGGCATTACACTTTCTATGTTGCTGAGTGGCATCATGTCAATGATAAATAGTAGTGGTGATAATGAGTATCTTAAGGCAGTATTTCTCTGTATTCTTATCTAAATCAGGTGTTGTCCTCCAGTTGTTATTTCAAGTTTCTATATTTCCATTCCTTTCTTTTTTTTAATTACCAATCTTATAATTAGTAATTAAAAAATGTTTTGTACACCTTTAATCACTCCATGCTTGTCAGATTCTATTATTTCTTCTTCTTCTTCTTCTTCTTCTTCTTCTTCTTCTTCTTCTTCTTCTTCTTCTTCTTCTTCTTCTTCTTCTTCTTCTTCTTCTTCTTCTTCTTATTATTATTATTATTATTATTATTATTATAGAGAAGTATTATTATCTTTCATTATTCTTATAAAAGGTAAAGCGGCTTACTCCTTTGTCATTCACTTTACATACGTGTTTGTGGTGTATACAGAGACGCGTATCTAAGTTTGATGGCGACGAGTCACCTATTCTCTAAATGCTCACGGAGACATTAAGAGATATTAGAGCGTGTTTGAATCAACACATAGTGAGAAGAGTATGATAAATTTATAGATAGCTAAGACGAGGTTGTGGGATATGTTAAGTTAATTTTAAATCGCGGCTAATTAGAACAATTAAAACATAGTTATTTTCAAAATAATAATTATTCTGTGTCATTAAGCTATACAGAAAAACACCTTAGGGAAACGCTGGTTAACTCATGTTTAGTATAATAATAGAAAATATATAGAGATAGAAATCGTCTTTTATAGACAATACATCTTGCACCAAACCGTTAAGTGTTGATGTTCGGGACGTCTAATATGCCATTTTGTATGATAAATTGGTTAGCGCTCGACTGCTTATGGTGGCACATTGCGGGCAAACTCATCGTTTTTCGTTCAAAAGTTAGGAAAAGCACATTGCAGATGAGAAAGTAACAACTGATTCAGTCATGTGGTAAGGTTCGATAGCTTTTGTGAAAAAAAAGGAAGAAAGAAAGTAACCATTCTCAAGTCAAAAGAGGAAGATCCGTGAGAAAGGCACGTTAAAGAGAACACTTACGACCAACGGCAGAACTTTCTACTTTAGTATGCACTGAGTTTCGCTATGTTACGCGTTCCAGCCATCTCCGCCATCCCAGTAATAATTGTGTTATACGTGCTATATCCGTTAGATTAAAGCTGGCTTTTGCACCTGACTTGAGCTAAGTTTGTGGCTAGACGACCATTATCGGAATTCAGAGGTCACACATAATGATCGGCGAAAAGTAAATGATGAACGGTTTTTTTCATTTTGAAAAATTCGTAGACGAACATTTTCATATAAAAGAAATTAGCTTTCACAGAGGGGAATAATAGAAGATATGATTTACGACGGGTAACAATAGAAGATAGGACTGTTAGGAATTAATCGCTCTTGATACTCCTACCACCTTCTCTTATCAACACAGACATAATGTATCATTATACTAAATGTGGGGCAATCAACGTTTGTTTCCCTACAGTCCTTTTCATACGTTTTTGTGGTGTGTACAGATACGCGTATCTAAGTTAGATGGCGACAAGTCACTCAATAGCACAATACATGTGAAAATAACGTTTAGTGCCGAGTTGAGTTACGTTTGAAAAAAAAAACTGTTTTAATTGTTCTTATTAGCTGTACTTTATAATTAGCCGAACAAGTAACACACACACACACACACACACATATATATATATATATATATATATATATATATAATGAAAATATATTCATGCCATAAATATATTTTCATTACTTACTACCTAGTTCTACTCACGTATTAACAACTATTGAAGTAAATACTGAAAATTGATAATACTATGTTATATCTCATTATAATATTATATGTAGATGCATGAAATAATTATATATATATATATATATATATATATATATATATATATTGTAAGTAACTGAATTTATAAGTTATCTACGATGTTTTGACATTTTTTAGCAATACATCAATAATTAATTGTTTATTATTGTTTTACTCTGGCGATAATGACAGCTGATTATCTTACGGTGATGCATTTCATCAATGCTTTAGGGATAGTTATTTCCCTTACACTTTATCGCCCTTTATATTTTAGGGGCATATATATATATATATATTGATAAATAAAATATATTTATCTACGGACATATGGCTCGCCGTTACTATGTCTCATCAGTGTGGCTGACTATAGCAAGATTCGAAACCACAACCACTAAGTCTGCAGTCGGAAACTTTACTGCTAAGCCACTGAAGTCTCGCTATTACTACCGCCAAAACCAATAACAACATTACCGCGATAGAACAGGGTCTGGAGTTTGGTAGCAATACTCCAGTATTTTTTAGTTATGAATAAAATAAAGGAAAACGCTGTATTTTCTGTCATGAACGTAAAATCCATGGTATCCTTTTGATATAATAAAATATACTTATTCAAGTACCCAGTAGTTTCAGAAAATGTATGCTATTATGTTGACAGTGCGGAAAGATCGCAAGAGAAGCGGCTTCGGGTTGCATGTGCCCGTCTGTGTTATTTCCTTTGATAAATGTCTCACAAACAGTTTAACATCATCAGGAAACAGTTCTATTTCTAAATTTATATTATTAGGTAAGTACTTTATGAATATAAAAAACAATAAAGGACCCAATACTGAACACTGCGGAACACCGGAGGGTATGTACTGTGATTCTGAATAATTGTTACCAACCTTTATCTTCATAGTTCTATCCTTCAAAAACTCACTCACAATATTTACCATTTTGTCAGTAATACCAAAATCTTTCATTTTCACTAGTAAACGATAATGAGATATCGTATCAAATGCCTTGCTAAAATCAAAATATATGATATTTGCACTATCCTCCTACATCAAATATTTATTTATAATGTCAATACTTTCAAAAATATTAGATAATGTTGATTTACCATGGACAAAGCCACGTTGGTTACAATTTATATAATCCTTTATAAAATTTATATGTGGTTTCTAATTATTTTTTAAAATACCTTACACAAAATACATGTTAGAGAAACTGGTCTGTAATTACTTTTTAAATGTATCGAACCTTTTTTATGTAGCAGTATTACTATAGCTGTTTTCCAAATATATGAATGCTTCATACATTTCCTAAACAAGTTGGTTATTACATTGATAAAGCCTTCATTTGATGATAAGTATTTCAATATTTTAGGATGAATTTTATCAGATCCCATACTTTTACTAACATCTAACTCGGATAGTAATAGTGTTATGTCTTAAGGTTCTATTTTTAGTTCATCCATAATTTTTGTTGTACCCTCCTGTAGTTGATCAAATTCTTCAAAAGAATGAACAGATTGGGACTATACAGATACATATCGGAAGAGTACAAACAAAACAGGACTTTTCCAAACACCGAAAGCCAATTTTATCAAAAGGTAAGCAAGAACAGAACAACCAGACCCGACAGAAACAAGACACTAGTGAAGCAAGATATGGGAAAAGTTACAAGACCACAACAAAAATGCCGAATGGCTGAAAAACATGAAAGAAGAGCTTTAGGAAATTGAACGACAGAAAACAAAATTAAGGAGAAACATTCTTGACATCCCCAAGAAAAATGCCAAACTGGAAAGCACCAGATCACGCTGTAATACATTCATACTGGTTCAATAAACTCAAGTACATGCATAAAATGTTAATCTAGAGGAAAATCCTCGAATGCGGAACCCAAGTAACATGAACTGCGAACACATTTAAGTTCCAATAGAAATAGAACAAAAGCCAAACAGAAAGACCACAACCACATGAGCCCAAGAAAACTGAAACCGCAAAAATGTTAATTCAACTGCACCCCCCCAAAAAAAAAGGTTGGCACCGGCCTCGGCTGGTGCCACACCAAATAGTGATGAAGGTTCAAGGCGGATGGCAGGAGCGAGAGTGAACACTAACCACACCTCCACTGGAAGAGTGCTGGGAATACTGGGACCTTGGGGAGGCTTTTTGCCACTCAAATCGAGAAATCAATGGTAAGCAGCTGTTGCGATAACGCAAAGCCATTTGCAATGGTTATGAAAAGAGATGGAGAATACTGGAAATCTTGAGAGACTTGTTGTCACTCGAACTCTAGGAACAACCACCGTAATCAGTGAGCAATAACTGATGATGACCCGTGTGAGAACTCTTAGTAGGTACAAATAATAATAAGTGCGAATAAAATGAAAATACACACCAAATTACAAATTAAATAACCGCGAAATAAGGAGACGCTATTTAATTAAATAAAGTAATTCTTTTCAAGTTTACAAATACGGCGGAATATACACAAATAAATAGCTAAGCATTTTAATTGTTATATTAAACTATAAATATGAGTAACTTACCGTGTTATTGTAATTGAAGCACGGTGACAGAATGATGTAATTTTTCGTATCAAACCGTTTACGGAACGCGTGTAACATCACATGTTATTTCTGTGAAATCTAAATTTTTCTAGAGATGTCCAAATTATTTGTATCTATAATAATTAGAATTTTATTGTAATTAACTCACATTTTTAATAATAGAGATTCAGGTCGTTCTCGATAGCCATACATCAAATCAATATTACATCAATGCGGATGTTCCCCAGGGGTCGATGCTTGGGCCTATACCATCCCAGAGCTTCATAAACGACCTCACCGATGCAATTGCGTCTGAGATGGGTTTATTTATGATGACACCACGCTCTATTCCCGACAGGACCGCAAATTGAATGCCTAAACATACATATCAATGATCGAATCCTTGGAAAATTACCCCTCAGTCTGTAGTAGAATGGGACCAAAAAATGGATGGTCACATTTAATACTACCAAGACAAAATCCTTTCCTTGATGAACTATAAGAAACCTTTCCAAACACTGTATGTCATTGCCGATAGCATCCATCCAGATGTTATATTTCTGCACTGCTTAAAAGAATTACAACAAACATTAATCTATAAAAATACAATGACATATCTTTATTGTCGGTGGCGGTGAACGAGTGGGGGTTAGTGGGGAAAGCGGAACACACACATGAATTGTGAGAGTGTTTTTTTTTTACTTTGGTCCATCCTAAACAAAGCATGTTGCCAATGAGACGTAAGAGGTTACTGGGACTTAGGAGCTAGATTTATAAGATCGGCTTCCAAGTAGGGAGTTGTTCAGCAAGATATTTGTTCACATTACATTTAAGTTTCTGCATGTTGGTACAGTCAGCAAAACAAGGTGCAGAGAATGAATTCACAAAGCAAACGGTTTGAGGAAAGACGTTATTAGAGTAGAAGATTTTCCAGCATCTGGGGACCTCTACAGTGAAGTGGTTTGGCTACTTGTCGGGTTTGTCGGGGATATTTACATTGAGGGGGTATAAGTGTAATGAGTTCGTCGGAGCATATTCCGTGGAAGTACTTGTAAAACAAACAACTGTATGCAAAATCGTGGTGTTATGTCAGACACTGGAGCTTGGTAGACAGTATGAGACTTATTAGGTTAGAGATTATTTTGCACTCTGTCGAAGAGGGAGAGGGTAGTGTATGGTGCATCAGTCCAGATATAACAACAATACTCCAAGCATGAACAAATGGTGGCTTTATAGGGATATAGAATACTGGCAGGTGTAAGAAGTTTCCTAGCCCGGTTGAGAGAGCCTATCTTATTTGCAGCAGACTTGGCATTATCTTCTCTGTATTTACTCCAAGCCATGTTACCTGATAATGTTAGACAGAGGAGTCTGACCGTTGACTCTCCGGCAGGGTGCTATCATCTATAGCCATCGGTGGTTAGAAAGGTTTTTTTATAATTGATAAAAGAAAGGGGCTTTATCTTGATAGCATTAAATATAACCATTCATCTTTAGCCTCATTTTACAACAGACTGGAGGTTATTTTGTAATGGTTCAGTTATTGCTTTGGATATGTGTGTGTTCAATTTGCCCGCCCATCGAGAATAGAGAGTGGTGCCATCAGCAAATATACTCATCTCGGACTTGATTGCATCAGGCTTGTCGGTTCTAAAAATCAGTATCGACCATTGGAGCACACACGCATTAATGTCATCTAGTTAGCACTTTCGAGGTGGTCGACTATGTCTATATTGATTAATAATTCAAAGATTTTAGCAAAGAGAGAAAGGAGAATTTTGCTGGTCAGTTCTTTCACCAGAGTTCTAGAAAACTGGTACGACAGAGGCAATTTTTGAACTGTCAAGTAAACAAAATTTGTCAAGGAACTTGTTATAGTTTGGAGAGGACAGGAGTCAGTTTAGTAGAGCATTTTTGTATTACTATAGCACGGATAAGATCAGGTTCATGTGCTTTAGAAGTATCAACGTTTTTATGATATCCAGAACATGGGATGGGGTGATAATCAAATCATCAAGTGTAGTTTCCGTCCGTAGTGGGAAATCTTTTTTTTGGGGGGGGGGGTAGTTTGTGGACTTTAAGGCGAACCTCTTGGCAAGCAGTTTAGTTTTATCCCTTACCGTGTATCATGGTGGTTGGATGGTTGGATGGTTGGATGGTTGGGAAATTGTTTATTACCTATTGTTCACTACACCACTATAGATTTTCCAGAAATCCCGAGTTCCTAATTTCTGCGTCTCGATGTGTTTTCTAGTCATCCCGATATATTTACTTTTAGATGCGGTTATTACACACTTATAATCGTTCCATGATAGTGTAAATTTTTGTCGATTTGTAGCATACTTATGGCGGTTGAAAGGGCAGAATTCTTGCTGCCTATGCGCAATAGCAGTTGCACACGCCGAAGTGAATCATTTGGGAGATTAGTATAGGATGTTCACGTGAGGCAAATGCTTCTATGGCTGTTTTGACCCATTCGGTTCCCTCATTTGTTTAGCATTGATATACAAAGTTTCACATCAAGGAACATCTCTGATGAGAATTCCCAATCAGCCTGTTGTTTTAAGTAACTGGGCTTCGATCTGGCGTTGGAGGTTTATAATGCTGTGATACCAGTGACGCCCGCCCCTCTCCAGAGCTGAGCAAATGATTCACATAAAGGGGAAGATCTGTCGGTAAAAGACAATGATAGGAAATGACTCACCAACGCACACAAAGGCAATCGGAAACAGTCGGACGCTTCACAGGAGTGGCCGAGTCATTTCCGAGTATTCCCGTCTGCAGACAATCTTTTGCAGATAAGAATAACATTTATAGGTGGTTTTCAACAATCAACAATTATTTCATTGCCGAAGAGTTGTGTTATCGGGTCAATCATCCGTGTTTTGTTTCTTCCGTGTCAAGTACGTTTTATTCCTCCCAGGTGACATTTCAGGTACACCCGGCCCGATATCTAACACCGAGAGTCCAACATTCATACACTTCGCCTCACATTCTCAGGCAACATGAATTGGAATAAGTACATAGCAGGTAGGCTCCTTCTACCGGACTAAAATACATCTCACACCTGCTAGTATCCTATATCTCTATAAAGCCATCATTCGCATATGAAGGATGTATTATTACAACACCTGGGCTGGTGCACCATCCACTAACATCTCCCTATTGAGCAAGGTGAAAAAACAATTTATAACCTAATAGGTTCCGCACTGTCTGCAAAGCTCCAGCCCCATGATGTATCACCATAGTGTTGTATCCTCGTGTCTGCTTATAAATACTTTTACTTAATGTGCACCGATGTACATATTGTACTTGTACATCCTTAATAAAAAATACCTATGACCCACCCAATTTGCAACAAAATCTCACACCCTTATGATTTGAAAGATTTTCTATACTGATAGCTTCTTTCTTCGGTCTGCTTGCCTTTGAAATTCTTTTTTTGCTCCCTGTTTCGCCGATCGTACTTACATACATACATTAAAAATGTTAACAAACATGCTGCCAAACTCTCAACAATGATTTCTCTATAAATCTGGTCACTATCAAAGTAGCCCCTTACGCTTCAGTGGCTATATGCTTTGTTTAGTAGCTAACAAAAGTTTAAAAAATATATATGCAATAATGTATTATCAATGGTAGTATTTATTAGAAGTAGTTACATTTGCTGCTGAAAACAAATAAAAGATTCTATTTTAA
>OY744517.1:143497846-143527846 GCA_963556195.1 Sepiola atlantica | reverse complement strand
GAGTTTAATGTATAAAGACTTTAAATAATTCCCAGTTAGTTAAATATTAAATGCATGACTAAATAAGAAACTTTAATGTATAACTGAAGTTAGAATTGGGAACAGCGTTAGTCTGTTTGCAACAATTGAGTTCTAGTATAAGGATTATGGTGTAGGATTGGGTTGAATTTTGTAACCTAAGTGATGCACTAGTGTGTTGCAATTATAAATAGATTTTAAGGGGGCAAATGAACCATTATAGGAGTAACCAGGGAGCGTAGTTTAAAGGTGAGAGTAATAGAATCTATGAGAAAAATATTGTCGGTAGAGCGAAGCGTATACAGAGTCGATGGATCGAATACAAGGGAGATAAAGGAGTAATGGATGAGTGTGTGCGAGGGTTGGCCAATAATTGATAAAAGGGGAATAGGAATTAGAATGTTGAAGTAGAAGCGGTTAAGGATTAGTGGGGTGGAGGAGAATAAATTTGGCGTACGATCGTTTTTAAAACGATTTGGAATCTTTTATTTAGTATTATACTTTAGATGATTCCGAAATGTTCTTGCTCAGCGCCCTTCATAATATCACAAATAGAAGTCAAGCAATAAAAGATCACCATTTAATATCATTTAAGAATACATATATTCAGTTTTGATAGGAAAATACAACTTCTTATTATATAATTTTATACCACTTTATTTTTAATAATAATATATAGTATATAGTTTTTTAAATATAAAATAAATAAAGTACAATAAATAATGATAAATAAGAAAGAAAGCAAATGAAAAAAAAATAACAATAAGAAAAATAAAATAAAGTACAGGTTAAAATAATGAAATATTAAAATACTTTGAAGATAAATAAAATCTATAATAATGAACAATTGTATGCTGAATAAAAAATAGGTTTCATGAAATGATGTGAATCTGTCCTTTATAACGTTGAAATGGTATAAATTATATTAAAACCATTAGATATAGCATAGCTCTGCCCTTACACTATTGAGCTATTATAATTACTTGATGTTATAAAATTTATATTTGAATATATATAAAAAAATGTAAAATATAAATAAAAAATAAATTTATATATATATATATATATATATATATATTAGTATAACGAATAACCTTGACTATAAGCGGTGAACGAATCATATTTCAACTCTTTTTTGGCAGCTTTGCACACGTTCAGCCATTTATTAATGATTCTTATTTCTCCATTTCGTTCCTATCGTCGGTTACTCTCCACCCGATGTTTTTAAAAGCATATGTTGTTAAAGCAGTGATAAGTTTCCCTTTCGGCCAGCTTTTCTACCACCGACCAATTGCTTCATCAGTTTACACACAAACAAACATATAAACAATCAAACAAACATAAACAAACGAAGAACCGAATAGACATTCAACTTCTTTTTTGCTTTCCTTCTCCCGTCTTTTCCTTCTCCCGTTGAAGATGGTGTGGATTAGGAATCTTCTTACTTGATTCCGTCTGTGAATGACGTCTACCATATCAGTTTGGAAAAAAGCGTTTCTTTCTTTTTTTAAAACTTTCAATTTCTTTCTTTTTTTTTCATCCCATTCTTTATGTTCTTTTTGTCCTCTCTATTATCTTCATTTCTTTCGTCCCATTTTCATCTCGTTTCATTTTCGTTTCCTTTTTCTTTATTCCCATTTAATCTTTCCTTTTCTTCCTTTTGGTTCTTTTTTTCTTTCTAATCGAACTCTCCATATCCTATATTTATTCATCCATTTTGAAAGTATTGTTTCGCCATTTTCACTTTCCCTCAATTCTTCCGTTTTCCATCCCTTTCTATCATTCTTTCTTTCCTTTAAATCAATTGTTTTTCTTTTTCCCCTTTTCATCTCATTTCTCTTTTGTTTTCCCTTTTCTTTATCACCTTTTAATCACTTTCTTTCTACTCTCCTTTTATTTTGTCGTAATTGCTCTCTCCATCTGATTTCTTTCTTTATATCCCTTGAAATTGCTGTTTCATCTTTTTCGCCTTTCCTCTATTCTTTCAATTTCCTTTCATTTCGTGCACCCTTTCTTTCATTTCCTTTCTTTCTGTCTTCTTGTAAGCTTCTTATCAGTAAAGATAAAAGTGACTTTTAAATGATTTCTCTCACACTTGAACTCATCCACATTTGCCTCCAGTCTGATATCTAATCGGAATTAAACATCTTCTGAACTAAAAACGAATGTCGATTACCATTAACCAAGAATTTCTCCATCGCGTTGGGTGGTTTTACATTTTGACCACTGGCAACGTAATACAACACCAAACAGACACATGTATTCTGATAAACGACGAAAAAGCCGTCTGTGGATGAGTAAATCCTATGCCCCCTCATTTTATAGGTTGATCTCTCTGGTGGAGTAAATGATGGTTCCTTCTACGCGCAAGGCAACACCCTTCTGTAAAGAATAGGTTTTTCCGTTAACGAATAGATAGGGGAATAGATGGGGAGAGATAGAGAAGGGGAGAGAGATAAAGAGGGGAAATATAGAAGGGGAGAGATAGATGGGAAGAGGGTCAAATAAAGATTAACTGTAAGAAAGGAGTAAGTCAGGAATAGAGATAAAAAAAGATGTAAATGGAGAGTAGAAGGGGGAGGAAAGAACGATGAGACATTATCGGGAGCTGGCAAAAATAGAAAGCGGAAAGAAAGAGAACTATACAGAAAGAAAAGAGAGGTTAGACACTCCCTCTTTTCCCCACTTAACCATATCGCACCAATATCTAACAGATAGAGTACATATAAGGTTAGAATTTCTTATACTCTAAGTAGTACGTATATTGGGAGGTGACTGTGGTTAAGTGATTAAATACACGGACTGTGACCTGGGCGTGCCAAGTTCGAACCCAGCTCGTTTAACAGAAACAATTTAAGTTAGGATGTTAGCAACCTGCATGTGGCCCCTCATATCAGTAATCGATTTCTTTCTAGAAAAATATCGAGGAAACTAATGCCAACAATAGAATGATCTAATTCATATAATATGTGAATAGATGAGTAAGTTCATTGATGCAGTGGCTTAAGTGCTGATCACATTTGAATGTGACAGGTTTTGAATTACGGCGTGAATACTCGTCACACTGATTAGTCGTAGACGACGAAACAGTTGTCCGTATATGATTATAATTAATATATATAGCCAGCTACGAGAAGATGGGTGTAGTGTTAAGTTCTAGTATTAGTCAAGTAGTGAGATAAGGTAAGCGGAAAGAGTAGGCCTGTATGAAAAGAGAAGGTGTGAGATGAAACGGAGAGAAGAAAAATAGAAGAAAAGGAGCACGTGGGATACTTGATTTGAACTATCCAGTGTAAACTATAGTCAATTTTTGTTCGATAAGGATTAGCTTGACAATTATGTTAGATATTTGAAAAATAAACAAACGGAAAAAAATCAACAGATCTTTGTGTCATTGTATTTTTAGTTTATGAACAGAGACTTGGTTCAATTAGACGTCTGAGGTTGGCGTTATGTGCGTGTTAAAACAGCAGGTTTTTGTCTGTATAAATTATGATTATGGAATACCATTCGAGAGCACTCAATATATCACCTAACTTTTGTGCGCCTATGATCTTTTTTGAAGGGACATCGGGTTTCCCTGTATAGAATTAGTTCCGGTCATGACACCACAGTATTATGTTGCTGCCGACGCTTGTTGATGGTGTTAAAACACCGACCCCACCGCATGAGCGTTTTAAAATGTGACTGTGTCAATACTTGTAAATAATTTGTCTCCCTGCCTATAAATTATTTCCATTTATATATATATATATATATATATATATATATATATATATAATTTTATTTCATTTTTAATATGTTATCTACATGCGACGTCGTTTTGAGCTTTCGGCTGTCATCAGTGCAGGGAAATAACAATCTCAGCCGGTTACGAGCGTAAACATCAAGGCAATCTGATCGAACTCAACGACAGAGTCGGAGTATCGCACTGAATCTTTAGGTGAATATCTATTTTTAATCTTTCCAATAGTGTTCGAATTTATTATATTTTAATACTTTACCTACACACGACGTTGTTTCGAGCTTTCGGTTCTCATCAGTGCAGGAAAACTCAGTTCTTCTGCCACACCTCATAATATACCCGTGTAATTTCTAATGCATAATAAACAACTCTCTATTTCTCTCTCTCTTTCTCTCTCTTCATGCGTATCGATCACTAATATTAGAGATCTTCGAGATTTCATTCCGTATCATCACACAGATGGTATGTGAAAGTTCTAGCAGAACGGCCAATGTTGGTGAAGCTATATTTAGGTGACCATAGAAATACATTATCGCTAAGTTCCTGCTGTTTCCTCCAGCAGTGGCCTACACATTTAATGCGGTATTCTCTATGGCTTTTAGATGGGGTGTCATAAAGTCGTTGTTTCGTTGGATGTATTTTCCAGGAAATGTTCATAATAGCTCGTATCATGCGGGTGTTGTTGTTGACCGTTTTGGTTTCAAGATTTTTGGTGAATATTGTGAAAGAATCGGATGATTGTTTCGAAGAAGTTTCATTTCATATAATCAGACAGAGCATATTTCTATATAATATTCAAGTCGTCAACTGCACTCAACGCTTTACCAATTCTCGCTTGAACATCAACTTGTGTAGACGCTACATTGCTGCCAAGGTATGTGAATGAAGTTAGTATCTTCATGTCAGCATCAGAGAGCGTATTAATTGAGCCGTATTGTTGTGGTTCATGAATTCGGTCTTTGGTTGGACAGAAATACCTATGTAATACGCAGCAGACTGAAAGTTATTTACCAAAGAGTCAGCGTCCGTTGTGGTGTCGGGCATGAGAGCCAGATCATCCACATAGACAATCTTACATAACCCTTAATGTTTGTATTCTACTACAGCACGAAATGATAACTCTTTGTTTAAATATATTTTAAATACCTATAAAACATCATGGTGGAGAGGAAATAACTCTTACTATTTTTCCTGACACTTACATCTGAGTCATAGTAATGATATATGTTTTTAACTAATGGGTCACCACTTCTCAATTCCAAAAGCCAATCGAGGATAATGATTAATGAGATAGGGGGATTGTCAGTAAAATGATGAAGAATATGATAGGATTGAAAATAATGAATTACACCGCGACCAGCGATAATAGCTTTCGAATAATAATTAAATTTACTTATCATTATGTTAACCAATTTCAGCAATTGTTTTACGGAAATTCTGACACATCATGATAACATTATTTGATTGATTTACATATTGTTGTGAATAGTCATTAACGTTATTTTCCACATTTCAGGATAGCCAAAGATAATTACGTTTTTACTTAACAACAACGAAGTGAGAGAGAAAAATAAATTATAATAAAGGAAACGGTTAAAGAGACCTCCACTGGTGTAATTGCCTGAGGAAAATGTCGTCATGTGGATACTATAAAAAGATTTCTGAAGAACTCTTCTCCAAGGAAGAAACGATCAGATGATGGAATATCCAAGACTGTCATCAACTGTGATTTGAGGAATATTGGTCATCCACTCTGTAGAAAAACAGGATAATCAAATAAATCACTCTTCACATCAGCTGGGTGGCCTGACGTACCAAAATCAACAAGGAATGCAATTCTTCAAACAATGGCTTCCGTAAAAGTTTCTACTTACAATGTCTCGTTTTACGCCAAGACACAAATATTTGAGAATGGAATCGACAAAGAACTGTATGAAGATTGGTATGAGTAAAGTTATTTGCACTGTTGAGACGCAGGCAACCCTTTGATGGACATGATGGCTAGAAAAAAGAAGAGGTTAATTCTGCAGATGCGAGTCACCATTGTTTAAGATGACAACAAAGGGGTGGAGGAGTCACGATATGGGTGAGTATCATTGGAGATAGACTGGTTGGTCCTATAAGAATACCTTAAGGAGTAAAGATTACGTCTACTGTTAAATGCAATCTCTTGATGGAATCTCTGGTACTTTGGCTAGATGACATAAATCTTGCTCTACTACAGGACTTTATTTTCCCACTCTGTCTATGCCGCTCAAGCATTCTTAGAATCTTTGGGTATCAAAAGTACAAAGTTGATAATCTAGTCCCCATACTCCCCAGATTTAAACCCAATAGAACACTTTTGGTCTCTCATCAAGCGAGATGTTTATGCCAATCGACGTCAATTTCCGTCCAACACGGACGCATGGGAAGCCATTAATACTGCAGCAAGGGCAATGCCCCCAGTCACTATTAAAAATTGAATGATTTAGTCAATACAAAACTTCTTGAAGTAATACTGGTCCATGGTTGTTATGCGGGTAAATCAAATATTTGTTCATTGAATTATATATCATTATATGTTTCATTATATCAATTAATTGTTTAATATAACAATGATTCATTTTAATTTTATTTATTAATCCCTTATTATCACTAATACACGTTAATTTTGGTTGTTTTAATTGAAAAACTATTACTATCGGTCAGTAAACATTCAGTGATTTCTACAAATATTTTATTTTGCAAATACTAGTTATGAGTTTATTATTATTGGGTTTGTAACAGTTTTATGACAGAGTGTTAGATTACCTGTGAAAAAATGTCGAAATTGAGAAATAACTATTTTCGTTAGAAAGCTATTATCCTTGTCGCAGTCTAAATGAACGAAATTTGATTACTTATGAAACGGTTTATGACCAGTATTTGTTGACGCTGGATTTGAAGGCGACCATATTGCAGTCAGCAGGGAAGCAATCATGTAGAATTGTGTTTCACAGATCGGAAGTTCTGTTCATATGAAGTTATCTGTCAATTCGATAGCGAATAAACAAGCAAACATAAATACTTGCCTTTTATTAGTATAGATTAACATCTATGATTGGTACCAGTCTTTCAGGTACCTTATGTACCTCGGGTGCCACCTGTCACTATTCCCTATAATGCAATCGCTTATAATAAGCCACCAGGTTAGTCATTAGGCAGGCTAGAAAAACAAACACGTCTGCATGTTCTCAGCATGGCGTTTCATTTTTAGATAATGACAATTCCTCGATTTTATCTTCTCGTTTGCAGCTGAGAGGGATTCATGAACTCAACCACGGATGTATTAAGACAAGAAAAACCCGCGTGTATTTGCACAAATCACCTGCTTCGCGTTGTCGCCTGCTTCGCGTTATCACCTGCTTTCGCCCATTAAAAGCATATTGTTGTTGTTGTTGTTGTTGTTCTTCTTCTTCTTCTTCTTCTTCTTCTTCTTCTTCTTCTTGTGTACAAGTCTTCATCGGGTTTAAACTTCTTCATTCGTTGTCGCTGCAATTTTCTATCACTCGCGTTTTATTAGTAAATCATAACTCCTCCATGTCTTTAAAAACCAATAGTTTCCAATTTCTTCGAAGTTTACCCACGTTTTGTGAACCACCAGACTCAGTTTAAGGCTAATTTCCTCGTGTAGATTGAATACACCCTTTGCACATGACTAACAACTTACTCTACATCTATCTATCTATCTATCTATCTATCTATCTATCTATCTATCTATCTATCTATCTATCTATCTATCTATCTATCTATCTATCTATTATCACGGTCTGAATTTAGGTATAGACAGAAGTGCCGTACAGCATCGAACGTTCAGAAAGATGTGACGTCATGCCATCAAAATGTAAAAAGATGTCGGCTAACTTTAAATAAAAATAAACCCCAAACAAGCTTAATCACTTATTAAATCAGTTTCGGCTAAAACAAGTTATTTTACGCGGGTTCTTTCATATAGGGTTTAAATCGTTTTCTATTATAATTAAAGTAATTGTAGGCTGCAATAGAAAGTTTATTTGACTTCAATAGTTGTTTCAAAAGAAAATATTTTTTATTGGTCGGCGCTGAAAAAAGAATTAAACAGCTACACAGTCAATCTTTATAAAGTCAAGTATTTATTTATTTCCTGACCCGTATAGACCGCTTCACACAGTGACCCGAAGCCATTTCCATAAACGACATTTCGACTGAATGCGTAGCGCACGCTCTTTTATCGGGCTGGATATCGTGTTACAGAGTTCCCACAACGATTACCACCGACCGTGGTAGGCAGTTTGAACCACACGTATTCTAGGAACTTTCAAGGATTTTAGGGATTAAGCGTATCCGTAGGCCACCTATAACCCAGCTTCCAACGGGATTATAGAACGCGTCCATCGCCAATTGAAAGCCGCGTTGCGTGCTTATCCTGACCAAATGGATGGAGCGAGTACATACCAATAGTTCTTCTTGGCTGTCACGCTGCGCTCACAGATGGCTTCGGATACTCTCCAGTCGAACTCGTTTATGGAGTACTTCTATCTTTGCCGAGTCCGATGCTGACCCCGTTACATTCAACGGCAACAGATTCACCTCTGTACATAAACAGAGTGCGAGCTTACTTTAATAAGCTCTCACCTATACTCCCTAGGACAGACCATTAAATCTTCGGTCCCGAAAGAGATTTCGTCATGGACTTATGTTTTTTATTAGAAAAGGCTCTGTGAACCCCCACTTACTCCACCTTATACGGGTCCTTATCACGTACACTGACACACTTTTCACTCTTGACATTGGTGGTAAAAAATAAACTGTATCATTGACAGGGTATAAAGAGCCTTTATAGACACACAAAAGCTCGGGCCTTATATCCCCCTACTGTGCATCAACCAGCTGTAACTACAACTGTATTGTTGGAAACACCTAAAGATACATATGTCACAACTACACGTAGTGGTCGGCGAGTACATTGACCCAACAGAGTGTGTAAGACTTTGTATATATATAGAACAAGCTATTTTGAGTCCCGGTACTTTATTACCTTTACATAAAAACATTAACAATTTCTATTCTAAAACAGTTTTGACAAAAACTCACATTTTATAGAAAATCAAAAAGAAAACATTTGTTAAAAAAATATACTACTAATGGAAAATCAAATAAACATTTTTCACAAAAAACAAAAAACATACTTTTGACTGAAAAGCAAGAAGACTTTATTCATCAAAGAACACAAAACAATAATAACTGACAAAAACAAACTATCCACTAAACAGTAAAATAAAATTGTTTAAAAACTTCTGTAAACTGAATTCACATATTTTCTATTTTGTATTTTTGTTCTTTCCCACTGCTGCACTTCCCTTTTTCTGTCGGCTTTCAGCCTAAGCAGGGGGTGATGTAGCAGTCATAAATGATGTTTACTTCTTAATGCGTATCAGTGTCCCTGTGAGGTGGTTTGCCCAAATGTTGGCCAATCAGCTCGCAAGGCACATTGATATCATTAGTCGCCTAAAGGACTACTTCAACCATTTTAGAAATTGCAGACGGCTCCCTGGCACCAACCAAAACGGTTCATCTCATTTTCTCCTCTGCCTTCGTCACCGAAATCCTGTAATGTTATCTTCACTGAAGATATATTCATCAACGAAACGGTAGTATACATTTTACTTCTCCCTATTTCAATAAACATTTCGTTGTTGTTATAAAAGAAGTTTTGTTTTTCTTTCGTTAAACGTTTTCGTTTTTCTCTATATTAATGAAATATAGAAATTGATCTAAGAATTTCTATATTTATTTCTATAGGATCACGTTACATTTTCTAACATTAACAAATATGACTTTCGAGTTTTTAAAGAGTTACGTCTAATCTTATAAGCTTTATATTTGAATTTCAAGCAAACCCTCAATATTTATTGGTCTTAATCACATTAATTAACTTTATAAACATTAAAGATCAACATATAAAAACATTACGATTATTTTTACGCAGTCGTGCCCCCATTCACTTTATTCGGTTCTATCCTATTCCTATTAAATGAATTTATAATTCTGGACGATGGCATAAGCTCAAAACTGTAAATTAAAAGTTTATTAAAAGCTTCTCTTGTAAGACCATGTGCCTTTCCCAGGAGGATCGCCGCAGACCCCAACGTTCATCCCGTGGTTCTCTCTTCGTTTTTAACTTTTTAATCTGGCCGTGTCGTCTTGGCGACCGCCGAAACCACGTGCACTGGTTTACAAGTATACAAAAACAAAGGCAAGGTAGACTCACAAGAAAAAACACAAACTGAGATACATTGTATATAAGTCAGTTGCACTCTAGATATGTGTGATACCGTCGCGAAAAAGGACCTCACAAACACGAGCGTCCACATCTTACTTAAGTTCCAGTGTATCAGCTAGAAGCCAACTGAGATAATTTGTCTTTCGAGGCATCATAGTCGTTAGGTTGAAGTCATCTCATCTAATCGTCTGCTAAATCTCTCATGGACTTTCTCTCCTCGGGTCTATCATCAATTTGCTCTAGCCCGACTTTAACTCCAATCTGCTAAATATATTTAGTCTCGACCGAAAATCCAAAACGTCCAGTTTTGTCTCAGTCACACCCAGCTGATCAGCGGGAAAGACTACATTTGCGCGCTCTCACAGCCACTCCTAGATGACTACCCGGAAACTATCAAACAATCTGTCAGGTGTCACTCATCTGGAGAGGTTCAATAAATTTTGGCGTCCCCACATCACCTGTCTACTCATCTCACTTCCGATACCTTCTGCTTTTCTTTTGAATCATTTCGTCACATTGTCTTGTAGATTGCTTTAGGGGGAGCAGTCCATAGTATCACATCTTTTCTTGGGAACGCCGTCATTTCTTTATTGCCGTTAAATGAATAATCATTACATTCAAGTTTAAACTCATTTCCTGGTTCTACGGAATTACATACTTTTTCATTGACTCTCAGTTTCGTTTTCCATCTTGCTACATGACTTACTCATTACTTTCTTCTTTTTACATCGACTACTTATTTAAACATATACACTATTTAATAACCCAAATGTATTTACGCAAATCAATGAGAAATTAAATAAGTCATAAGTAACTTACACTGTATCTTTTATTTCCCTAGTCATAAATTACGAACATGCGACCAAAACGAATTTTAATAATATCACTTAGGAATGTTTTAAAATGTTCACGGCCAATTAATTTAATTTTATTATTATACTTAAAGCAATCATCGATATTTATTAGTAGTAATTTTAACGTGAATTGCCTTTACGAACATAAAAGGCACAACTTAAGTATGCTTTCTATAAAATCAACAGATAAAAATATCACGGCTATTTTTACAGACACGTGCTTCCATACATTTCCTCCAACCTTATCGCAGAATGAATTGAGCATTTGAGACGATAACATCAGTTGAACGTTTATTAAGCCCATCTTTTTCATGTGAGGTTCATTATTATTTTTGTGTACCTAAACAAATTAATTGTTACATTAAAGTTTAAGATCCTTTTTTTTTTGGTTTAAAACGCTGAAAACGTATACAATATGGTTATCATCTTTAACATTCTCTGATTTACAGTTTCGTTTCCATTTATTTATTGTGGTTTGACAGTAATATACTTGGGTCTGCGTTGGCGACATACATTTATAAACAGCAAAAATAACATTTTACGTTTTGAATTTATAACTTGAACATTTATATTCAAAGGAAGTAAAAAATAAATATACAAAGTGTAAGACGGGATTACGAAGTGGGATCAAGTGTTCCTTTGGTTATTTACTTTTCTCGGGCAACGGCTAGGTATGGAACCCACTAGTATATATCTATATCTATATATATTAAGTTCGGTATATATATATATATATATATATATATATATATATATATATATATATATATATATATAATCCAAGTTATACAACTCTGTATTTCGGTTTTTTAAGTGAGGACAAAACGGTCCGTCAAATAACTGATTATTAAAAAAAAATAATAAAAACATGGTTACAAGAATCTAACATTCTATACATGCTTCTGAGTTTTAAAACAAATATATATTTAGCTAAAATTCTGAAAGTTTGACGTATATATATATATATATATATATATATATATATATATATATATATATATATATGTGTGTGTGTGTGTGTGGCTATATATTTTAAGAGAATTTACCAGAACTGTTCAATGTTAAAGTTCGATGATTGTTAGAATTTCAGGACAGATCATATATAAGAAAACAATGGTATGTTAACTCCAATGACCAATAACTACTCTAGCAACTAATTAATCTTAATTAGAATAATATGACCTTTACTAATACTTATTCTTGATATTTCTTATATACTCACTTTTAATATTTAGTACAAAAAAAATTTAAATTTATTTATTAAAATAAATTTAATTTTAATTAAGGCAACGTGTCCATGCTACTTACCATGTTTCCTAGAATGAAGTAATGTGCCCAACTTACTCACCGTGTTGTTTAGAATATATATTTCAAAAATTCATAATCATCCGTTAATTAGTTTAAGAGATCACCCTGTATATATATATATATATATATATATATATATATATATATATATATATATATATATACACATATATATATATATATATATATATATATATATATATTACAAATAAATATATATATACATATATATACATATATTTATATATATATATATATATATATATATATATACAATAATATTTTTATAAATATATATTTATTATTTAAATACCTAGAGACATCGTGCATATAGCTATTTGTACTGATTGTTATTAAAGCTACTCTAATATTTGTGGGAGGGGGCTGATAAACAATAATATTTTCATAAATAAATATTAATTATTTAAATACCTAGAGACATCGATGTTTCATGCTAACGCAATCTTTAGTCTAGGAACTAATTCGCGAACCCCGAACACAAATCGCCACTGATTCGTAGTCGGGGATCATATCCAAACGGCCATCGCCAATTAGTTAGTAAATATAGAGGAACTTTAACTGTAAATAGTGAAAATCGGCGGCTATTTACCAGGCATTAGAGTGATCTACGAAACGTCGTTCGGATCGTGCATATAGCTATTTGTACTGCTTGTTATTAAAGCTACTCGAAAGTGCCCAGCCTTTGTGGGAGGGGGCTGATAAACAATAATATTTGTATAAATAAATATTAATTATTTAAATACATAGAGACATCGATGTTTCATGCTAACGCAATCTTCAGTCTGGGAACTAATTCTCAACGGTCGGTAGGCGCGAACCCCGAACACAAATCGCCAATTAGTTAGTAAATATAGAGGAACTTTAACTGTAAATAGCGAAAATCGGCGGCTATTTACCAGGCAGTTAGAGTGATCTACGAAACGTCGTGAGGATCGTGCATATTGCTATTTGTACTGCTTTTTATTAAAGCTACTTGTTATTATATATATATATATATATATATATATATATATATTATATTATATATATATTATATTATTATATATATATATATATTATATATATATTATATATATATAAATATATATATATATATAACAAGTAGCTTTAATAAAAAGCAGTACAAATAGCAATATATATATATAACAGGAAAATAAAGATATAGTGTATACCATTTAAGTAGAACCTATAATGAATGAGTGATGCTCGATATACGAGATAGAGCAATTATATAGATAAATAAAAGATGAGAATAAAAATTGTAAAAATAAAATATCTATTAAGTCATCATTTCTTCTAAAGAAAGTGTTTTAAATAAAAAAAAGATTTTTTCTTCCTTAAGCCATGGTTATTTAAATGAAATCTTATCGCCCGAGGAATCCAAAAAGATAAGTCGGTAGGAGAAATTACCAAAAATCATAATCTGAAAGTTATTCTTAGTATCGCCTGGACTGATGATTGAACCTTCAAAAGACTGTCACTTGAGACTGATTATAACTTAGCACTTTTATCGGTTACGCTACGGGTTCTTGCGAATTACTTAAGACTTCTACTCGGCCATGGCTTACGGAACGAGGGCTAACCCCGTTAATTGAATAATGGGTTGCGTTCGATATTTCGTAAAGATGCTCGAGTTAGACAAGACGCATCTTAAGAAAGTCGGAGGTTAGATCAACTGAAATGTTGTGAGAATAAGATCCAAGATGAAAACAGGTTCCGAATGACTCAAATAATACAAATGATCAATTCTCATGAGACGCTTTAATGCAAATAGTATACTACCTAATAGACACCAGACTCGAGTGTATTCGATCGCTCTGTATAGGAGTTTATTAGAACAACCTGGTATGAGGATACTTCACCCTACAAGTAAACGCTTACCAAATATTCAAAATAACATACTATTTGAAGCCCAAATAAGATCCACTCGATATGATTACATACTTGCTTATCCGAGGAATGGTGCATCTTCTCTAAGTGATGTCCTTTCTAGTGACACCATAAACTGGATACTTCACTAGACCAGATCAATTCTTGTCATGAATCCCCTAAGACCAAAAGACAAAAAAGAAGATATGCTCTTACATAGTTAACTGGTCAATTGGAGAGAAGAACATTAATATTCTTCACTTCATTACTAACTCAACATTTGAAAGGTGGGGGAGTATCTTTATTGACCACTCGGATATCTATGTATCGCATATAGAATTCAAATGTTGGCCCCAGGAAAGAAGCCGCTTGATTTTTTTTAGAACTTACACTGAAGTGAACTGAAAGCAAAATAGACGTTCATTTAAATGTACTTGAGATAAAGCGTGCTGCAAGATTGCCTTCAAATTCATTTCTCAGTTGAGACTTTAACCGTGTGTAACGCTAAGTGGGCAATTCTTTTAAACTAAACTGATTGCCGTAGTCGTCTTGTGGAATGATGTCCTGTAACCAGATGTGTTGTTAACACATCACTCAATAAGTCCCGGGCCTTACTTATAAAACAGCAACTTTAAGGCAAAAATAGATTTTTTTTCATAAACACAGTTCCCTTCTAGGGTAATACACTGATTCGAATGGCAATTTTTGCATAGAGATTTGTATTTAATCTCAAAATAGTCTCAGTCTCCTATATCGCTTCTTCATTGGGGTCAAATCACTTTCCTTGATGTATTCTTTTGAAATATGCAAACAGTCAATAGTCGCTAAGGGCCAGATCTGGAGAATAGAAAGCGTTTGGAAGCAATTCGGAGTGCAATTCATGTAGTTTTGTCATTGCTGCGATCTACTTGTAACACAGTGCATTGTCCTGGTGAAAGAACACTTTTTTCTTCTCCATATGCCGTATTTTGTCGATTCACTCCTTCAAATGCACTAATGATGCTATATAATGTTCGCTATTGATAGTTCTTTTCTCGAGGTAATCGATGTACAAAATATCTTGCACATCCTAAAATACGGAGGTCAAAACTTTGTGTGCTGATGTTTGCGTCTTTGGTCGCTTTACCACTAACTCAGCTGGCGGCAGATTTGACTCCCGAGTGAAGTGGTGGATTTCTGTTAAATTTATTCTCACATATTTACGCACAGAACTTATATTTGTTGTGTTGAAACAGTTGCAAACAACGCTCTGAATCGGCTACGTGTTGTTATTTTTGATCTACTGTGAGCAAATGCATCACCCACTTTGAATACAGCTTTCTCATTAACAAATGTTCATGGAAAATGGTGAATACACTTTCGCCTTGTGATATCTTCAACTCTTCTGCTATCTCACGCAACTTACATTTATGATCGACCAAATATTTTCAAGATAACAGCTGATTCTGAACAATCTACGCGTTAAGCATCATTTGTGTCTGTATGATTGCGTTTAAAGTCAGCATACCACCTGTTAACCGTTGTTTTTGACGGAATGGGGTCCAAATACCACTTACATTGCGTTGCCTGAATAGTATATTTTCCCATCAGAAATAACGCTTTATCAACACATGAAATTAAAATTTGTCCATTCATTTGAAAATTTGGAACAGTAGCTTACCTGAAATAAGTGTAATTTGCAAACTAATAATCTGATTGGACTTAAATTTTGATACATGCTATTTGAAGATCATTATTTTATATAAATAATATACATTCTTCTATTAATAGCGTCATTTATATGTCAGACTCGGGACTTATTGAGTAATATGTTAGTTGACACGTTTGGTCTTCAAAGTAGTCATAATGATGACCGTAAGTCAGCATAAAAGTGGTGCAAATATTTTCTGTTCATGGAATTCATTTTACACTTCCTGGGACGAGTATTCTTCTCGTATACACACACACACACACACACACACACACACACACACACATATATATATATATATATATATATATATATATATATATATATATATATATATATATATATATATATGTATATATATATTCAATTGACACTATACATTATTTGTACTTTCCAACGGTACCTTCGGTTTCACAGAAAACACTGGAAATTCAACCCACAGGCTTTAAGATATCAAATGTGATCGATGGTGTCTGAGAAAACATTGGCCGATGCATCGGTCACATTCGGTATCTTTAATCTGTGAAACCGAAGGTATCGATAGAAGATCAAATTAATGTATAGTGTTCACTGAATAAAGATATATATGCTTTTTAACAAGTAATTTACCCCCTACTTATTTCTCCTATAACACTGAATTACATTAAGGGGTTCAGACTTAAATTAAAAGGTGACTCGTGTCTTGGGTTCGAACCGTGCCACTGGCAGAACCGTTATCTCCACACTGACGATTTAAGAGAAATAAAATAAAAATAAGCTGCAAAATTAAAGTTTAAATGCGAGTTCAATCTATTAGTGGTAAAGCGACCAAAGACGCGCCCTGGACTCTGAAGAGGCACCATATCTTGTGGGGTTATTTTATATATACTCACAAATATATTTGATGATACAGATATCGACTTTTATAAGGATGATTGATTATCTATAATAAGAGAGTCCAACAAGGTCAGGGGAGAAGAATTCAATTAAATTATACATATATAAATGAAAAAAATTAAGCCTAAGAGGAGACGTACTGGTTAGTATAAAATAACTCACTTTTGAGATGTCACTTTAAACCTAAATGATAATACTTACGAGCCATATTTAAAGGATAACGCCAATCCAATATACGTAAGTCGAAGGCTAATCTTCCCAGATCAATCATAAAACAGATTCCTAATTCTATCGAACGTAGGCTTAACAATAACTCTCGCAACGAAAATGTTTTTAAGGGGTCAAACAACATTTACAACACAGCTCTAAAAAATAGTGGGTACCATGATATCGAAATTAAATGTAAACAACAGATTACCAATAATTATAATAAAATTAAAAATAGAATAAAAAATATAATCTGGTATACACCGCCCTATAATCAGATGCTAAAAACAAAACTGGGCAAGAAATTCTCTAATCTCATCGAAAACACACCCTCGTAATTAATCCCTTGCACAAAATATTCAATAAAAATAACATGAAACTGTTTTACAGTTGCTGCGAAATCTCATAAATGATAATGAAAGCACATAATAACAAAATACTAAATGAGAGCAGTAGAGAAAAATAATAACAAAATACGTAAAAATGTTAACTGTATAGAAACAATATAAATAACATTAAGAAAAACAAAAATATAACTATAAGAAATAGTAATAGCTCAAACCTCAATAGCAATCATCCAAATACAAATAAGAAAATTCATAATAAAGAGAAAAGCTGTTACTGAAGAACTCGTGCACATTGTCTATAACAAAATAAATGCGTAACCAAAAGCATTGTTTACCAAAACACAATATTTGCCAAAGAAACCTCCCTAGATTTTAACGCGAGATATTACGACGATAAAAGCACATTCAATAATAAAAAAAAAACAATAAAACAGAACTGGGAGCTGAAAGAAAGTGGACACTCGCCAATAATCGAGTGGAAAATAGTACGACAGGCCAGTACATGTAGAAATTTTGACGCTTTGTAGATTATGTCTGAATGAGAAATTTGAAATTATAAACTTTAAAGCGTCCCAAACTATATGAAACTCTAGAAGCAGAACTCTATATGCAGTATAAAGTTTACTTTAGGAAAAAATACATAAGTAAAATAAAATAAAATAAAATGAAATAATTAAATAAAAAACTAAACTAAACCAACACCTAAAATAGAAAAACTAGTCCAAGCACTCACGTGTAAAAATAAGGTCACCTGTTAATTGGACACATTCACAAAAGGGTGCGTCCTTCCTATACAAAACAAAACAAAAATAAGAAAGTTAAATGTCAGCCGAAGCTTTGTTTGAGAGAAACCCTGCCATTGGCTAATAGAAAACATTAGCTCGTGGAAGGGAATAACAATGAATCTGATTCGTTTGCTAGCTAGACTAAACCACACGTGGATATATAAAAACACCCGATAACACGAATTTAATGCATTTTAGCCTTACGATTACATACGGGGATGAGACGATGAGCCTATGTGTAGCTTAATTGCCATAAATATATTTTCATAACTTACTATGCCTATCTCTATATATACTGATAATTTTCCCCAGGAATGAAAAGTTAAAGTCCCCCCTCTATCTTTCCTTCTCTTTATATATAGATCAATAACTATAGTGGATGATGAATGATTAGAAATACAAATAGATAAAAGGATAAAATACATATATGTTACAACATAAATATAACGAGACCATAGTTCCATAATAATTTGTTTGCGTTTTTGCTTTGTTTTGTAAAATCAGCACTAAAGATAGCCACACTTAGAAATTAATGCACAGGAGCATTTTACAAATATATTGGTGTGGGGCGAAACAATGGTATGCTGAATAAAAAATAAGTTTTATAAAATGACGTGAATCTGCCCTTTATTACATTGAAATGGTATAAAATTACATAAAAATATTGAAAATAGCATAGCTCTGGCCTTACACTATTCAGCTACCATAATTACTTTATGTTATATCATTTATAAAATTCTAAATACAAATAATAAAAAATACACACACACACACACACACACACACACACACATATATATATATATATATATATATATATATATATATATATATATATATATATATATATATATATAGTCTCGGAAGTTTCTAAACCATTAAAACTATATATATAAAAAAAATTTAGTCCCAAGTCGTTCAGTGAAAAATCACTCATATAAGTCAATTTTTTTTTTTTATATTAGTTTTCTTCTAACATTATTTAAGGGATCATCAGTTGTTTACCATGAAATATATATGAATACGTATAAATTAGACCTACTGACTTATGATAACCTCATATATAAAGAATTACGTAGTAAATATAGAATAGCAAATGTAAAGGAGTGGGATGATATAAGTGAAGCAGGGAAATAAATTTTTGATCAAATTAATATAGCACATAAAACGGAAATATATATACCTAGTGAACCTAGAAGTACACTCAAAGACGGCAAGGAAGATTTTGACACTAACCCGAAGGTTAGATTAATTGTATATCAGATGTAGCAAATGTGAGCAAAAGGTTTGGACAGGATTATGATATAATAAAGGATAAGACAAAATTCGGAATGTGGTCATCTTCAACAGATGTTATTGAATTATTTAAGAACATAAAAATTGAGATTTATACAATTTGACATAGATGTGTATTACCCATTGATTACCCTCGAACTTTTGAATAAAGCTATATTAATGGCTAAATAATTTACTGATACCACTAGTCTAGAAATCGACATACAAAATAAGCTCATAGAAATTTGATTAAATATGATGATAAAATATGGACTAGAAAATATAGGAGTTTGAATTCCGATGTTACGATGGGATCAGCGGATTCGGCTCAGGTTACTGATTTGGTAAGAATTTATATTCTAAGGGAAATTGAGACAGTGATACCAAGTTTGCAAGGGAGATTATATAGAGATGATGCGTTATTTATTACAAGAAGTACAGCTAGACAACTAGATATAATAAGAAAAGCTCTCCACAGATTATTTAAAGAATTGAGCTTAAAAATAACAATCAATAAAAATGATAAGGAAACTAACTTTTTGGATATTACCCTTAATCTAAATGATAATACATTCAAGCCATACCATAAGACAAACAAGCAAATATTTTATATAGATAAATTATCGAATCACCCAAAACCAGTAAATAAAACCATAACAAATAATATATCTAATAGAATTTCACAACTATCCAAATATATAAATATATTTAATGAAAATAAGCAGTATTATAATGATGCTTTAAAATGATCAGGTTACCATGAAAATATTAAGTATATTAATGAAAATGTTACAAACCAAAATAAAAACAAACATACTAATAGGAAGTGTAACATTATATCGTATAATATGGCTTTTGAGAAAAATGTTAAAACGGTAAGGATGAACAACTCTAGATACAGTGATACTAATAATGCCAATAGAGTAAACAGGATTAATAATAATGGCGCTAATATAGAAATGGGATATACTTAAATATTAGACAGAAAGATCTAGATAATAGAGCGGATAAAGATAATAAGATGAATAAAATTATAGGTATGAATCATACGGATAAGGATAGCAATAAAATAAATAGAAGGAGAAAACCTATATGGTTTAACCCCCCCCCCCATATAGCATACATGTAAAATCGGAATACTATAAAATAATTGATACAAACTTCAAATGGAATAAGATATTAAGTAAACTACTCAATAAGAACAATAAAAGTATCATATTCAACTATGACAAACATAAAAAACACCATAATCTCATCGAATATAGCTAAGATAAAGAAGCAACAGATAGTCTTGATAATGAAGGAAACTCGAATAAAGTAAGAAAATGTAATTGTATGCGGAAAGATGAATGCCCATTAAAAAGAGGGTGCATGACGGAAATGACAGAGTATAAGTGCAATGTAATGGAAAGTAACAAATCCACAGCATAAATAGACCCTTTTAAATATAGGTACAATAACCAGATGGCAAGTATTAGAAAAGCTTGTAGAATAGGAGTCGATAAATTTACCACTTTCTTAGCTGAATACATAAAAGAACTTAAAGACAAAAAAAACTAAGTACACTATGGAATTGTCAATATTAAAGCCAGTAAATATTTACCTAACAAGCGGAAAAGATGCAATTTATGTATAACCGAAGCAGTTGAAGTAATGACATATGGAGGAAATATTATAAACAAGAGAAATGAGATAATAGGCGGCTGTTTACATGAAGACAAATATAGTAAATATGACGGTGGAACAACGAATAAGCTAATAGATTATATATAAATAAAAAAAATACCTATATCGCTCTTAGAATAAATAAATAAATATATGTGAACGAAATATCTATAAATAAACAATAAAGGACTAATAACCGAATAATAAATACAGATCTATAAGACAATGTATCAAAAAAGCAGTGTATCTTCGGTATCCCGGTAAAAGCGAAAGTCACCTACCTTATGGATAAAAACTATAATGTACGAAAATAAAAACCTAGAATAAAATAGCAACAAAAATCTATAAAAACTATATGTATCACTATGCCAAAATAATGTGCAACCATGCGATGTGTTGCCGTTGTGATGGCATAGGTTGAGATGTTTATTTACTAATTGCAAATAAAAAATAAGAAAATTAGAATAGCGATGATGAACCATATATAATAATATAAATAAGTTGTTGTAACCACTACATTAAAAGTATATATTATAAATTTGATAGATAGATTTAATAAATAAAAATTAGAATAAATGGTATATCATTTAGAGGAAGAATGTAATTGGATAGATAGACACTAATGTCAGGTTATAATATGAGATCTTACGGAATAATAACATGCAATATATTGAATTGATAAAAAAATTATTATAATATTAAAATACAATTTAAAGTTAGATAAGGGATAAAGAACAAAAATCTGCATATGACATCATCTTAAATTAGAATTGAATACTATTACGACCTTGACAGAGGAGTTTATTCACATAGGAAGATAAACCCGAAAATTGTTTTTTAATAAATAAACAATCGTAGTAAATGATACGCAAAAGGGCATATTTCCTTATGAGTTAAATAGAGTATGAATTTAGTATATATAAAATAAAATTAGTATTAAATAAACAATTGCATAAATATAATACGTTAATTCAGTAAAAAAGGCATCGAGAAATATCCAATTCAATTACCTACGGCGAAAACAAAAACATGTAATGAAAGGAGTCAATGCTAAATTTTATTAAAAGTGTTTATAATTAAATATACAAATATTTTCTAAAAACATTTTAAGTACTACCGATATTTTTTCAAAATATGGTTGTTGTACTTTTAGTTATTAATGAACTAGAAACTAGATAAGTCTGAGTACTTCCGGTGATCCGCGCGAAACGGAAGTCACCTGAATTTATCGAGATAAAAAGATAATGTAACAAACGAAAAGAAAATAAGGAATAAGATGACTAAAAGCTCGAAGGAAAAAGGAAATAACTGGGCGAAACAACAAAGAGCGTTCAGTGAAAATATATATTCAGGAATATTTAGATTAATAACTATAGCTGACGATGAATAATTAGAAATACAAATAGATAAAAGGATAGAATACATATATGTTTTACCTTGATATAAGAAGACCATAGTTCCATGTGGATATATATATATATATATATATATATATATATATATATATATATATATATATATATATATAGTCTCGGAAGTTTCTCAACCATTAAAACTATATATAAAAAAAAAATATATATAAAAAACAAAAACAAAAAAAAACTTATAGTCTCAAGTCTTCCAGTGGAAAATCACTCATGTAAGTCAATTTATTTTTTACAGTTATTATATTAGTTAGTTTCTAACACTATTTTAAGGGATCATCAGTTGTTTACCATGAAAAACTGTTTCGGGAATTTATATATATATATAATGTTGATAATGAATACTAATTGTAATTTAGGCTTTGCTCGCCTAGTTTTTAAAATCTTTTTTTGCGTTTTTGCTTTGTTTTCTACAATTAGCAATGAAGATTGCCACACCAAGAAATAAATGCACAGGAGCATTTTACAAATATCTTGGTGTTAGCCGAAACAATTGTATGCCAAAAAAAAGTTTTATCAAATTATGTGAATCCGTCTTTTATAGCATTGATGTGGGATAAAATTAAATAAAAAATATTGAATATATATATTTATCTACATAGTATACGTTTTACCCTTTCGGAATCGTAAGTGTAGATTTAATTATTCAAGCCGGTCGCAGGATTCAAACCCCCCGGAACAAGTCATGTTTATAACTCAAATTCCGATGGCTTAACCCTCACGTCCACCATGAACAATTACATAAACGGTGAGAGTGTTAAACCTAGTGTAGGCAGCCGACGTCAAGTGTGTTCAACTTATAAAGGAACATGCATTACAGTATGATTCTGAAGGCCGTATTAATATATATATATATATATATATATATATATATATATATATATATATATATATATATATATATATATATATATACACACACATACACACACATATAACTTCATGATATAAACCATGAACAAAAATAACTAAAGAAAGTAAGTTTTTGGTCATATATAATTTCTTTATTAAATATTAAAAGATGTCCCCACATATTTGACGCACCTAGCATATTTCGTTTTTCGTTAGATATAGTAGCTTTATTCATGATAGGATCCCTGAAAAAAGTAACTAAATAAATTAAGAATATTTTCTCAGCATCTTACACTTTTCTTTTGAAAAAAAATGACCCGTTTACCACAGGATTTTTTTGCTAAGATGAAAAGAGAAAAAAAAAGTGAAAGTTTCCCGAAAACAAGTCTAAATGTGATGCGAAATGTTCTCCCTCTCGGAATGTTAGAAACAATTTTCAAAGAAAAAAGAAACAAGATTTTTTTCTTTCCTTTCGTTTTTTTTTTTTCGTGTTGAAGTGCAGAAGACTGCACGGCGGTAACGAAATCGGATAGCGGAAAACCATATAAAAAGAAACGAAACGAAATATCTGCACTTTTCCAACTGCTTTCTCGTATTTTTCAGCTCATTAATTTATATATATACTAGCAAAACTTTCCCGCTCTCCGGGCAGCAATTAACCGGGAGAGGAGCGTATAGTTAAAAAATATGTTTTTACTCAGAGAATTCCATAATTTTAAGAATAAACATTAGAAAATTTATAGATTAACACTTTCCGCAAAACCCCTTCTCCCCGTCTAAAGAATGAGATTCTACAGTTTTTAGGAGATTAAATGTGAACACCTTTAAAATGTTGGCGGCCAAAAGAATAAAACAAAACAAAAAAGCAATTATTTTAAAATTCAGAATGAGGATCAGTTTAGTATATACATTTAACGTAAAATCATCCTCCATATGCGGGTTATTCTAACGTATCAGGGCATTAAACTAATTTTTTTTTTTTACCACTAATCCTTCGTCCAACTGGCAAGGTTGTAAAACCACACGTGATCGCCTAAAAAGTAGAGCCCCAAACAATTATGTACATAATTTATCTCCCATAGCAAAAAGAAAAAAATTATTACCCGCCCTAAAACGCTACAATGGCCGGATATGGCGGATCATTTCATATTAAATTCATATGCGAAACTGATCCCCCCCCACTCTAATGATTTTTTAAATGTTTTCTGCTTTCCGACGTGTTTTCAGTGTCTTCACACGTAATCGTCTAAAAAAAGTAGAATCTCATTACTTTTTGGGGCAGGGCGATAGCTAAGGGTGGTAATCTATAATAATACCCAAGCTTTGAATATTCTTATTTACGCCTTAAAAATAAGGTATTTCATTCGCTAATTTTAAAGTAGTTATTTATTTAATTTTCACGCGAAACAACTAAACAATTCAATTGCTTAACATTAAAAAAAAAAGAAAATATGTATAGTTAAAAGGATATAAGATTGAAAGTATAAATTACGGGTAAATTTACAGATTGCCCCCCCCCCCTCCGTCATTTCCGGGCTATTCTAACTTTTTTAATGTAGTCATTAAATTTTCTACCACTAAACCTAAGTCCGAGTGGCGAGGTTAATAAACCATATCTAATAGCTTAAAATTCCCCCTCCTTGCAAAGAAACGCTGCAGATTAAGCTCCCATATTGTTATGAATTTAGTCAAATGCCCTAAAATGTTAGAATATCCGGATAATCGGTGGGAGGGGGCTCATTTATATTAAGTTTATATACGAAACTGATCATCGACTCCAAATTCTAAACTAATTGCTTTTTTTTTCTTTGTTTTTTCTTCTTTCAGCAACGTTTTTCAGGGTGTTCACACGTAATTGCCTAAAAAGTAGAATCTATTTTTTTTATGTTGGGAGGTGGGGTGATTTAGCGGCGACAATTATAACAAAATATCAATCTATTTTTTTCTTCCCTAATTTGATCAGATCAATGGAAAGATACTACTAAACAAAAGGGGACTTGTAAAGATTAAATCATAAATTTGTTGCTAAACTTTACAAATTACGTATTTAATTAGCTACTTTCAAAAAGTGTTTTATTTATTTTTCACGGGAAATTTAAAACGTACAAAAAGTTCAATGCTTAAAAAATAATGTTTTTTTTTAAGCGACGAAGAGAGGGTCGTTTAAAGAATAAAACCGAACGTGTAAAAAGATAGAGATATGCAAATTAAGTTACAAAGAAGTCATTTTGCGCAAAACCTTTAGAAATAGAAAGTTTTTTTTTATAATTGGTAATTTCTTTATATATATATATCTTTTTATATATAGGTAAACAGGGCTATCAAATTATAACCGAATAACCACACACTTTAAATTTAAGATAAACTGTTTAAAAAATAATTATGCAAATTAGATTACAAAGGGATTTGTTGTGCATTAGCCTGATAGTATATATTGAAATAGCATTAACCCGCTTCGATGCTAATGTATTTGTGATGAATGAGGAAGCATTTCGCATTTATTCATTTAGACTAGCCCCAAAGTTTGGAGCCTTACTAAAACTAGCGGATTTCCACGGTTACTTTCTTCATCTACCTCTATAATTTACTAGTAATGATAATCTTTCACTTGAAATAATAAATGCCATTCATAAAATAGGAGAGTTTGAATTACCTACTAGACACCATGCTCGAGTGTCTTCAGTCTCTCTGTACAGGGGTTTGTCAGGACAAACTGACATGAGGATACTTTATCCTACAAGAAAATCCTGACCACATATTCACAATAACATTGTATTCGAAGCCCAAATAAGATCCCCTCCACACAGCTACAGACTGGCTCATACGAGGAATGGTGCACCTTTTCATGGTGATGTTACCTCAAGTAACAGCGCTTAGCTGGATACTCCACCAGCCTAGATGAATTCTTGTCTTGAAATCTGGTAAAACCAAGAGACAAAAAGAAATATATACTATAACATAGTTAGCTGGTCAATTGGAAAGAAGAGAATTAATGTTCTTCACTCCTTTACTAACTCAACGTTTGACAGGTAAAGGAAACTATAATTAGAACTTCGACTGAAGTAAAATGCCAGACGCATCTAACATATTTAGCTTTTGGTAAGATATAGTTTCTTTTTTACGTTTATTCGCCTCAAACGAGACACATTGCCACTGATACATTAGGGGCTACTGTGATTGAGGGGCCATAGCTATAGGGGCATCCGAAGTGGAGAGTCGTGCAGCGAGATATTTGTTTATATTACATTTAAATGTATGCATGTTGGTACAGTCGGAGAAACAGGGAGGGAATTCAAAGACTAGCAGTTCGAGGAAAGAAGCTATTAGAGTAAAAATCAATTCTGGAATCTAAGGACCTTCACAGTAAAGGGGTGGGATTATGCTGATTGTCAGGTTGGTTGGGGGTAAGTACATTTAAGGGGCACCAGTGCCGCAAGTTTATCAGAGAACATTACATTGGAGTACTTGAAAAAACAAGCAAAGGGGTGCAATATTGCGGCGATAGGGCAGGGGCTGGAGCTGGAGCTGGAGCTTGGTTGACAGTGTGGGATCCATTAGATTAGAGACTCTTTTTTGGACCTTATCTAGGAGGGAGAGACTAGAAATTAATGAACCAATTCAGATGTAACAACAATACTCCATGTATGGGCGAATAGTGGCTTTGTAGAGATATAGGATACAAGCAGGTATAAGAGGTTTTCTAGCACGGTAGAGGGATCCCACTTTCCTTACAGCAGTCTTGGCAATGTATTTTATGTATTTGTTCCAATTCATGTTGCCTGTGAATGTTAGGCCGAAGAGTTTTTATGATGGACTCTCAAGTAAGGTGATATTAGCCATGCCAATCGGTAGTTAAAAAGGGTTCTTATAATTGTTAAAGGAAAGGAGCTTTTTCTTACTACAATTAAGTGTTACCATCCATTTACGATTCCATAACACTACAGATTGGATGTAATTTTCTAAATATTGAGACACTGCATTAAATGTGTGTGCGTTCGTTTTGCTCACATGTCTAGAATAGAGCGTTGTGTCATCAGCACATATACGCATCTCTGATAAAATTCCATCAAGAAGTCGTTTATGGATATCAGGAATAATACAGGTCCCAAAATCGACCCCTATGCCAAACCCGCATTAATATGACGTTGTTTAGATGTACGGTCATCGATGACAACCTGGATCTTTATTTTGGCTACGAAGGATCTGATTATATTAAATATTTGTCCAGTAATACAGTACGGATTCATTTTCATGAGAAGGTCTTCATAACAAACCTTGTCAAAGCCATTGAATACATCAAGCCCTACCGCCCTAGCTCTACCTGTCATGTCGTTTGTATAATATATACATTCAGAGATAATTGTTAGGATATTCGCAGTAGAACGGGATTGCCTGAATCCATACTGTTGGTCATAAAATAGTTGATTATTTACAGGGTTGTGGACTATCTGTAGATTGATTGATTAACGATTCAAAAATTTTGGCGAAGAGCAGAAGGAGACTAATGGAGAGATATTTTTGCGAGTCTGTTCTTTCGCCAAAAGTTTTGAACACTTTTACCACAGAGGCAAGTTTTCAGCTATCTGGGAAGCAAGATTCGGCAAGGCATTTGTTGTAGGGTTTGGAGAGAGCAGGGGCCACCTGAGCAGATCATTTTTTTATCACCGTAGCAGGGATAATATCAGTCTCACAAGCTTTTGGGTGTGTCTAAGTTTTTTTATAATATCCTGGACATGGGAGGGGTAATGATCAGTTGATCGCGTGCGGCTACTGTTTGCAGTGGGGCATTTGGGAGGGAATGGTTTGTGGAGATTAAGGTAGAGTTCAAGCCTAACCGTTTGGCAAGCAGTTCAGCCTTATCAGTTTCCTTGCAGAAAACATCACGGTGTTTGAATAGCGGGAGAATTGTTGATTCACCATTATTCACTACACTATTGTAGATTTTCCAGAAATAGAGAGTTCCTAATTTCTGCGACTTAATGCGTTTTCTGGTCATATCGGTATACCTACTCTTGACTGCGGCTATTATAATTTTGCAATGACTTCTTGATGCTATAAATCTTTTTATATTTGCATTTGACTTGTGGCAGTTTAATCGGTGGAATGTTTCCGGCCTATGCGAAATAGAAGCTGTATAGGTCGAAGTGAACCATTAGGCTAGCTACAGAATTTCCGCGTGAGGACATGTTCTTCTATGCTTGTTTAAACCCATTCAGTTACCTCATTTGCGCACTGTTCAGCCGGGATAAAAAGATTTTACTCCATGCAGCGTCTCTGATGAATTTCCAATCTGCCCGTTTGTAGTATGACGTCATTTTGAGCAACGGCTCTTTAGCTTTGGGTTGGCCGCATAGATAGAGAGGTTCGGAATTGAAAGTTAAAAGGTGACTTGGGTCTGAGGTTTGAATCGTGCGACTGACAGAACAGTAATCTTCCACACTGATGATTAGCACAAAGGATGAAATAGATATGCATAAGAATTTCCAATATTTATCGTAATATTGTATATACAAGGTGGTCGCTAGAAAATTCGGAAATTTGTCAAACGGTAATTTATTTCTACAAAGAATTATTTTTATATAATTTTTCAAAGACTAATATTCTAATACACTCACAGATGCTCAAAATTTCGTCCGCGCAAATCGAAGGAGTGAATAAGCCAGACGCAATAAACTTTAAACAAAATAAAATTTATAATCTCATATTTGCCTCTTTTCTATCGACCACCCTGTATATATATATATATATATATATATATATATATATATATATATATACAGCAACTGGTATTTCGAAATGGTCACTCATTTAGTACTGACTAGGTTTAAAGTTGCTTAACTTCATAACTTCAGTGATCTTAGGAGAACCGATGCGTCAACGTGATTTTGCCGTATAATTTTTGCATAATAAATCATTATTTTCACACGCAAAGTAAAATTTTCCTCAACCTAATATTGCCATATAAATTTCTTTCATAGACTTTCATAAGATAAGAATACGTCCGATAGTAAATAATACACCCACACAATAAACAAAGTCAAAACATTGTTATCTTATCTTTATTTCTTATGCTGTTATTAATATAGCCTATATTTTTTGTGTGGATCCCAGCCACACGTGTTAAAATAAACGTTTATAGGTACAACATTCAATTGCGGTAATATTTTGTTTATACTTATATTCTTGGAGAAGACTATATTCGATTATGACACCATGATTTGTGTCAAACGGCGACTGACCATATAAAATTTTCCTTAAATAACGTTGAGGTGTCATCTGATACCACAGCAATGTAATAATTACACCTACACATTATAAATGGTCGGGGTTGATTTATTAAAACATGTTAAAGTCGTTTTTTTTAATTTATGAACTCTAGAAGATTAAGCGTGAATCTCGACACGACGCCCGTAGTTCGTTGGATTGGTTATGTGACGTAGGGAGGGAGGTATGTCTGAGACGAAAAGGCAGTAGCTGGCTGATATCGAACACTGAAAAATGTAAAAAATGATAGTCTAAACATATCTTGTATTTTAGTTAGGGGATGGGCCCACCATTTTAGTTAATGTATAATGAAGTATACATTTAAAGACAAAAATGTTTTTACAGTTTTTGAATAGGAACATTTATTCCGGCTTGCTTGCTCATAACTTGTGTGGTACTTCACAATGAAAAAGGCCTACGCATAAATAACAACGACGCTTTTTTGAGAACAAAGCAAAGAAGAATTGCCGACTGAATACTTGACCAACTTTCCTGCTAAGCTGCGTCAAAATAAAAA
>OY744517.1:143392846-143492846 GCA_963556195.1 Sepiola atlantica | reverse complement strand
AATAATAATCATAATAATGATAATAATAATGATAACACTACTACTACTAATAATAATAAAATATGAAAAAGTATATTAAAAAATATATAAAACATATATAGAAAATATACATAAATAATATATATAAAAATAATAATATAATAATATAAAAAGAAATACAATAAAAATTAAGATTAAGATTAATAAATAAAAGGGATAAAAAAGATAATTTTAAATAATTATAGAGAATAACATATCATAAATATAATAAAATACATATAAAATAATATAGTATAATAAAACAAAATACGAATAACTACATGAGAATAAAACTACGAATAAATCACAGTATAAATGAATAAATAAATAAATAAAATAAAATAAATTTATATATATATATATATATATATATACACTTTGGATCAACCTTCAATATATATATACATACATATATGTATATATTATAATTTAATATTTATTTAATAAAATATTGTTATTAGCTTCTTATGAGAAATTAAAGTAGAGCGCTGTTCGGGGAGTTAAAATAGACTGTTACCATATATATGAAAAGTTCCGAGTCAGTTGTTGAACACTCTTGACTCTCTACTATATGTGACCTCCTTTCTCAACGCACAAATAGAAATACATTTCCCTTCTTTACGTGATCATTTCTCGTGGCCGTGGGGTTAGAGCGCTAGCTTGCAGAGTCGAGGCTGATTATGTCCCATCTTACACTAATGATAACAAAATATTGAACCACCGGCGTATGTAGGTTAAAATAATTTAATATATATTTATTTTATATATATATATATACATTTAAAAAGAATGTGCGGAAATCTCCCAAAGGCCCTTTCGACTATCGTCTCGTCAGGAGAAAATCGATAGTTTTAATTAATAATAACGTCGAAAGAAAGAGCAAAACGGGGAATTGAGTGTGCCAAAATTAACGATAAAGCGATTAAAATTCAATTTAATGATTTCGTTATAAGTCGATTAAAAATACGTCAGGGAAGGGTAGGATCTAATTCTTTGGGCTCTGCTATTGGCCAGCATTTGGTTGAAGACCCTAGCTGTGCCAGTAGCTATGAAATAGACCGTTTTGAAGTCTTGCATAGAGCAGATTCCAAAAACCATTTGAAAATATTGGAATCTGTCTCTATCGCTATTCGAAAACCTTCCTTGTGCCGGCAGAAGGAATTTGTAAGATCGCTTAATCTCTTTGGGAAACTTTGAACTCCCTCCCAATTTTTTTTTCCCCCTAACGTAGTGCCTTTTAATCGACTTTTAACGAAATTATTAAATTGAATTTTAATCGCTTTATCGTTAATTTTGGCACACTCAATTCCCCGTTTTCGACGTTATTATTAATTAAAACTATCGATTTTCTCCTGACGAGATGATAGTCGAAAGGGCCTTTGAGAGATTTCCGCGCATTATTTTTAAATGTATTTATAAGTTTTGTACCTCAAAACATTTGTTTATTTATATATATATATATATATATATATATATATATATATATATATATATATATATATATATATATATATATATATATATACCTATGCATGAAGGTGAGTGTCTAAAGGCAGGAGCAATGCAATGTTGAAAACCGGAAAGATGGAAGATGGTAAGAACAAAAATAAATGACAGGAGACGGTATATGTGTATAAGTCTCAAATTAATTTATTAATATTTCAAATAAATTTTAAATATCAAGACATTAAACCAACTACTGATCCTCTCCGGTATTACCCCATCCGCTATCCGACGAGAAGCGACTGTCCTGGCACTGTCACCCAAGGCCAAGATCGACAAGAGACATCTGCCCCACGACATCATGAGCAAACCCCTCCACCAGTACGCCTCAAATCACACCACGCACTCTCACAGCACGCGCATCAGCTTCTGGAAACCGTCCCAGACACCACCTCAAAGCAGATATGGACCAAGAACCGCTGGAGGGAAGATTTGAAGCAGGCTGTCCAACACCAACTGCACAGGTTCATCACCGACCTAGACGACATACTAGGGGCTGAGCTGCCACGAAGGCAATGGACCAATCTGAACCGCCTGAGAACTGGTGTGGGCCGTTTTTCTGCCACAATGAGAGACTGGGGCCTGAGAGAGGGTGCTGCCTGTGAATGTGACCACCCAGAACAGACAGTTACGCACGTCATAGAGGAATGCTCGCTGTTCAAACCACCCAATGGCGAACAGGGCATAGCGGAACTTGATGACGAGAAGAGAACCTGGCTTGCCAAGACCGAGCTGCAGCTTTGAGGGAGCTGGCACAAGAAAGAAAGAAAGAAATTAGGGGACTTACTGATTAGTATTAAAGGTCCGGAAAGGTAAAAACTTTAAACTTACATAATTTCGAAAGTAATAACCTCTTTTTTTTTCAAAAAGAAAGAGGGAAGTTGTTCCGATCTGTAGATTGAATAGAACCAAGATTGATGCCTTTTGGCTAAGATCAAAGTGTAGTATCTGTTCCGATGGATATTGCACCCCATAGACTGGTAATGTCTTGGCCTTCGGGCTTGATTTACGCCGGTCTATGGGTCTGTCTTGTGCAGTTCTAGGAGGTTCACCCTCCCAGGCTTCGCCTCCTCTCTTTGGGGAGGAGTAAGTTTATTGCTTACTGCCTGAGGCGCCCCTACCGGGGAATGCCGACGGGGCTGCCCAGGCAATTTTTAAACCCCACTTTCCCGACCCGACCTTGGGTCACATCTTACTTGTGGGAGTAAGATAAAAACTGCCCTTGTACCTAGCTCCCGGAGAGGAGTAAATCAATACTCAATACATGAGTTTTGCAGAGGAAAAAAAGAATGCACGCAGACAGATATGATAGGGAGAGCAAAAATGAAACTGAAATGAAATAACTATCAAATGCATAAAAATTAGCAAGAAGAAATAATTTAGTTAAACTTTAAAAATATTTATTTTATTCTATTTCTTTCTTTTTATTTAATTATTTATATATATATTACATAATTTATTTAGATTTTCTATTATTTTATATTTAGGTAAAGTGTAACGGGTCGAATTAACAGATGATAGGGAAGAGCGAAGAGAACTAAGGGAGACAAGTAGGTAATCAGCTCGATTTTCGATATTTTATTTATTACATATTTTAACTAGTATTCGAGTTTAAGTGTTTTTAATGTTGTTGTTACGTAAATATAGGATCGAATCAACAGATGGTGAAAAGGTAGGTAGGTAGTAATAATTTGAGGGGATAATCAGATCAAATTATTGAATTTACTATTATTTTATTATTTAATATATTGAGTTAAGTGTCGTTTGGATAGAATCAGCAGATGAAGAAAAGTAACAGTCAAAGGGGGATAATTAGGCAGACAGTCAATTAATGCAATTAGATATTCTATTCCAATTTCTTCTTTTCTTATACCTTTCTACTCTTTCTTTTTTTATTACATTATATAAATGATGGCAGAATTTGAAGTTAAAACCTAGAGTGTGAAAATGAAAGGTGTTAAAAAACGGAAATGGAAAACTATATATCATAAATATAATATTTAATTTAAATGTCATTTAATATATTATTGTATAATGAATGAATATAATTAAGTATAAATATAATATGTGGATACAATTTAATATAAAATCCAACCCAAAAGCTATTTAAAACTACTATTATCATATATATATATATATATATATAAGAAGAGGAAGCAAGTAAGTACATGCTCCTAGGTTGGAGGGCTTAGTCTGTGTATACAATGTTTTAGAAATTGTGGGAAATTATACCAACAAGATAAGTGAACAATGGAAGTATACGTAGGGAAAGATGGGTGTTGGCTAAAGGGAGAGCGAAAAGGGTGCCTGGATAAAAGGACAAAAGAAAATAAGACTGTGGAGAGGCGAGATCAAGTAGGGTCAGGCAGAAAAATGGATGAGATCATTGAGGTCGATCAGAGAAGAAGGAGCAAGAAGTATCAGCATCAAAGTGAGTGAAGGTGAGATAAGGTAAGGAGAGTGGGGGGATCGAGTTAAAGAATGAAGGGGGATACAGTTCAGCTCTGTTATTAATAGTGGGTTTGTGTTTAGAGATCAGAAGGACCTTCGATATTTTTATGTTACGGATATTTCGGTCTGAGGCAAAGATACGGACATGGATACTACGTAGTGTGTTGCTACAGGATAAGATATGCTTGTGGAAAGGCGAAATGCGCGTGTTCAAGTGTTCTTTGATGCGCTGGTGTAGAGGCCTGACAGTGCTACTAATATAGAAATTATGGCACCTAGCATATTGCAGGTTGTAAAATATATGGGTGCGAAGGCAAAACCCAGAGTTGGTAATGGAGCAATTTGCTAGGGAGCAGGTTTCAGAGGTGTGGGTACTGTGTTTTTTTTAGCTAAGTGTTGTCGTAGGGTAGTAACTGTGTGGGTGAGTTGTCTGTCAAGATTCTCGCTACCTATCGCTTTGCGAATCGCGGATGTAATACTATCGCTAAAAAGCAGTTTGAGGAAGCAGGTCTTGGAGAGGGTGTGATGTCTACGTCTTTTTGGTGTTACGGAAGATGGCTATGGTGGATCGGGTAGCCATTGGTCAATAGGGTCTGGGGGAAGGCTTTAGTATGTGATGTTTTATCGGTAATAGAGGAGCATTTATTTTAAATATGGGTGATTTCTGTGTGTGCATAACCTAGTTTTGCTTTAAGTGGAAAAGCGGATTTATAAAATAAGTAGCCTTAAATAAACATTTAAATAGTCTACGCAGATCAACAAACGTGTCGAGGTTTACACGCCTTGCCCCGGAGTCTTTGAACGAGACGTGTAAACGTTAAAACGTTGATCGATTCGCGTAGACTATTTCAAATGTTTATTTAATTTTACTTATAAAAGCTCTCATTTGTATTGAGCACTTTTGAAAAGATATTGGTTTTACGTTAATGTTACTAATATATATGAACTAATTAAATAAATATATATATAAATTCCCGAAACAGTTTTTCATGGTAAACAACTGATGATCCCTTAAAATAGTGTTAGAAATAAACTAATATAATAACTGTAAAAAATAAATTGACTACATGAGTGATTTTCCGCTGGAAGACTTGGGACTACAAATTTTTTTTTTTTTTTAATATAGTTTTAATCGTTGAGAAACTTCCGAGACTATATATATATATATATATTGAGGGTTTGTCCCAACATATATCCTTGAGGCATACCGGCGTTGATACTATGTATTTAAGACTTCTGTTCATCAACACATGCTCTTATAGACATATGAATGAGAAAATATTTGATGGTAAAAAGGACATTTCCAGATATTCAGTAGCTACCAAGCTTGTGAAGCAAACCTTTTAGCCAAACTCTATTGACAAACTTTCTAAGAACTTTCCATCTGTGAAACACTACATCGTGGAACTACTTTCCAGCTAACTGTAGTATGGTCGTTTTTAAGTCTTATGCTAACAAATACCTGTCGAGACGTCATCTACAGTCATAGATTTCTGCCCATCCAACCAATCGTTTTCAAACGTAATATTAATAATCATTCAATCGCCAATCTCATTTACCCCTATTCTCGTGTAGAATGTAGTCTTTGTTAGTCGTTTCTTGTTAACATGAAACATACGTTGACATGTGAATATATAAGTAACAACTCTTCATGTCGCGGTAAAAGTGGTAAAATGCCCACATAAAAAGAAGTAGGAGATATGCATAAATAGCGAATAAGAGCAAGTCATATACTGTTATAATAGTATACTTATTCGATCTAATAAATTAATATGCATACGATATCTACTTCCTTCCGACCACAGGAACATGTGGCACAAAGCCGGAAGATGGTGATGGTAGGCCAGCGCACGAGAAGTAGCGGACTCTAGTCGCGCAAAAAATGCTTGAGTAACCACGTCGCCATTATCCGATATGCAATAAACCAACCCCTTCTCAAAGATGGGAAAAAAGCCTGGGAGGGTGAACCTTCTAGGACTACCCAGAACAAATATCTCAGCTCGACAGAGCAGGGCCAAGAGATGCCACAAGGGCCGACCTTCTCTCGGACTGATATTTGAGGATGTAACTTTCGTATCAGTGCATATGAAAAATGAATTCATATACATAATTACGCACTGCCTATCTGACAGCTAATTTACAAGAAAGACGAAACCATTCTCTTATGCTCAGTACGGGAGGTAGGATGGTAGGTAATCCTATACAACACCTCCGTCTCGGATCAATGGCTTTCTTGAAAAAGGTATTCTCTTCTTTTAGAATCAACATCCAACATTTCTTTAGGGTTCCTTTTTCTTTTACTATCAATTCGAGGTTTGATAACTTGAGGTGTTGGCAAATTAAACGTGTCTCACCAAATTTCCATTGATGAATGCGTTTGGTAAATCTGTATTTCAATTGGTTAACATATCTTTTATGTCTCCAATGTGGATCCTGTATTACGTAAATAGTTTTTCTTAACCTGCTGATAACAACATCATCTTTTCATATTTCTTTACCAGAAATATACAGCCTGAAAAATAATCGCCAGATTTAAAATATTTGTTTGACGTTTGTTTGGTGTTTTTCCCCAAAAAGTATTTTACGTCATTTCAACAATTCAGCTGAAAATAATTTCACTTGTCTAATTTGGATATACCCTAAGAAATTGTTGTAAACTTACATCTTCGTTCTGCTCTCCGTTAATTGTCTTTAATCCGCGGTTAAACGAATCTACCAGCTGCCCGTTTGACCATCGTTGATACATTGGTGTAGTAATATGTTCAATCGAGTAGAATTTACAAAACTTTAAAAATTCACTTAACGTTGATTGCGTTTCGTTATCGAAGACAATCATTGGTGGGACACCAAATTTTCCAAATATTTAATTCAATAAATTCGCTTATACAGTCGAAGTCGAACGTTTACACTTCAAAATTTGCGGGCCATTTCCGAAAACTGCCCACAATTATTAAATACTATGAGCCGTTCAAAGTTTTCACAAAATTAATGTGTAATCTTTGCGCTGGAATAACTTTCTTAGGCCAAGGTTCAAATTTCATTGGTGGTGATTTTTCTGCTAGCACACAGCCTCTACAGTTTTTTCGCTAAAAGGTCTATATCACGACCCATTGCCGACTAATATACAAAACATTTCATTAGTGGCTTCATTCTACTCATTCCAGAATGTCCAATATGAAAATCGTTTAAAATTTGTTAACATAATAAAACGGGTAACACAACTCTCTCACGGCACATTAATACACCATTACAAATAGAAATACATAGTATCTTTCGTAGTAATTCCCAAAAACACAAACTCCATCGCAATGAGAGATAGAAAAGCCTAGGTGAGTAGACCTCCTTGGACTACCCAGAAGAAATACATCAGCCTAACCGCCCACACTGTCGGACTGATCACCGAGCGCGTATCCTCGATAGTATATAAATATGAATTCAGATACATACAATATCTATTTCCCTCCCAGCGCGGAGAAGATGTGGCACAAAGCCGGAAAGTGAGAGTGGTAGGCCAGAACACAAGCCAGATATAGTAGACTATGGCTTCGTAAAAAATATTTGAGCAGCCCCGCCAGCATAACCTGTTAGAGGCATCTCTGGCGATTAGCCATAAAGAAACCACTTCTCAAAGAGAGAAGGCAAAGCCTAGGACTACCCAGAATAAACACTTCAGGGTCAGAAGATGTCACAACGGCATAGCCTCTGTCGGACTAGTTGTCGGTGACGTGTGCATGAATATGAATTCCAGTACATACAGTATTTATTTCCCTTCTACTGCAAAAAGATGAGGCACAAACTTGGAAAGGAGGGATCGGTGGTCTGCGCACAAGAAGTAGCATACTTTTGCTCTTCAAAAAATGTCTGAACAGCTCCGTCGGTATTCCCCAGTAAGGGCGTCTCAAGCGATTGCCCATAAACTAACCCTTTTCCAAAGAGAGAAGGCAAGGCCTGAGAAAGTCGACTTCCTAGGACTACCAACAGCTAATAACACAGCCCGACAGAGCAGGGCTGGAAGAGGCAACAACAGCCCATCCTCTGGTGCACTGATCGTCGAGGACGTATTCTCTACTGTTATCAGTGTATACTAATATGAATTCAGATACATACTGACACACACGGACATATAATTTATAATAAAGATGCAGTCATTCTGTTATGGTCCGTAAAGGAAGTAGGTGATACTATACAACACAACTAATGAAATTAATATTCATGGTGAACAATACACGATTTATGCATAAAACCGTTTAGAAGTTTTTCATATTTTATAACGGATTTCAGAGATGTATGCTCTTACAGACTGTGTGGAGGTTTGCAAAAATGTTTCTCCAAACTGATTCCGATATTGTTGGCCGCCAATATGTCACGTCGCGGATAGAATCTTCACCGCGTAAATAGCGATGGACATGCGCTCGTTCCCCGCTATGTTACTGTGCGTAACGGTGATCTGTCTTTCATTGATGTGACGGCTGTGTGTTAATTGTAGCAGCAGAAATAGTTGCGTCTCGTCTCATTTAGTCTCTGTATCTTTCTCTCTATTTCTTTCTCTCTCTTTCTCTCATTATATTTGTGGTGTGTATAGTAATGAAAAAAAACACACACATTTATCCCTCTGGATTTTCATTATCTTTTATGTAATTTTCTTCCATTTTCTTTCTTTATAGTATATTTTACTTTACAGTATATAGTATTTAGAAAATACTCAGTATTTCTCTTCCTGTCAGCCCATCTGTCGTAGGAGGGGGGGGGGGGAGAAAAACCCTCTTAAACACGTCTACTCAGTTCCGCAGACAAACCCAAAGGTGTCACTGCTCTGCTCTTTTTCTGCCATGTACAGACTCTCTTCTGCTGTTTACTACATCACTTCCTTGACACGTTAACACTATGTGTTTACGCATATATTAACACACAAAATGCCTTTGGTCAATATGACCAAAAAGAAAATATTATGGATTAAACTAAAGAGTCACCACTTATTAAGTTTAAAAGTTACTCGGGGATAAGGTGATTGATAGATTGTCAGTTGGATGATGAAGAGTATTAAGAGAAGATTGAAAATGATGAATGGGATGAACAAGATTGGATTACTGATGAGGACGGTGTATGACAAGTATTTTTTACATTGGATTTGAAGACGCCCGTTGTAGCCCGCAGTGAAGAAATCCCGTGGTGACGTATTCCGCACACGGGAAGTTCTTGGAAATATACTCTGTTCATGGAGATTCCGTTTGAGTCCTGTGAATATCTTACAAGGAGGAATCAGAAATTGAAATTCAGTTGAACACATTCCATGGAAATAACAATAGAGTAGAGAAAGACTATCAACGTTTCTTTTATGAGAATGAGATTGTAAAAAACAGGAAAATAGCGATAGAGTAGAGTAGAGAAAGACTAGCAATGTCTTTTCTGTGTGAAAAGGACTGTAGAGAACAAAGGAAATCACCCCCACTAGATTGTGAAGTTGGTGTCGTACTCTTGTCAAAGAAAGAAAGAGTTCTCTGAACGGTACCTACCTAGATTTTGCAGAAGTACCTATATAAAAAGTTAGTTCGCTTGATCCACTTTGAATTTTTATGAAGACGGTTTATGGCAAGTTATCTGTCGTCATTGGATTTGAAAACGATCAAGTTGTAGTCTTTAGGGAAACAGCCCACGGTAATGCGTTTCACAGATAAATAGTTCTTGAAAGAAAACTCTGTTCATAGAAAATCTGTTTGATTTTAGGCACAGGGAGGAAGAAATGAAAGTTCTTTGCACTTGTGTCAGGAAAATGAGCTCTCCCTATGAATGTCTTACAAGGATTAATCAGAGATTGGAGCTCAGTCGATCACCTTCCATGTAAATAACGATAGAGTAGAGAAAGACTACTATGTTTTTAGACTATGAAATTCCATCAATTATACGTTACCTATGTTTTAGGTGTTTTTGAAGTCTGTAAACGTGTACAGATGCGTATGTAAGCAAACATATGTGCGTGTAGCATTTGCCAAGTCCTGGAAATTCAAGAACTGCCCCCTCCAAAAATGTGAACGTTTAAATAAATCATTAAACAATGGCTACCGTTCCATCATTTCTGTCTTAGCGACCGAAAAGTTTCTATTTTATTTTCGTGGCACAAGAACACATATAAACAAACAAACAAACCCTGAAACAAATATAAAACAAGAATAAACGAATAAACAAAAACAACAACTTCTGTATTTTTTGTTCATATTAATACCATTAATACCATAAAATACTGGCTATAGCCGTTAGGGTTTATTTGATAAACAGGCATGAGCAGAACGACAGAATATACGCTTCTATAAAAGAGGCTGGTTTGAAAAGTAATGAGACTAGTTGTGCTGTGTGAGCAATGGGCGGAGGTGTTATAAGCGGGGTTTTTCATTTTTTTTTTATTTTTACGTTTGTATAGCGAACATCTGTTCGGATATTATTTTCAAACATTTGATTAAGCTTGCATACTGGATATTCCACTTACCCTATGAACATAATTTTCTTCCATACAGAATACTTAAGGATAACTTCGATTTGCATGTGACAATCAGATGGAAATGGTTGATCTGTTTTATTTGGCACCAAAGCACTTTTTAACAAGCTCGAGAATAAAGACCCTAATTCTGTTTTATTTTTCTTGTTAGACGCAGAACAGACAAGACGCCATGAGGAAATGTAAGTTTTGACACTTTAAAGGGCTAATGTGTGCATGTTTATCTGTATAGGAACAATGTATTTACTTGTATGTTTAATCTATGTATACACGCCTCATTTATGTTTTTTATCATTTGTTTTAGGTAAACTATTAATAAAATTAACGTAATCATCCGCAATGAAAGTGTATTCAATTGAAGGTCATTTTCATCTGGTCTACGAATAACTACAAGTATATAGGGACACATTCTCGAGCAACACCGAAAAATAGGGACACTAATACACAGGTTAAACATTCTAGTGCCACAACGCCGAACCGCGCCATGTCCGGTATTGGTTGCTCTGCCAGGAACTAATCCAGATGTCATAACTCTGACACTACCAAGTTGCTACCGCTCCTACTACATAGGGTTGAAATTTAGGTGGACATCATCTCGAAACAGCGCCGTCAGTTCATGCGTATGCGATATGATCCTGAATGTTTTAATCTAATTGCGTCATTGTCATCAACCCTGAAAATCAACCTGGCACCGCGCTACTCTACAGTGGAGTCCCCGATAACAGTTTAGGAAAGATCATGTCGCGCACATCATGTAAGTCCAAATTTTAAATGAAAAAAATATTTGTTTGCTTTGTTTCTTTTGTCTTTCAGGATTTCCCATTTCCAACCAGCTTTAATGAACTTACTTGTGCCTCCTCAGTGAAAATACCCCCTACCCATCGGATTAGCAGCAAAATTCAATGCATTCACTGTAGTGGTCCCTAGATGCCGGAATATTTGCTACTCTAATAACTTATTTTTTTCTGACTGCTTGCCTTTGGGTGTTCTTTTCTGCTCTCTGTTTCCCCGATCCTAACAATACGCAGAAGTTAAAATGTAATGTGACCAAAAATCTCTCTGCCCAACCTCCCTACTTAGGTTGACCACTATAACTATGGTATCTATCACAATAGTCCCTGGCATTTAGTGGCCTTCATATGCTGAGTCTGAGGCGAACTAAAGTAAATTAAACTATTCTCAACTCAACTAAACTCAAATTGAATTCTCGGTGCTAAACTCACATAGTGTCGGAGAGGTTTTTTATCGCATAAATCTATATCTATATTTTCTATCTAAATTCTATATATTCTATATAGTTACATATAAATCTATATGTACCGTTAATGACAATAAAAGTGTAACAATTTGGGAATTTCCTTGCTTTTGTACATTTAGTATCTATGAATTTTCATCTTAACCCTATTAAGGGCATATGATTTCAGTATACTGGCATTTATCATGGAATGTCACTACTTTTGTAAAGGCTATGACTCAATACAATGCCTTCTCATAAGGCTTTTTGGAATTTTCTGGAAAAACTAAGGTATATGGTAAACTAAAATTAAAATGCCATCAACTAGACCCTTAAACCTCTATCTCTGCCAAAAATCAGCTGAATCCATCAAATAGTTAATGAGATACAGGGTGGCACATACGTACGTACGTACGTATGTACACACAGATACTTCTTGAAGTCTATTAAGGGAGAAGAGCGCTCTCGCGCCTCCCTTGATTATCTATCTAAATTCTATATATTCTATATAGTTATATATACATCTATATCTATAGTCTCTATCAAAATTCTATATATTCTATACAGTTATATATAATTATATATCTATATTCTATATCAACATTCTATATATTCTATATAGTTATAGATATATCTATATCTATATTCTCTATGTAAATTCTATGTATTCTCTCTCTCTCTCTCTTTATATATATATATGTATATATATATATATATATATATATATATATATATATATATATATATATATATATATATATATATTCTTTATGTAAACTGATTGCACATTACGGTACAATCGTGGTAACATTTTCTGTTTTTCAGATTCTTTTAGAGACCTTTATTAACTAAACATAGCCAAGTGCAGCAAGCCATGTAAAATCAGTTATAAAATATCGCATCTATAGCCCGTCTGAATTTTTCTCCAATGCGAATTTAAACCTGGATATGGTAGGCATCAACACAACCTTCTCTGGCAGGCAATTCCAGGGAGCAGAAATACGGACAGAAAGTGCTGCCTTTTTGTTGAGACGAAAGCGACGATGGTACATATACGTGTGCCTACATAGGCTGTGATTGGGTGTTGGGGCAGAAAACTCATCTAATGGTCGTCATCTCGATACGGTGATGTGTTGGTTTCAAGCAGTTGTCCACAACTATACCAATGTTCTTTGTATTAGCGTCAATGTTGAGTAGTTCAAATAGAAAACCGATGGTCAGGGGTTGACAATAGGCAGAGAGCTAATAAAAAGATGACTGCATTTTACAGAGTTCAGAAGTAAATTCAATCTTGAACGATTATCTTGAAGTTGATCGTACTTATTTCTAGATGATACAAGCTTTACATCGTCCGCAAAGAGTATTGCCTTTTCAGTCAATTCATTTGGCAGATAATTGACATATACGAGAAACAGGACAGATACTTGAGGCACTTCACTGCATGCACTCACCTCCGTGAAAAGACAACCATCACCTTAGACACGAAAGGTACGTAGGTGAAGACTAAAAACAACACAATGTAGACAGAGGGATGCGAGCTGTGTAGATCGCCAAACGGACGTAGAGATAGACCGCGAACGAGTAACCAATCAGTGACGACATAAAATGTTGACAGAATGTTGATCTTCCCTTGGATATTTACACGTGGAAAATGATCTGTTTCTCTTCATGACGGCTTTTCTCAACACGGATTCCATCAAGAAATGCTTGACATTCTTTCAACTACAATCTCCTTCATCATCATCTGAGGCTACAACACCTGTAAACGTACTTTTCAGCAGTCGAACTGCTTGGTGCGCAGCAAACCAGCTTAATAGCTTTGTAAGATTTTGGTTGTTTAATACAGCTACTGAAAAAGTTCCACATACCGTTCAATTGTTCACAGTCCGCTGGCCCACTGATGTTAATCCGAGTAAACCTGACCGATTCAATTCATCCACGTAGTCTCATAATGCCGGCTTTAATCTTCAGTCATCTCTTCAGCACCTGCTCTATTATCAGATAACTCCACACGCCTCTCACAAAACTTATCACTTTTTATTAAAGTATAAAATACCAATCTTATTAACTGTTCATACACCCACGCATAATTTTCAGGTTACACAATCATTGTCTGCAGAAATAATCTCTCACTTTTAAATTAACTTATGTGTGCAGTAAAACATTATAATCTTTCTCACGGATACCAGGTATGATGCAAGTCTGGTTTTTGAAGCAATGACAACATCTTTTTACTAATTCTTTGAGTTTAAGTACTGGCTTTGCAATACGAGATTGCTTCTCGTCTAGAACGTAAAGTTCATTGGATTGTTCAATACGACTATTTGATGACATTGGTGTGTGATAAGCAAGGACGTGTCAAGTGCGGAACTGCAACTCCATGGAGTGCGTATAAGAACGTTGCTTATTCGTATGTTTAACCGCATTTCTTGGTGTGTTCTGGGCAAAACTTTCCTCTACTTCAGAAAACATGCAATCTTGCAGGTATAACGAACAGCCACGGCCAACGAGGAGAACTTCATGTATACTAGACAATCATGAGGAAAAGATAACAACAACAACGTCAACATAAACAATAACAACAACAGCAACAACAACTAAAATAATAACAACAATAACAGCTAAAATGTTTTGAACATAACAACCATGATAAAGATAACAGTCCGGAAATGTAAATAGTAATGGCACATAATAGAAAGCTAGATAGCACAGCGTCCGAAACGCTGTGGATAAAAAAAAAACAAGATTTAAACAGTCTGAAACATTTAAATAAAAAACAAAATCCCTTCATCTAAGAATGTTATAAATATAACAATCAAGATAAGAGTAGCAGTCCCTAAATATAATAACACAATCAACCACAATGAGATAACAATCTGAAACCACAGAAGTTTGATTCGCCACTCTTCCCCCCTCTGCCCCCCTCTTCAACAACAACAACATCGTCTTTAAGTCGAAATCTTCGTCACCGTGGTAGTGTCAGAGCACCCGACCAACAGGAGTCTGGTTAAAACTCAGGAGTCAGCATCAGGACCCGTCGTAATGTGGTCGTCTCTCTGTCTCTGTGTTGCAAGAAAAGAATGTAAGACGTGGAACCACAAATCAATAGAGTAAGAGCGACAGCGTTGCTTCTGCGCAATTGCTTTGTGTGTTCTGGGCCAAACTCTCTTTGACTTAGCGTGTAACCGATGAGCCTTTCTGTTCATGTGTGGCCGGGATAAAAAATGCAATAATACAAGTTAACGAAAAGCTACAACTAATGAGAAGGACTACATGTAGACAAGACAATCTTGAGGCACGCTCCTTGTTAAATCAATGCAGAAGTCTGACTCGCTTAACAACAACAACAACAACAACAACAGCAACAACAACGACAACAACAACAACAACTCATTGTATACGATTAATTGAACACAAGTTAATATTGTACTCATAGCTAAGGAAACGCGAGTTAATGACTTTACCGACAGTATTAGTGCATAAATCATAATATTATGTGTGCGATAATTTGGACTCGGCATAATTTATAGTGACAATGTGAGTATTTTTCTAGAATATAAAATACACATTTAAATAAGTGACGTTTAGACAAATGTTGTAAATGTGTTATATAGAAGAGTAGAAAAAAAAAAACAATGAGCGTCGAGAAGAAGACAGCAAAATAAATAACAAAGAAAAATACAGTGCGAAAAGTCAAGAGTGAAAAAGGTGAGAGCGCACGTTCATATACCATTATCACTGATTGTTTAACGATATTATTAAACTGTTTTAATGTTCACGAGAGATGGAGAAGCATATATGATTAGACGTATCAGTGTAGTCATTCAATTCTGTGAAGAGCATTTGTACAAAAATTCTCTCAAATTTAAATATTTATGAAAATATTCTTCAATCAATCGGAATGTCGGAAGTTCTCTTATCCAACCCAAGCCAAATAACCATTGATTGCCTGGAGCAAATCCCAAACTATATAAAACAAGTTTTTTAGCGACACAATCAGTCAGTAAAAATAGCTAGCATGATTACTGGCCTACACAGTTGTCTGTTCGTCATAAATACACTAACGCATCGAGTGTGAGAGAGAGCAACTATCACCGACTTGCTTTTTTTTACTAACACATCCAGCAAGTCAATGACACTGACACCCACATTACTCTGTTCGTCATACGCACAAAAACAGGTTGTTGTATTCACGGAAATACTCACCCATAATCTTGCGTATACAGTGACTGTTTCCTTCTCTCAGCAAAACACTTCCGACAAAATGTTCCTTCTCATGTGAATAAAGTTCCTTCTTATTTAGAGCTGTGTTTGTTTATTAATTGAACAAACATTTGCATCCACTACAATTATGACCTTTAGTAACTAAAACAAAAGTCCAATTTTCATAAATGAATGACTGTTATGCGTTTTAAAAGCATTCACTATGATTTAAACAGATTAATTCGCTTTGTTTTTACACCAACAATTTATGTTCATGCAGTTTTAAATGAACAATATGATAACATGTTGCTTGCTGTGAGAATAGAAATAAAAGATTACAAGCTGAAAAGCGAATCCGGTGTTTTGCATGTCATGACTATTAACCAGAGGAGAAAACAAAGTGGTAGGTTTACGTGATTTGCATGCCTGGCGACCAATTCACATAAATAAAGGACTGATTAAAATCAGGGGGTAGTTTTTTTGGAGAGAGCAGAGAGACAAAGTGATGGTCCGGAAGTGTAGTAAGAGTTATTTCAGTGTTTGAAGTTTGGATTTCCATTGCGACACTTTTTTCTTACAGTCAGTTGATTACAAGCTATTTTGGCTGGAAGTAGTGAGGTCAGGAATTATGAGATTAAGCAAAGATGTGATATCACCGTTTAGCGGAGAAATAATGAACAACGTCAAATTGGTGGCTAAACTTGCCTTCTACCCTGAGATGATTGATGAAGATCAGTTAGATGAGGAACATATAGAAATGAGACTAGTGACAGCGTTCACTGAAGGGCCTTCAGAAGCATATGAGAAGCTAAAACGATTCAGGTGGACTATAGAATCAGTAGATGTTTACGCCAATCAAATCAAACAATTGGCCGGATTAGCAAGATACATAGGAGGGGACTGGATCAGACAGACACTCTAGCTTTCACTATGGGATTCGAAGACGACGTATCAATCGAACTACAACAGTTACCTGATGTAGAAAGAATGGACGTCAGCAAACTGATATCAACTGGACGGCTCGTAGTCAGCAAAATAATTCAAGAAACTGGGATAGGGCAACGAGTACACAAAGTACTGTACTAAGAAATAAAGCTCGAAAGAAATCATTGGTGCTTTAGATGTGGAGGACCGCACTTGATTAAAGAGCCAGAGTAATGTGCTACGATTTGAGAAAATTTGGGCATATCGCAAGGTATTGTCCTCAGGTTCAGAGAAAAGAGAAAAACGGAGCTTATACACCAATACCTACCCCGGCAACAGAATGAAGGCACATCTCTTGCCTCTTCGAATGCTAGAAGTAGTAATGAATAATAAAGTAATAATGAAACTTGTCGATACCGGATGCACCACCAATTTAATCAATACTACTCCTATAACTTCTTTCCTCATGCTGTCGGCCTGTTTCCACGACTGTACCGACATGCAGAAATTTAAATCTAATGTGAACAAGCATCTCGCTGCACAGCTCCCAATTTAGGATGACCCAAAACATTTTCAGTGGGTGTGGTAGGAGTGGCACTGTAAAAGCAGCTAGTAGAAGGAAGGTAAAATGTAAGGCAGCCCGGCAATTGGAAATAAAAGTATGTGGAGTACGAATAAAAGTGGAAGCGATTATAATGGGTCACATTCTTGTCGGGATCGACGTGATAATTGGAATCAATAAGCTGATAGGTGTGACTATACAAAAAGGTGAGGTGAAGTTTCGAGATTTACACAGTGCCGTGACTGCCTACGAGACGAACGTTTGCATAATCGATGACAAAGACTTTGAAGCAGATTTTGATAGAGAGAAATGGACAGTTAAATGGAAATGGATGGGAGAGCCTCCAGTGTTATAGAACAATGTAAAGTGTTATAAGAGTTTGAGAAACAGGTTGAAAGATAGATAGCTGACGGTATTTTTATTTACTAAATAGGATGAATGAAAAGGTGTGTTACCGTTGATGGCAGTGTTACAGGGAAACAAAAGGTAAGATCAGGTCAGTGTTAGACTTTCAGGAATTGAACCGTTGTGTAGCATTCACACGTGGAGTGAAATAATAGACATGTGTGACGATAAGATGAGAAAGTGAAAGCGGTTGGTGGAAGAAACTGTGAATGTGGACTTTAAGTCTACCTACTTGAAGCTACACATGGCAAAGGAACTATAGCAGTACCAGCTGGTCTGCTATAAAGGAAGGAATTACTACCTGAGACGGTTAGGTCTTTGACTTAATGTTTCAGTAAAGATTATGGTAGCCGTTCTAAAAGTTGTGTTCATGAAAGGAAATAAGACGAAAGAGCCCACTGATTCGTCCATTGATGACACAATTGTAGGTGTGATAAATGTATCGACAGAGGAAGTTGTGGAACATATTAAGGGACTTAGACTGACAGTAAAGCCGCCAGAATCTCTGGATGAAAGAGTGTCACTGGGTTATAAGCTGATGAAAAAGAAAAAGATTGGTGAGCTGATGTTCAGAAGGAACAACGGGAATCTAGAGATAACAGGACAAATGAGTAGACGGCAGTTGTTCTCTATCTGCGGCAAATTGTTGTGGCACTATCCAGTTGCTGCATGGCTGCGACTGGTGTGCAGTTACGCGAAAAAAAGACAAGTGGAGTAGACTGGGAGGGCAGGGTCGATGGCCAAACTGTCTATATAATATATGAGATTCTAGCTGATGTAGAAAAAGAATACCCTGTTACATACCTTGATACCTATCTGAAACGAAATAGGAGTGGTGTAGTGCGATGCAAGCAATATTGCAAAAGACGTGGCCGTAGAGATTGGTGGTTCGGTGGCCGTTATAGAGAATGCTTGCGGAAAAAGAATGACTATAATCACTTTAACGTGACAAAATGAGATGCCGTTTTGAAAGGTATCAATTTAGCTATAAAATGGGGTTTGAGAGAAATCGAAATAAGAACTGATTCAGCCACGATACTTAGTTGGCTGAACTCTACAGTAGAAGAGAGCGGGGGAATACGGAGAAAGGGTGTTGGAGAAATGATTATAAAGCGGAGATTAGGAATACTTGCCGAGTTGATATTCGAATTTGGACTGCGAATAAAGACAGTGTCTGTGCCTCGGAGAGAAACAAAGCAGATACGCTAACACGAAAAAATCAACCGTGGTTTGTTGAGAAAGAAACAGGTCCCGGTATGCTGTCTAGGAACCAAAGCACTAGATTATTTTCATGGCATGCCCCACATGAGAGTGGATAGAACTTTATATTTGGTGCGAAAAGTTGATCCACGTATAAAACAAGAGGACGTTCAAAAAGTGGTCAAGAATTGCGTCCGATGTAAATCAATCGATCATGCTTCTAATATACATAATCCTGAGAAATTTGGACTGCGAACAATTGGACAAGATTAGCTATTGATATAAAAACACTATTGTGGGGCGCATATTTGTCAATGATTGACTGTCGCGCTGTGAGACAATCAATATGGAGGAACTTGCATACGAAGTCGGGAGCTGCGGTTGAAGAGGAATTGGAGAAGGTTATGCTTTAATGAGGTCCTGTAATAAAGATGATAATGGACAATGATGCCGTTTTGGGCTCAGAACTTCTCCGGGCAATGCCCAGGAAATGGAAGATAACACTATATTATAGGGCAGCCTATAGACACAGGGGAAATGGAATAGTGGAGCGACATCATCGGACAGTAAAAGCAATAGCCGAGAGAGAAGGGATACCGTCTGAAGATGCCACATTCTGGTACAATATGGCACTTAAGGTCGGACACAGAGAGAGAGAGAGAGAGAGAAAAAGAGAGAGAGAGAAAGAGAAAGAGAGAGAGACAGAGAGAGATGAGACTTGCCGCATGGATCAATTTTCAATTTTAAATAGAGGCACCCGAGAGATACATCCCTAGAAATCGATGAGCAAGGTCAAGCAAGAATGAAAATAGGAAAAAGGTTTGGTGAAGCCTCCGAATGCACGATGTACGACGCAATGGGGAAGAGGAGTAATTGCTGGAGTGTAATCAACTAAAAACTTGAACGCCGATGGGATGTTGCGCTATATTTTAGATTTAAGTCGTGCGGTCAGTATAAACGATGGAGTTGTAAGTGCCCAACATTAGGGCGATTAACGTGAGCCGGTGGCAATACAATACCACAGATACAACGTAATGTGCCCATCTAGGCATGAGGCTATGTGATCATGGGGACGTGTGGTTTAAAATAAAAAAGGGTGATAAAACTGGCGACCAAGTGATATTAATAAAAGAATTGATTGGAAGAATGTGGTAGTAAGAGATAGGAATAAATATTAAATTTGAATAAATTACTTTTGTGTGTAAAATGAGAGATGTAAAAACAACTCATCGAAGTACAGAAATAAAGAAGTTGTTAACACCAATGAAAATTATGGTTTGGAATTAATTTCTTATGGTCTTCTCTCTCTCTCTCTCTCTCTCTCTCTCTCTCTCTCTATATATATATATATATATATATATATATATATATATATATATATATAGTCTAAAAGAACCTTTGAGTTATTTTAAACAAAGAAAGAAAATGCAGTTTAAATGCCCAAGAATACTATCTAAATCCAAGATATCGCATAATTAGCACTTGCATAAGCTGACTTAATTCACAAATAAAAAAAGGGATTTAAGTATCTAACAATGAAACAAAAACAGGGGACCTTAACTTAAGCGTGAAATATTAAACAAGGATAATCAGCTGTTATATATATATATATATATATATATATATATATATATATATATATATATATATATATATATATATACTAGCAGGGTAACCTGCCGTAGATTGAGTGAGAATGTGGAATAGTATTATATGCAACCTGATCGTAAGGAGAGTTAACTTTAACAGCAACCTTAATATTGTCAGCTATATATCTTACCCACTAAGCTATTCATATATATGTTAATACGTTTAACATAACGCGCGTAAATAGATTAATTTCATTGTGTAAAATGTTTGAAAGGTGCAATTAGCTCATTTAAGGGACAGCTATACACATAGAACTACTTCGATTATGTTAACATGCAGATTGTACATGTGAATAATTATATTTAAGGTACTTTCTCTCGTTTTCAGGGACAGACATGTATACAGACAGAGAGGTGTTCTCTATCATTATATATATATATATATAAAATATTTGTTATTGTTTATTATCTATGTACGTATACGTTCCGTCCCTTTTCAATCGAGACTCATCAGCATAGAGATATGACTATTCACTACCGGTCGTACGATTCGAAACCCTGGATTACAAGTATTTTTCAACTCAAATCCAACGTCGCTAACCGCGCGGCCAATATTTGAATAGCCGATAAACAATGATAATTTAACACATTTAAAAGCGGCTTGATGTCCAGGCATTCTACTTCTATTAAAGTAGGAATGATACATTATAAAGCAAGTGACGTCATGCTGTGTTTGTACTACCATTAGAGTGCTCTACTTATTTTACGAGGAGCGTATATTTTACGAGAAGCGTATATATATATATATATATATATATATATATATATATATATATATATATATATATATATATATATATATATATATATTACGAGGAGCGTATATATATATATATATATATATATATATATATATATATATATATATATATATATATATATATATATATACAGAGAGAGATAGAAGAGAGATAGATAAAACGCTTACGTGGGAGAGAGAGAAGCAGAGAGAAAGAGAGAGAGAGAGAGAGAGAGGTAGACAGACAGAAAGACAGACAGAGAAGCGTTACTTACTAAATATATCAAAAGTCTACACTTACATTTAATTATATTAGAAAAAAGGCCAAATATATTCTTTCATTTAAAAAATCGTGAGGAGGTAGAATCGAAAACGTACACTTTAATTTTTAGTCTAGTGCTTTCCCAACTAAACAATTCAGACATTTTAAAGTCGACTTTTAAAACAACACTCATAAGAAAAATCAGATATACGTATTTGAAGTTTTAAAGGGGTTCTGTTCGCATGGATCACTTAGAGGTGGGAACACGTAGATATTCGGCACATAGAAGGTAACGTAGATATTCCGGCCCACTTATATTCTCTCCACTGAAAATTTTTATACATATTATATAATTTCCATCAAAATAGGATATATTTCAAGTTTTAAAGGAGGTCCGACCTCTATAGCTCGTTTAGGGTAGAAACCCACTTAGAGATTTTATACATAGGACTTAAATTTCATAAAAATAGTATATATTTGATGTTTTAAGGGTGTTATACCTTTATAGCACCCTTACGCGTGCAATTAGAGAGTCGGCAATACTCCATTGTTTTCCTCGGTAAATTTTTCATAAGCATACCGTTTTAGATTTAATGTACATTCTCTAACCTTCTTTCCATAAGGATTACATGAACATCACACACACATAAACATAGACATTGAATTATATATATATATATATATATATATATATATATATATATATATATATATATATATATATATATATATAATTTCAATATTATAACATACGTATTTTATAAATGTGTTTTAATGTTATCATGAAGTAATTCATAATACGATAAAGATATACTCAATAGACCATTAATATAGTTAGGTGAGAGTGAAAATAAATATATTTAATGTTACACACTTTACAAGTTTAATCATTTCAGATAGTACAACAAAGTATAGTATAAAATATAGAAAAGTCTTGTAAATCTAGGTTTTTCAAGGAAACAAAATATTTGATCAGTAGGAGAAACAAATTATTAAACAATAAAAGCTTTGGTTTCAATTATTAATTTGGAAAAAGTTTATAAATCATGTATGAAATCTGAAGTCCTTTATAATTTCAAGTGAAAAAAGGAGAATAAAATAAGGAATATCCTTGAATAGCGGCTAAAAATGTTTTCGCAACAGTAAATCCACGGATATATTGTGATCTGTCAAAAAGTGTCATCTATTCGAATATTAAATCAGAAATTGTTTAAGTTGAATATATTGAAATCCAAAATAATAAGGATTTATGAGATTGATAGCTTGTCACTTGATGAAGAAATGATGAATAGTATGAATAAAATTTGGTTAGCTATTAATAACAAATATTTTTTGACATTGGATTTGAAGACGGCCGTTGTAGCCCGTAGATAATCAATCCCGTTGTAACGTATTACGCACATAAGAATGTATTGGAAATATACCATGTTAATGCACATTTCGTTTGAGTTCGTACTGTGAATGTCTTACAAAGAGGAATCAGAGATCTAAACTCAGTTGAAACCTTACTGGCAGTAGAATATAGAAAATGACTAGCAACATGTTTTCTGTAAGAAAAGCACTGTAAGAAACACGGGAGACCATTCACCACTAGATTGCGAAGTCGATTTTGTACTCTTGTCAAGGCAAGCAAGAGTGCTCTGAACAGTACCTCACCAGATGTGGCAGCGGTACCTATATAAAAATAAAAACTTATTTCGCCTGATCTACTTTGATTCAGTGGTGACTATAAAAGATATACCATTTCAATTCATATCAGAATAACTAACAATCAGGCAAAGTGTAGGTTTTACATCTTACGAAACCAACATTAATACACTCATAAATACCGCTTTATATTGCTTTCTTTTGCCTGTAAAACTCTTACGTATATATACATGTATTATCGGAATTCTTCTAACAGTTCTAACTCATACTTACACATACCTTGACACAAAAAGGATATATTTCATTAACTTTGCTGTTTAAAAAACGTTATAACCAAAAACATTGCTTATACTTCTTTTCAAAAACCTTATAGAAATATTGTATATTGAGAGTGACACTAGACGACCCGTGACCAGTTGGGCCAACGTTAGTACAGTGTACATATATGAAATCGAGTGAAATGTAAAACGTTCAATGTTTTAAGCAACTGCAACTTAAACGATATACAAAATCTCACTGTTCGAAATTTCTAATATTTATAATGCGATTTTATGCAATAATAGACGTTCTCTCCTCCTTCTCTCCTTTCTTTCTCCTCTCCTCGCTTTTCTGTCTTTTTCCTTACCTTTTCTCTCTTCGTTCTTACCTTTTGTTTAAATTCTTTCAATCAATCTCCTAATTATCCACCATTTATATACGTCATCCGAAATTCCTATTACTATCTACAACATTTATGTACAAACATTCAAAGTCCTCAGAGTTTTAGTATTATATATTTTTTGTATTAATCGTTCACCATTTACAAAAGTCAAAAGCCATTCGAGGATAAGGGTTAATGAGATTTTCAGTTGGTTGATGGAACATTACTATGGAAAGATTGAGAACAATGTTTAATTAATTTATAGGACGACTCGAAAGATATTTGCTGACATTGAACTTGAAAACGACCATGTTGTAGTCTGTATGGAGCATTCACACGGTAACGTGTCCCACAGGTTTGAAGTTCTTGAAAATAATTTTTTTTATTGAACATGATTTCAGGTATACAAGGGAAGAAAGGAGATTTCTTTGCAGTGTTGGTAACAAGACGAGTTCTTGCTAGGAAGTTTTTTCGGGGAACCAGAGATTCGAGCTCAGTGGAGGACCTACAATAAAAATACCGAGAGATTAGAGAAAGACTAGCAACATAGTATTAAATAGATAGAGGTACGAGTTCTATTATCGTTAAGAAATGTTTTCTCTTATTTACCTTGTGTTTATATGTGTACTAACATGGTAGTGACTTATCTCTACAAGGCCGAATTTTCAAAGCCGTATTCTTTCTGTTCACCTACAATCGACAATATATTGCAACGAGTTAAAAATAAATACTTATTTTTAGCCGTTGCACAACGCACCGTTTCGTTGCAAATACAAAAGCAAATACGGAAGAAAGAATGAATTCAACTGGAAAACAAAAATGAAGAGTAGCAGACATAAAGAAATGAAAACAGAAATGGAAGAACCAACGAGGCGTAATTAAAACACAATCACCGGAAAAGTACGAAGTTAAGAAGCTTTGCCGGTAGTTCTCGGTAGTTCTCGGTAATTCACGTTATATTTGCCGATATCCGTCAGTGTTTCAGAATACAAGATTACGTCTCACCCTCCCAGACAAGGTGCAAACAGAGTCTCTAACCTAATAGACCTCGCAGTGTCTACCAAGCTCCAGCCCCCGTCCCATCTTCGCAATGTTGCATCATTGTCCTTGTTTTAAAAGTACTTCAACGGAATGTGCTCCTATGAACTTACTTCACTTGTACTCTCTGAACGTAAATAGCCCCGACCCACCAGACTAGCAGAGAAAACTCATCCCTTCACTATAGATGTCTCCAGATGTCGGAAAATTTTCTACGCTAATAGCTTCTTTCCTCGAACCGCTTGTGTTTGGAATTCCATCCCTGCTCCCTGTTTCCCCGACCCTACCAACATCAAGAAATCAAATGTAATGTGAACAAACATCTTACTGTAGTACTCCCCACTTAGGATGCTGCCTATCAATCTGGGACCTACTTCACAGTAACCAATTACGTTTCAGTTGCAATATGTCTTGCTTGGGGTGAAAAAAGCAACAACAATAAAAAACAATAAAAAATACAAGACGTCGTAAGTTGTTTAGTGAGAGTGGTTGTGAAGTGACTTCCTTTAATACTATTACAAAAAGGTATGTCTCAATCTCCCCCGTTACCTATTGGTGGGATAGTAGGGTAGAACTATTCCCTGAAGCCATGATAGAACAACTAGTCTAGATTCTAGGCTCTAGAAGATAACAAGAACACTTTTCTACTTAACTCAACATTACTTCCAGTCATATTTAGATTACTGTTTTCTATTGAATTTAACCAATATCGAGAAAGCAGATGTGAAGCTAGTGATTGTGTAACACTTTATTTATTATAAAATACTCAAATTACTAGTTTCCGTATAGAATGTATCTCTTGGGGCAGAAGTAGGCACAAAATAATACATAATCTCTAACATATTTTTCAAAAGCCCTGTCTCTAAAAACGCTACTACTCATAATAATACATATTAGCTAATGATAGTAGCTCATTTCTGATAATAATTTTATAATTGCTGTGGCCTTACAGGTCGGTAATAATCAATACAAACAAGCCGCGCATGCGTGGTCCGCCTCTGTATGTGACTCGATGTGGCGAGTTTAAAATGCAATAAATTTGGGCAATTTAGGGGCATTTTTGACCCTCATTGTACCCCCTGGGGTCGCGAACCAGAGGTTTTCTGAGGTCAAGGATGCTCATTTTATATCCAGAACAATTGCCTCTACATTTTGGCCAAGTTTCAGAAAAATTGAATGGATGGATCAAACGTTATGGGAGAAAAGGGTAATTTCTTGCAATTTTGGGGGCTTTTGACCCCACTGGGGGCGCGAACCAGATTTTTTCCAAGGTCAGCGATACTTATTTTCTATTAGGAACAATTGCCTCCACATTTTGGCCAAGTTTCAGAGAAATTGAATGGATGGATGAAAAGTTATGGGGCAAAAAATGTCATTTTTTGCCATTTTGGGGCCTTTTGACCCCCTGGGGGGCTAACCAGATTTTTTTTCAAAAATCAGAGAATGTCAGTTTCTAACCTGACCAAAGTTACAACTTCATGCAAAATTTCAGAAAAATTCAATGGATGGTTGCGGAGAAAAATCCGGACGGACGGACACACGGACGGACGGACGGACACACGGACGGACAGACGGACGATTTTATAAATCGGGGGACCAATACAGTGGTATAGTTAACAAAAAGTGTTTAAACAAAAGTATGTTACAGAAGAAACTAGCACGAAAAGCTGCCACGACGTTTAGATGTAACTGTATTTATTATGTATGGATAAGTCCATGTATTCCTGAAAGAGGTAGATCAGCTTACACTATAACAATAATAATTTGTAATAATTAGTAATAAATTTTCATAATAACAGTGTTATAATACTTAGAAACACTTTTCATAAACATATTTTATTTTTCGTTATAATAAAGTTATCAACCTGTTTGTTAATTTTGCTCATCAATAGTTTTCGCCCTACAAAATCAATGTGTGATTCTGATTCGTCATTTTTATACAACATTATTAGCAATAAAAATATAATCCGATTTAATTCGTTGGAGAAATTCTATTACTCGATCGAAATAATTATTAAAATGACGCCATCTTAAAAGAAAAAGGGAATTAAATCTCTAATCGTAAACGTAGTTACCCCCTTTGTCGAGTCGATTTTTTTACATTTTCTAGAATGGTAAGTAACTCGAATACAGAGTTAATCACCTTTGCTTAATCTACTTTTAAATTTATTTAAAGAGGACGCAAATTCTTTGGTGGGCATTGCAGTCTCATAAATTATTACTGAAAGTAAAAATTAATCCCGGGGAACGCAAGGTAATTTAATAATCAGTAACTAATAATACGTATTAAGTAATAACACGATGTCATTCCCCACATAAATAAATCATAAATTAAAAAGAAAAGTGTAAGTGGAGACGCGATACGAGCGAACGTAAAAAAGTTACTAGCTTGTATAAGCTTCTTTCTTTCTCCATTTGTTCAGCTTACTCGTACTGAGTAGAAGGTGGATGCACTCAAATCAATGGTTTACTTTAAAGTTCGCACAAACGCAGAAGGCGTTCCGAAATAAATAAATAAAGAAAACGAAACTGTGTTCCCTCTACTCAGTCGGCCTGTCCCGTTTAAATTTAGTATGTCGTTCTTAAGTTGTTGTGTTTTTAAATAAATTTTAATATTAAAAAACTATCTAGTTAAAACTAAAAGAAAAGAAATCGTAACTTAAATTGTGACACTTTCCCTGAATATGTGACACTAGCCCTGAATATGTAACATCATCCCTGAATATGTGCCTACAATTTAAGTTGGATATTGTCTGTTACGTTTAGACATGAATTAGAATTTTCTAGTTAGTTTTTAGTTATTCGGACAAGTGTTCTGATCTCACAAGTTTCGGCCAATGTAACTTCCAACCTTCCCCCGGCACATCTTGTTGAATTTTATGTGCAAATATACCGTCTTTTCTTCTAAAGCTCCTCCGTTTTAAGTCAAATAAGTCCCCGGTTAGGGCACATCGCCGATAAACAATAAGCTTATAAGTCCTTCCATAAAGGACAAGGCAAATCGTGAGATGATGTACACTTCAGCAAGAACCGGATAACCCTTATTACATTCAATTTGCAACAATCACTCGGAGACGATAACACACGGGGCATACTAGTTGTTCAGGAATTACGCTCGATTTAAAAAAAATGTTTACTCACCGCATTTTTACATATTAATGAGCAACACGTCCCAGTTGTGACACTAAACAACCTCAAACACCACTCCTAAATCAATCTCTGACAGCCTTTTCGCCCTTATTATATTTTCCAAACTCTATCAACTATTCCAGGCTTAGTGGCTTCGTTAGCCAAGGGCCGACAACCAATCTGCAAATAGAATGAACAATCCTGGACCGTTTATTGTGAGCTGGACCTACTAATGTAGATATAAGTTGCTAAAAACAGACGGTCCATGTGTATCATTCACAAGATTTGATTCAAGTTTAACCTGTTGATAGATACGAGGTGAGATATTGGATTAGTTAGTTTAATCATGCGACACATATCGAATTTGTAGCGAGATACCAGTTGCAGTTTAAGTGTTAGTAAGGGAATGTATGGGAATTTAAAGATCTGTTATATAGGGGGTTTAGATCATTCGTTTTCTCTTCTAGAAAAGAGCCGAAGTCAAGTCTAAGTCAAAGAAAATGGACTTCTATCATACATATAAAGTAAAGTGAGATTAGCTTTACAAAAGACCTATTTCCTCATTAATTTTCGCTAGACATTTTTCTATCTTTTAAAAACAAACATTTCTTTGTCATGTACTACCACCGCCAACCATTACACAAGATAATTTATTTAGCAATTTTCGCTTCACCGGTTGCAAACGTTACGGGTGCGCATGAATAATAATCTTTCATATTTTCTAAAAGTAACATATATTATTAAAGAATGTTTTTAAAAAGTGCACAGCTAATTATTTCGCTTAATCAATACACCACTATTAGTAAGATGTTTTCATTAATTAAGTTTATAAACTGCAACGATAGTAAAAGATAGAGAGAGAAGAAAAAGAAGAAAAAAAACAATAACAACAATAACACGAAGAAGAAAAAGAAAAGAGGAGGAGAGAAATGGATAGAGCGCACGTCAATTATTTTACACTGCTTTTTCGCTGTTCCGATAGGGGGTTGGTAACGTCCGGTAATGAATTGCAATAACAGTTGAATGGCACGACAGCCCACCGCATGAAATTATAGTAATTCAAAACTAGATCAACAACAACAACAACAACACCAACACCACCGGAATTCTTTTAATTTTATTTCATACAGATTCCATTTTAAATTTCTCTTTAAAATTTGGTTCGTTAACTACTCGGTTTGCTAATACGGAATATAAAGGCATATTTTGCTATAATAAACAAAACCAACATTACATGAAAACAAATCCCGGACAACGTCAAGTAGGGACAGGTGGTAGTTAATAAAGTATATTTTAAAATAAAATGGTCGCCGTCTCCTACTTCCCGTATGAACATGATCCAACCACCCGTCTAAATTGATGAAGCATGGGAACAGCTTTAATCCAGCCCCTAAAAAATAGGGCGAAAAGGGAGCTAAATACATTTTACAATACACGGTTTTAATCATATTCTGCAAAAATCTGCAGCATGCTGCAAGCGGTTATAAATAAACGTTTATTTTTAGACGGAGCAGCCAAACGTGCGTCTTCGTTGCGACTACGAAAGCAAAAGCGGAAGAAAAGAGGAAATCAAGTGGAAAAAGAAAAGAAAATTAGTCATAAAAACAAGCAGAGCCGACAAGAAAAATGATTAAAAAAACAAAATGGACGAACAAACACAGCGTAATTAAAACACAAGTTAAATTAAGTAATAATTCCGTTAGCGAAAAGACATTTAGCTTTCGTGAGGCGAGAAAATACTTATAGCACACACAATTGATGACGCCATCAATTATAGCATAATTGATGACGTCACTATGCATTGAGTACATTATCAATCGCGCCAACTGCAGCAGCAGACATCAACCTCCCTTAAAATACAACTTTTGCTCACTGTGGTAAAAAGGGGTTGGCAACTTGGTACTTTCAGAACAACCCAACTAACAGGGCTGTGGTGAAAATCCAGGTGTCGACATCAGGACCTGTCATCCTCTGGTCGTCTGCCTCTGCATATGGCAAGCAAAGGAGTGCCAGGCACGGAACCGCAAATAAATGAAATAAAAGTGGCAACGTTGCTTCTGCGTCTTTCCTTTGTTTTTTTGCCAAATTTTATACGCAACCGCTGTTCTCGGTATCAGAGATAAACGAGTATCAGCGAACAACGGGGAGGACGCAGACCAGACAATCCTGAAGCGCAACCTTTGTGAGCTTTATGCAAAAGTATGACTCACCTAACAAACAAAACAAACAAACAGCAACAGGCCCCTCTCTAAAGTCCAATCATTCTTCACCGTGGTAGGGGTGGTGGCAACGTAGTAATATCAGAGCTACCCAGCTTACAGCGCTCTGTTGAAAATCCAGAGGAGTCGGCATTAGGATCCGTCGTCCTCTGGTCGTCTCTACCTCTGCGCGATGCGAGTAAAGATTTGTCAGGTGGGAACCACAAATAAACGGAAAGCAGCAATGTTGTTTATGCGCCATTTCTTTGTGTGTTCCTTGACTTCGCTGTTATTTTAGCTTAATTTAATCGAAAAAAAAATTACTGAAGAAGCTTCTTGGAAACATCTTCAGTTTGTTATCAAGAGAATGTATGTATTAACATCAGTGGAAACAACTGTATGAACTAAAACTATGAATCTGGGCCCTTTGCTGAAGCACCATCGATTCGAAACAGGTTAAAGACACATTACCTTCCTATCGAAAGGCCGCCAACAGAAATGACAAAATTTGTTGGAGACAACTGCTATGAGGAGGAATAGCAAAAAGGTATGAAAAGTTATGAAAATCAGCAACCGTCGATAAATTCCAACGCAACAGAAGTACACCATCATTTGTCAAGTTGCACATCACTTGTTGCTCAATAGGAAGTCCACTACGAAACCGCAAAGACCAAACGTAGACCGACTTCAATACTCTAAAAGCGCCGAACTGACTTAGCTGTTCTTACTTGAAAGGCTCACTATCAACATCAGCGCCCTTAAGACTGGTAAAATCATCGGTCTAGATCATATTTTCACAAAGGAGATGAAGCATTTTAGACCGCTGACACGAAAAGCTGGGAAAAAACCCGAATAATCGCTTTTCTGAAAACCTGGAAAAGATTCAGCACATGCAATGAGTTTTCGCCAAATCTCCATAATAGGCCACTCATTTAAACTGTTTGAGTGCCTACTCCTCAACAGGTTTGCGTCAGTTGCTGAACAGGACATCATCCCCAACAAGCAGGATTCCGACCTGGCAAATTTACAGTCTTTGCTGCGTATGACACTGTAAACTACAGCCTCATCATGAAAAAGATCTTGGAGTTGACAAAAGACCTGGCACTCACAGACCTTATTGAAGCCATCCTCAGAGACAGGCGATTTTATGTTACTCTAAACAACATACAAAGTTGTTGACGCCAACAAAAGAATGACTTACTTCAAGGTAGTGTGCTGGCTCCATAAAGGTATAATATCTACACCAATCACCAACCAATGGATTAGAGCACTGAGTGGTGTATCTATGCTGACGGCTTCTGTGTAACATCCCAAGAACGTACGTATGAAGCAGTAGAAACACACCTTAAATTATCTACTCCTTCACTACTACGAGAGTAACCACCTGCATATAAACCTTGAGAAAACTCAATTCTGCTCGTGCAATCTCAGGGCCTGAGGGTCAAACGACCACTTTAAGATCACGTGTTCTGGAATACAACTTTAGAACCGCACTAACTCTGTCTACCTTGGCGTAACTATGGACTCCGACCTCTCATTCAAGGAACATATAAAAAAGACAAAACTGAAAGTCAATTCCCGAAACAACATAATACGGAAACTGGTCAACCCCAAGTGGAGTGCCATAGCACACACACTAAGATGTACTGTTTTGACTCTGTGTTATTCCTCTGCGGAGTATGTGTGTCCTGTTTTGGAGAAAGCACTAAGTAAAAAGAACCTACAATCCTCAATCTCCTCACACCATTTTAACATGATTGAATATCTCACACTCTACCGTAAAGACTCTGACAAACATATGCATTGGCAAGGAGTTTATGTTTAGAACACCCTCCCCTTGATTAGAGAACATAGGATAGAATCAGATGATCAAACCTACATGTGCTTTAGATTAATTTTACAGCACAGCTTTATTTACTTGTATTTCTTATACCGTTCTTCTTCGACCTAGGACTTTACCCTGCTTAAATTTGTCTCCGAAAGCATAGATACAGCACTCTCATTTGACTCGAGCGTCCAAATACAAATATTTGAAGATTTTAATGTACATCACCGTGACTGGCTTGGATTCTCCAGCTATACAGACGAAGTTGGTAATTCCACGTATAGTTTCTCCATAGTGCAATCCCTCTCAGACTGTCCGTCTCCCTGATTGTGTGGACCAGCAAGCCTCACTTCTCGATCTTATCTTGACCTCACTACCAGAGTCTTGTGCGACAGATGCCCATAGCCCGCTTGGGAACGTTGATCACATTGTGGTAATTATTGATATCACCCTAAAATATCGTCTGAAAGTTTATGAGCTGTTGCTAAAAACGACGAGATATCACAGGCGGGCTGATTAGAAATCCATCAGAGATCACATCGGAGACACCCCATGGAGTAAAACTTTTTGTCTCCCTGCTGATCAGTGCGCAAATAAGGGATTCGAATGGGTCAAAGCATGCATTCTTGCACATGTCCCTATACAAAAATTCTACAGTAAGCTCACTCTCCAGAATAGTTCACCTCGAACTGTGCAGCTACTATTGAACAGAGGCAGCAACTTTTCCGACAATTCAACCGCCACAAGTCAACTACAAGTAGACAGAGACTTATAGTGTTAATAAATCATTGTAAGACTGTAATAGATGAAGCAAAGGGAAGGAATAAAGAGATCACCAGAAAACGTATTGAGTCACAGAAACTACGTACTTGCGATTTCTAGAAAATCTTCAGTAGGTTGGTGAATAATGAGCAATCAACAATTCCCCTGTTATATAAACATGATGTCGTTTACACGGCAACTGACAAGGCTGAACTACTTGCCCAGCGCATTGTCTAAAAAATCCACTTTGGACTACGCAAACCATTCTCTCCCAAATGTTCCATTGCACACTGAAGCCACACCTAGGGGCCTGCCCAGCACTCCATATAATGTCCGGGACATAATAATAATCGTTGACACCCCAAATCATGTGGGTTTGATCTTATACCAGTAATAGTAATAAAGAAATGCTCTGTTGAACTGACCCCTGTCCTCTCCAAACTCTACAACAAAAGGCTTGCCGGATCTTGTTTCCCTGATAGCTGGAAAATTGCCTCTGTGGTACCAGTCTTCAACACTTCTGGAGATATAACTGACACTCAGAATTATCGCCCCATCATTCTACTCCCGATTTTCGCTAAAACTTTGAATCCTTAATCAATCTAGCGATAGTCTGTCACTTCATTAATGTTTTTTTCTGGCAATCAGTATGGATTTAAGTAAGCACGATCTACTGCGGATATCCTAACGGTTATCTCTGAACGACTATACCATACACTGAACAATACAAGTGAATGTAGCGCTTGATATTTCTATAGTCTTTAACAAGGTCTAGCATAAAAGTGTTATCATAAAAAGTCATTCCTATGGTATTACTGGACAAATATTTAAAATAATTAGATCCTTCCTATGCAAAAGAAATATCCAGGTTGTTTTTCAAGTACTTCAATGTAATCTGCTCCAATGAACTTGCTGCTTTGGTGCCCCCTAGACATAAATACAATCGACCAACCCGATAATCAGCTAAATCCCATCCATTCCCTATGGAGGTTACCAGATGCCGGAGAGCCTTCTACTCTAATAGCTTCGTTGGTCGAGCTGCTGAACATTGGGACTACCTCCCTGCGCAGTGTTTCCCAGACTGTACCGACATGCAGAAATTTAAAGCTTATGTGAACAATCATCTCGCTGCACATATCCCAATTAAAGATAACCCTTTGAACATTCACTCTAATTCTAAGTAACCCCTTACGTATACAGTGGCAACTTGCCTTGTTTGGTGGTGAACTCAGTTAAAAGAAAAAAAACGAAAGAAAAAACGCATGACAAAAAATTCGACCCAACCTTGAACAACACCTGTCACTTGATCACTGGTTGCCTGAAGCTTACCAAGCTGAACAAGCTGCATCTACTCACTTGTATTGCCCCCGCAAATCTGAGACGGGAAGTTACCTGCAGAGTAGATATCAACAGTGATGAATGCTATCTCCTTCAGGAACTTTGACCAACTGCCTTACGAGACTAACAACATCTCAAGAGAGACTAGACTAACGCTGTGGACCAGAGATCTAGAGAATGTCTCCCCTCTTACTGATATGGAACCCCTCTTTGTGAGCCCCTTCCTCCTGGCTTAGAAGCACCCTGGGTCAAGTGGAAAACATGTAACCGCCTGAGAACGGAAATGGGGCGATCAAAAGTTGCAATTGCTAGATGGGGTTATAAAATCGACTTAGAATCGTAGAGAGGAGGACCATATGATGCAACACTGCCTTCTATGCCCTCTACTGTCCAACAAATGTAGCTTGTAAGATCTTGCAGAGTACAACAATTATGCAAATGACTGCGTAAAGCATTAGGAAAATGTCGCAATGACTACATGCTTCAAAAATACACAATGAAGAAAATGAATTAAGATGTTTTCAAACAAACTTGGAATATTTATTAATCTCTCTCTCTCTCTCTCTCTCTCTCTCTCTCTCTCTCTCTCTCTATATATATATATATATATATATATATATATATATATGGGGGCGGTGGGGTTTGGCTTCGTGTCAACATATTCATGAAAAACATGATTCGGAGGGTTTCATCGACGTATCTTCATAATCAGTTTTTAAAATTTTATTTTGTTCCAGCTGAAGATACTCTTATATATTTATATTCCCCTCGCCATCTTTTTTGATGATTTTAACTTAAGTGTGTTGCCTGTCCCCCTTTTCTATCCTCCATCTCTTTGCCTACAATATTTCTTTTTTGGCTGGGGAATATTTCTTTTTTCCGTCATTTCCAATATGTAACTGTCCCGCTAGCATTCTGAAGAGACCAGGAAGTCGAAATAAATTATAAATGCTGACAGTTGCAATGTGTATGTGAATGTTTTCTTTCTATATTCTATTCTTGCTCTGTTTTATATATTGGGCTCTCTTACTCGTATTTCGTACCAAAATTATTCACTTTAACAGACACACACTATATATATATATATATATATATATATATATGTATGTGTGTGTGTGTGTGTGTGTGTGTGAAGAGTTCTATCGGTAATTGTTAAGTTAACAAATATAAAAAAACATTTTAACTTCACTTAATTTTGTTGCGAGCATAGATATACAATGGGTCATTATATCATTATTTCATTGGTTAAGCTTAAATGCAATAATTATAATCTTACACCATTAGAATATTATGCAAAATTAGAAATACTACCATGAATCATACACAATCTCACATGCATGCATTTACAAGCACACACAAATATATAAGAAAATTACAATGCGCAAGTATAACAGCGTCTATGGTTCGTGGCTGCTTTTGTAATTTTGCATAATACTTTAACACAGTGAAATTATATAAACGATGGCTAGCTATGCATCTCATGCAACCCTCCTCTACTGCTGCTACATATAGGGAGGTGCCGCCTAGAGCAATATTTCTTGCATTGGCAGAGTACAAAATCGACTTCATAATCTAGTGGGAGATGATCCCCTTTCTTCCCTGTAGCCCCTTTTACACAAAAGAGACGTTGCTCGTCTTTCCGTACTCTGTCGATATTTCCATGGTAGGTGGCCGTGTTAGCTTCAAGCTCTAGTCCCCCATAACGCCTTCTCAGCAAGAATTCGTTTTACTACCAACACTGCAAAGAACTTCCCTTTCTTCCTCTGTGTATCTAAAATCAAACGGAAACTCCATGAACGAAGTTTATTTCCAAGAACTCCTCACCCGCGAAACACGTTAGCGCTGGAATGTTTTCGTTTTCCTACAAATTACAACATGGTTGAGTCGTTCTGTGAATTAATAATAGTTTGCAATCCTTTCATAGTACTGTTTAATCATCCAACTAAAAATCTCACTTACCCTTATCCTCGAGTGACTTTTGGCCTTGGTAAGTGCTTATTCATCAGTATAATAAAATCTAATCTAAACCATTTTAATAATGATAAAATTACCCATTGTCAATGCTATAGTTTCCATTCCCCCACAATAAATTCCCATTTCATTTTTAAAGTTCTAAGATAAAATATACATTTCAAATATATCATATGATTCCGTACTTTTTATTTAAAATTCTTGAATCCAATATTATGACAATTCGTTTGACTCTGTTATCCCATTCACTTACATTTAATTGTATGTTTAACATTTTTACATCATTGTATCTTCCATATAAGCAACTAATTAATACAATTAATTTAATTAAATATTTTAATATCTAATTAAGTTTCAACCCCTTTTTAATGAAATGATATCGCCCGATCTTCGAATATGCAATACAACAAAAGTATGTTTTAAAATTCCATTTGATGTTTTTCTGGTGTTGAACGTGAAACTCGAACTAAAATACATTTTCTAGGCTCTCTATCAATAATCAGTGTAGTAGCTGGTACTTAAATACGTGGGGATTTCGTTCGCACCGAACGTCAATAGAATGGGAATATGTCACAAACTACTACAAGGGTTTTTAGAGATAGATCCCCATCACCATATATATTCTGAAATTACATTACAAAAGGATACGCCCGTGGAATTTCAATGGGTCCCACTAGTCTAATTATATATATATATATATATATATATATATATATATATATATATATATATATATATATATATATATATATTGTTATTCTTTATACACATTTTTGTGTATTACCAGATTTAATATATGTTGAAGTTATCTCCCCTTCACTGTAAATATTTTCAAAATTAAATTCTAAAGATTCCTTAACCCTTTGTTATTTTACTTAATTTGATTGCCCCTCTGAATAGAATTTTCTAATTTTTAATATATTTGCTGGAAATGTGGAAGTGGAATGATTCAGTCACTATCTAATGTTTTCCGTTGATTTTCGGACTATTAACTTAAAAAAAAAATCTTTTGGATTTTACAGTTTGGACATTTTACAGTGCTTAGAATATTAATTTTTTCTTTGACTGATTTTCACTGTTTTTGCTGGGCATTTTTATCTTTGTTTAGTGTTTTATGCCTAACTCTTTGAACTCCCTGATCGTCCATATGCAATCTTTCTGAGCTCTTCTGCGGATTGCCTTCGTATGTGACTTTTGTTCCTAAATTGTTATTCAATCATATAATGGTATAATTTTGAATTTAATACTTTAACTAAAATGGTATAATTTTAAATTTAATAATTTAAGTTATTTTTCTAAGCTCTACTAACTATTTTAAATATTAAACTTCATTTTTGAATTTTGTAACTGATCCCTATTCGAATCGGCCTGAATTATAGAAAATTTACTTTTTATATTATTACTCAACTACCCAGCCTAAATATTGAACACTGAATGCACAGGGCAAAATAAACACATGACCAATCGAGCTAATTATTAACAGTTAGGTACACACGGCATATTTCTTTTTAATTGTCTTTCTACTCTCTGCAGAAACAAGCGAAATATATGTGTGTATTAAATTAGTAGGTAAACATGCAATCCCAGAATGCACCAACATATGTAGTACGGGAGCGTGCAGTTGGCGGGAAAAGAGATAGAAACCACTAAAAGGCGTTTCAGCATGATAGGGCAGTTGGAACGCGGGCGTAGAAGCGTGCAAATACACCCCACCACCAGCTCGTTTTGAAGCCATAAGGTAATCAATCGTGTTGAGGCGTACGTAATTTGTTGTTCTCTTTGCGGTAGACAATCTCGATTTACATAAGAAAGCACCCGAAGAGCACACAACTCAGAAAACTCCTGTTTTCAATTTGAAATATGCAATATGAAGAAAACGCATATTTAAATATCTCTATCTCTATCAAGTATTATAAAGTACGGTATATATATATATATATATATATATATATATATATATATATATATATATATATATATATATATATATATATAATATTTGCTTTGTTTATTATCTATGCATGTATACGTTTCGTCCTTTATATTCGAGACTCATCAGCATAGAGATATGACTATTCACTACTGGTCATGCGATTCGAAACACCGGATTCCGAGTATTTTGCAACTCAAATCCCGACGTGTGGAACCACTCAATCAATGCTGAATAGCGAATAAATTGTGATAATGTGAACACTTTATCCGGCGGCTTGACGTCATACGAGCGTTCTACTTAATGAAAGGAACGATGCACATATAGCTAGCGACGTTATGCTGTGTTAATACTACACTTACAGTGATCATCTAGACGGGTTTTCTAGGAGCTATACATATATATATATATATATATATATATATATATATATATATATATATATATATATATAATGTTAAAGAAGGAAAAAACTAGACACACATTCGGGTTGTACACATTATAACTTATTTCGACCTAGATCGGTCTCATCAGATGTATAACCAACCGCATTTAGAACATGAATGATGAGAAAATGTTGCCACCATTTTTAAAGTAACGGAAACAAATTCTAGTTGATGATTGGTCGTTGTAATGAAGCGGAACTGGGGGAATGTTAAAAGGCCACGGTGACTAATTATAATTAACTGAAGTGACAAAGGGAAAAGATCAGTTCCTCTATTTTTTCAAGAAAATAAATTCCATTTTAAATGTAGAAAGGAAATTAAAAATGTTCACGATTAAAAAAATTAGCAGATATAATTATAAATATATCTACAATGCGGATATTCGGATTAAATTTACGAGTATTTACGCTTAAAAGTTTAATTGATTACACATCGAAAAATGCGAGGTATGTTCCAGTGTGTAGATTACGATTATAATTACGAGTGATCACGATTAAAATAAGGATTAAAACTTAATTGATTATAAAACGGAACATGCGGTGTATATTGCAGTACTGAGATTAAAAGTGCGACGAAATTTATACAAAGTTTATTTACAAATTTAAAAAAAGAGAATTTTGCCGGGGGTTTCTTGTGTATACATACACAATTTAGAATTTAGGAATACTATTATTATTTTTATAATCTTTACTCCTACCATTAATATCTATATTTACCACAAATTAAAGAAATAGACTTTTTCATAACGGGCTAGTAATCTATGTCGGTGCCTGCACTTGGCCATCAATTCGTCTCTTTTGTTTAAAATGTTATTATCTACGTGTTTTAAGATTCTGATTTTTTTCTTCAAGGCATAGATTACATTAGTGTATGAATCCTCTAGGAGTAGTTGAATTACACAAAATTGACCACAAAATAATTGGTGTTAAGTTTTTGTTCTTTAAAGACCAACAATATTTAGTCAATTCTGTTTTGTTGATAATATCCGGGTGAGAGAATGAATGTTTGTGGACATACAAACGTTGTTTCCACTTATCAGCGGATATTTCTATATAGATATTCTTATTAGTAATATTCTCTTGTGGGTAAATTGTGGCATTGTATACGATACTTTCTACATTACAATTTCCCTTAAGTGGGCAATTACTTTTAACTTGGCAGTATATTGTTCTCTTTATGTTTAATCAAGTTGATCGGTGTGCCTAATATTTTTTTATTGTGTGTGTTGATTATATTGTCCATATTTTTTGTACAAGAATAGCTTATTTTCACTGTTTTTCTATTGAATATTTTGCTTAAGGGGTTACTAGTGTTAAAGTGTTTGCCTATCAAATTTAGAAATGTTCTACCGATATTGATATTTGATAATTGAAAAAATGGCGGCTGAACGAAATAATTCTACGCCTCTGTTCCTATGTTTATTTTTCTTTATACTCTCAATATATTTTAATTTTCCAGTGTAACCACTACTTATTAATGTATTATCGTATATATGCTTACTAGCCCCCAAAATATTTTTACTTCATGGGAGTTTGTTAATTCTGGAATAATCGTATTAGGGATTTGTTTGATAATGCATTCAGGATGATTTGATTTAGTATTTATGTATATTGGTGTGTGATTATCATTGTTAAATGGTTTGTATGTTCCTTCGTTTTAATTGAGTGTGATGTCAAGAAAATTTACTTCGTTACAGTTGGAGGTAATTTCTATCTTCAGACGTAAATACTTGAATGCTTTATTTAATTTTTGTGCATGCTGGATATTAATGGGGCATTTCTGTTAGGAACAATGATCCGTCCGTCATCCCTATACAAGCCAATCAAGTTAGGGTCTATAATTCTACTGATATTATTTATAATATAAATTCATACTATGTCTGCAATTTGTGCCGTATCAAAGGAACCCATCGAAACGACAAAGTCGCTACTGTTTTTTCTTAATGCAATTTTCTCGATTGTTGACTAAAATGGATCTGCGACAAGAACAACATTATGTTGACTTGTTCCTCCACGAGATGGTCAGGAGCTAGATTTAGGGTCAAATAGTCTTTGATGCATATATCGTTTGGAATATTTAAACAGCTATTTTCCAACAAGCATACCGACCATAACAACATCGAAAAAAACATACATATAATATATATATATATATATATATATATATATATATATATATATATATATATATATATATATACATTGAGATATCTTCTGATAAAAGACAAAATTAGTTTTAATGAAAATAATAGTAGCTGTTTCTTTATAGCCATATTGCAGACATAGTCGGAATCTATATTATATACACTATCAGTAAAATTGTAGACCCTAACTTGACAGCAATGTTTGTTTGTGTTGTTGAAGTAAAGAAAACTATATATAATGTTGGTACACAGGTATATAAAACGAAAGTCACCAAACAAATATGTGGCTGAAAACTGAAATCACAAGCGACAACACATAACAATAACAATAAACCGACAAGTTTCAGAAGAAGAAAAATAATTAAATAGACTAATCATTTTGTGTGTACGACTGTGTTTCTAATTATATCAATTGAATATTTTTCAAGCGAAAAATAAAATACCTCGTATTTCTTTTGTATTAACGAGGTGAACGTAAAACATCTAAGACTGTGCGGTCAAATAAAGTCTATTTGCTTTTCATAAAAAGAAAGTCAAAGTAAAAATGAAAATTCACTAACAAATGTATACGAATCTGTGTCTGGAACACTAAAATAGAAAGCGACAACAATGACAGCAACAATTAGCCAACGAAATTTATGAGGAAGAAGACGACGAATAAACCGAAGAATAGAAAGGGAAGATGATTTTTAATTAACTAAACTAATCATGTTTTTTTTTGCTTGTAAATTTAGAAATACGACTGAATAATGTACCTGCCGTGTGAATAGATTCAAGGTGACAAGAAACGGTAATTTTCTGATTGTCACCGCTTACGAAAAGCAGAAGACAAGGAAGAAGGGTGTTGGAGCAGACTAATAAAAAACATTAAATACTTAGTAATAATTAAACATATATGTAAGTATAGTAATAATGGCTATGTGTTTTTAAGTATATCAAAATACGACTGTGAGTACCGTGTTATCGTAATTGAATTATAGTAAAGTGTTGTATTAGGCCGCTGACGGATATTGGAGAATGTCATCTGTTGTTGCTATGACATTTTGAAGTTTATAAGAATTTCATAATGTTTTTGCACCTCTGTTTCAATAGTAAGGGTAATATCATATTATGTTTCTACTATCTTTTAATAATCAGTGCTAGAATTTATTAGTATTTGTATTAACTATTAGTAGCTTTGTTTGTTGCTGAGAATGAGGAAGGCGGACATTTTAAGTATACTTTGCTGGTGATAACAAAAATGGCATCAATCCGAAAATGTTCGTTTTCGGATGAAGTTTTTTCTGAAAGGATTCAGATTTTATTACACTTTATTATTATGAAGAACATGGTGACACGATTCACAGGAAAAAATAGCTCGGCAGAAGCAAATATCCACTTAAAAAAAAACTTTTATTCCCACCTAACAAGTTACATTGTGACTGAGATGTTAGGGGTTACTGTGGTTAGGGACCAGATTTATAAGGGATATCCTAAGTGGGGAGTTTGCTAGCATGGATGTTTGTTCACATTACATTTACATTTCTGCATGTTGGTGAAGTCGGAGAAGCAAAAAGCATGAAGTGAATTCCAAATAACAAGAAGCTCGATGAAATAAGCTATTCGAGTAAACCTTTTTCCGGTATGTGGGAATTCTGCAGTGAAGGGGTGAGAATTTGCTACGAGTCGGCTTTTTGAATGGTATAAATGTTGAGGAAGTATAAGTAAAATAGGTTCATCGGAGCACAGGGACTGTGGTAGATAGTGCACGACTTATTAGGTTAGATACTCTTTTTACACCCTGTCCAAAAACGAAAGACTAGTGGATGGTCCACAAGCCCAGATGTAACAACAATACTTCATGCACGGGCGAATGGTGGCTTTATAGAGATAAACTATACTGATCGATATGCGAAGTTTTTTAGTCAGGTAGAGGAACCTTCCCTCTTTTGCAGCAGACTTGTCAGTATATTCTATGTATTTATTCCAATTCATGTTGCCGGTGAATGTGAGGCCACGATTTTTTTCTTATAATTGTTTGTCACATTCAAAGTTCGATAAACCGACTGACTACTTGTTATATATTAAACCAGTAGAACACCCGTCCCAGGACAGGTATAAGCAATAAATATAGCATTAGTTTTTAATTTTAATTGTTTTTTTCTTTTTTAGCGAGCACCTACCTAAATGGTGAAGTTTATGAAAAAAATGAATAATGTGCCCACGGTATTCATTCTATTGCTTAGAATACCTTTTCTATAACTCCTAATGAAAAGTTCAATAGTTTAGGATTTTATCAAGAAAATACATATTATTGACGCTCACGTGAGCGCACCAATCTTTAAAAAAATGTATTACTTAATATAACTAAGAATTTGATGTAGATCAATTCTTTCCCCAATTGAATTCTTTGTATCTAACTTATTCCAAAGTATTTGGGGGCGATTGCAAGTTTGGGTCAGCGAACCCCTAAATGGCAACGTTTACAAACAAAAATAATGTGCCAATATTAGCCACTGTCTTATCTAGAATATATATCCCAAAATTCATAATGACCGTTCATTAGTTTATGAGAGTACCTGTACATTCACAAGAAATAAAAATTAAAGCATTGGTCTCAATTTCATAGACAAAATAATCTTCAGATTTACAGAAAATAACGTCTTATTGTTGAACATTTTCACGAACACATCCATTTTTCTTTGATACAAGTAGCGAATAATCTCCATAATACACCATTTATTAATTTTTTAAATTAAAAAAAATTAGGATAGTTTTTTTTTTCTGTAAAACTGAAAATTAATTTGTTTATAAGATTTAGATTTTGTAATTACCGATGTTCTGGTTTGGTGGCTATTAAGAAACACCTGTTTATTTTTATATTAAAACGTGTTTTCCGACAACACGCAATAATAATTGGCCGAAATCGCTGCCGAAACAGATTCGCATATGCAGTTTTTAGATAGAAAGCTATGGGAAAAATCGCATTATTTTATTTTAAAGATTATCATTTGTATATTAATTGATATAATAAAAACTGTTAAAATCCAATATTAAAAAGATTTTAATCTCGCTAATATTTATCATAATGCAACAGATGGTCGTAAATTTAAAACTAAAACATAAATAATCAAAAAAAAAAAGAAAAAAGAAAAACAGATAAATTACACTACATATAAATGAACGAAGGAATATTTTAAATTTTAATAAGTAAATAAAAAATAAATGTAATTATATATAAGTAATTAGGTCATAGATTAAGACTTTGTGCACCGTTCACTCTTTGTCTTTACGTGAAAGTAAGTTCACGCGAAATACTTCTACCAATTGGCAAAGAAAACTGCTGTTTTTAGAAAAAAATGAATGTGTGTGCACAAAGATGAAACTTTCAACGGTTTAAATTTTATTTATTCCGTATAATCTTTTACAAAGAGCGGAAGACTGCTCGAAATATCTAAATAAAAACATAATAATTAGAAAAACTAGAACATCGTTCTTATGCTTCATACATCATCAGTCTACCATTAAAATACTTCTCAATAATAAAACGGTATGATAAGGTATTTTTACTATTGAGTCACCAATTATTAAGGCCTAAAGCCACTCAGGGATAATAATTAAAGAGACAGATGGGTAGTAAGCTAAAAACTATGAATAAAATAAACACAATTTTATTACTCGACAAGTACTTGTTGACATTGGATTTAAAGACGAGCATGTTGTAGTTTGCAGGAAAGCAGTCCCATGGTACTATGTTCCACACATCTTGAAAAAAAACTCTGTTCATGAAAATTCCACCTGACACTAGGCACATGGGGAAGAAAGGAAAGTTCAGCAATCATGCAGTATAATTAAAAGCGGCGACATCGAAAAACAAAATATACACCAAATAAATGTTATCAAACGCAAGAAGATTTAATTTTCTACCGACCTACATAGTTTTCAATATAAGATTTCGTCAATACCTGCTTTTTAACGAGTTACAATCCAACATATCCGCCGCAATTTCTTGCTTCCAGTTCCTATGTCTTAGAATTAACAGCCGAGAAATTGAAAATTAAAGAAACTTATAACTAATAATTATTACCGAACGCATTAAAATTTAATGTTATTTAATTTTCTACCAATCTGTATATTTTTTAACTTAAACTGTTTTAAAGATTTTCTTTATTTTAAAATAAGTTGCAGTATCTCGAAGCTTATAGTCTCATGTGTCCAGCCATCTCCTATTTTAAAGCATAGTAGGCTCAAAACCAAATTCTAAAAAATGAAAACTTACATAAAACTATTCATGTTGATAAAAAATTAAATTTTCTTACGTTTGGTAAAAGTTACTTTTTGTTTTATTTTGTTCTTTTTTTCAATTTTTCGGCTGTTGACTAGACTGCAAGCTTGTGGAAAGTTCTTTCTTGCTGCGAATATCTTACAAGGAGGAACCAGAAATTGGAGCTCAGTGTACAATCTCATAGCGAATGCGTGCCATGGAGAGGGCACCCTAATCGACAAACGGTAGGTTTTCCCTCTCGAATCCCTACTGGACGGTTCGGTATTTTCACTATCACGACGACTGTAGTCAGCAGCAGCACAGCAGCTTCACCTTCCTTCTACAGCACGTCAACAATGAATGCCATCATAATCATTATCGTCACAATAACTAAAGCAGCACGTTTCCAACCAACAAACTAACCGTAGCTCGAGTCGATCATCATCATCATCATCATCATCATCATCATCATCATCATCATCATCATCATCATCATCATCATCATCATCATCATCATCATCACCATCCTGCGAATATAATATAAAACGATGTAAGCGCAACATAAACAAGGGCACAGTTCAATTAATAAAACGTGAAAATTGAAGGTTTTCATCATTATCATCTGCAGTTTGTACTCCAGCCAGCCAAAGTTCTATAGCAGCTCCGTCAATAGCAACAGCTCCCAGCGAAAAGACCAAAGGACAATTCAGCCAGTATAATCATCACCACCATCCTACAGTAACGATCCCTCATCTTGGTTTATATATATATTCTATCTAATAATACTAGCGGAATTTCAGTCTTTTTTCATATGCGACTGCATGTTTCGCCAACATTGCAATGGTTGGAGAGATGGGTAAGAATACTGTTTTTTGTTTTTAACAAAGTAAGTCTTTGACATTTTTTACAGGGGCAATGAGGAAAACTGTGTGACAAAATAAAATCTAAAGATTCATTTTTTAAAAGAATCTTAAAATAATCGAATTTGTGTATGTGTATGTGTATGTGCGTATGCGTTTGTGCCATAAGTTTGCGGGTTCGATCATATAAACTCCCCTTCATCTACACACGTGTCACTATGTTGACGGGAGACACTTTCTTAAATCGCACATAGTCTATATGAGTTATTATTGTATATCAACAACATCCCACAACTAGAACAGAGAGACAGACATCAAAGAAATGAATGGAAATGATAATGATTTCACGTTATTCTGTAATTTACCTCGCGATCATAAAGTTCATTAGCACTAACCTATATGCAAGGTCGCGATCGAGAACATCGGAATCTAGATCAAGACCATAAATTCGGCTGTACCCCATTTTACGTGGGTAGCGGTTGAGACGATTTCGTTGAGTGAGCTACGAATTTTAATTACAATGCTATAACAGAGAGTCCAGTGCTTAGCATAGGAGGAAACGTTAATCGTTCATTCCAGATAAACGCCGGTATTTGTGCTAGTATATCTATCTATCTATCTATCTATCTATCTATCTATCTATCTATCTATCTATCTATCTATCTATCTATCTATCAACTTATCTATCTATCTATCTATATATGTGTGTGTGTGTATGTGTGTGTATGTGTATATTAAGAGGTACAAAATTGATAAATACTTTTAAAAACAATGGGCGGAAAACTCTCTAGAGCTTTTGCGACTATCATCTCATCAGGAGAAACCGCTAGTTTGAATAAAACAATGAAATATACGAAAATAAATAGAACAGTGGGGAATTGAAGTGCCTGTGTATTACCTATAGACCATTAAGATACGTTTAATAAAATAGTCGTTTAAAAAACGATTAAAGGGCACAGCGTAGGATAAATATGTATATATAAGAATGATAATTTAATAATATTTGTCATACTATTGTATATATATATGTATATGGATCTAGGTGTGTACGTGTAGTATATATATACGTATATATGCATATCTCTAAATTTATAAAGGAATGTATATATATATATATATATATATATATATATATAAATCACCTGTTAAGAGATTAAAGTCGAGCACTGCTCGGAGATATTAAGAACATACTGTCATTTGGCTATAAGCAAGTTTCAATGACGTTCTTAGAACCCTCTAAATAGTCTGATGTTTACTCTCAGCTGTATTCAGGCATAAATATAACTTAATTTCTCGTGTACTACGCGATAATGTCCGATGGCCGCGGGGATAGGACAAAAGCGTACAGAGACTTGATTAACTCGGTAAACCGTGTTCGAGCCATGTGACCGCGTGAAATTGTCACTTCCTACACTGATATGAGCGTAAGCTCGAAACCCCGGCGTATGTAGGTATATATAATAGAAAATTTCTTCGTATATATATATATATATATATATATATATATATATATTTTAAGTTGTAAATTACTGGCCGTTATAATAATAAAAAGCTAAACAGTAAAGATATTTTTTTAAATATCAAGACTAACACCGTCTGAAGATTATTTGACGAATTAAATCGAAAGTACTCGCGAAAAAAGAAAGAAAATGGAACAAGAAACCCACGGAACTTACATATAGCAATTTGACCAAAACACTAAATGGACCATCCGAAAATTAAAAAAAATAAGGTCTTATCAAGAAAAAAAAACTCTATGTTATTTAATAATGTTCGCCTGTATATATATATATATATATATATATATATATATATATATATATATATATATATATATATATATATATATATATATATTCGGCCTGTCTAAAAAGTATCCGACCTTAGGCTAGAAAAATTATTTCAAATATCTGACAAAGTAGGCGCCTTGTGATTAAACACACTTAGCCCACTGATCCATCCACTGTCGGAAACACCTCTGGAAGTCTTCTTTTGGAATGATGTTAATCTCCGCCGTCGCGTTCCGTATTATCTCTTCCGTAGTCTCAAAACGAGAACCTTTCAGTGGCGTATTCAATTTTCGAAACAACCAGAAGTCGCAAGGAGCCATGTCTGGAGAGTAGGGAGGTTAGGAAAACGACTGGGATTCCATGTTTGGCCAATAAATGTTGGATCAATTCGGATAAATGTACAGTGGCGTTGTCGTGATGCAGTTGTCAGTTTTCTGCCGTCCACAGACGCTTGTCACTGTTTGTCCTTCCGGTGCGTATTCGTGATGCACAATTCCACGGATATCAAAGAAGACAGTCAGCATCACCTTGATTTTGCTTCGCATCTGTTGCGCTTTTTTTGGCCTTAAAGGCTCGGGATACTTTTGTTTCTGGGTCGTACCCGTACACCCATGACTCATCTCCAGTTATCACGGTGTTCAGAAACCCAGGATCAGTGTTGGCGGTTTCCAGAAGGTCCTGTGAAACTTGAAAATGGAGGTCCCTTTGTTCATTCGACAACAACTTAGGCACAGATTTTCCAGCCACTCTGTGCATGTTCAAATCATGACGTAAAATTGCATGTGCAGAATCTTTACTCACTCCGACCTCTTGAGCGATCTCCTGCACGGTTGAACGACGATCTTCCATCACCAAATTTCGCACCCTTTCAACAACAGCTGCACTCCGAGCAGTTTTGGGCCTGCCAAAATGCTGGTCACTCTCTGCTGATGTGTGGTCATTTTTGAATCGGTTGAACCACCCCTTAATTTGTGTTACACCCATCGCATCTTCTCCAAACACCTGCTGAATCTTACGAATTGTTTTGCTATGAGAATAACCAAGCTTTCGACAAAGTTTGATGCAGTACCTTTGCTCAACGTGTTCAGTCATTATGAGAAAATCAGTAATCCGACGAACACGTTGTGTAGCACCTCACTCAGCGACCGACACGCAGCGACTAACGCGCAGGAAGTCGGTGATCAAATTCACACATGCTCATGAAGGTGTCTTCCTTCACTGTGTTGAGTGGCGCCGCCCTATCCTCTCTATTTCGCACGGAAAAAATAAAGATCGGATACTGTTTAGGCAGACCTCGTGTATATATATATATATATATATATATATATATATATATATATATATATATATATATACATTTAAAAACGAATCTGTGCACATGAGCGTCAATAATATGTATGTGCTTGGTAAAATCTGAAACTATTCAACTTATCATTATGAATTATGGAATATGTATTCTAGGCAACAGAGTGAGTAACATGAGTACATTATTTATATATGTGTGTACTAATGATATACACATATATAAGTGTATGTTACATGTGTGTGTACAAGTGGTATATATATCCGTCCTGATATATATATATATATATATATATATATATATATATATATATATATATATATATATATATATATATATATATATACATGGATAGATAATGAAAATACAATTTTATCTTGAAAAGTCAAAAGTTTGTTTTTTTACTCTGCCAAGGAAGAAAATATTGCGGCAATGGACCTTATTATTTCTTTGAGTTTTTACCAATTTTCTTGAGATTTATACACTTGTATTTCTGGTGAGTCACGTTTTCGCCAATAAACTTTAACCTCGGACTTGAATTTTTCTATTTTCCTAACCAGAACTTTTCACTATTCAGACTTTTGAAGACATTCTAACATTTACCCCACATTTATGGTCTCATGTAGACATGTTACATTTTTACATCGACGATAATTCTTTTCGCTCAAAAGAATCTTGTATATAAAAATATACACAATATTTTTTTATATTTTATATTTTCAAATTTGTGCTAAATAGTAATATAATTTTACTATTTTTGCCCTATCTGATGATAAAAGCATGCAATTTTTGGAAATCCATGAGTTAAGGAAAGAAAAAAGTTTATTTACATATTCATTGTTTTAACTATTTGATGAGGTAATAATTATTGTACTTTATCCAATTTGCATTCTCATCGTTAATTTCATTATATATATATATATATATATATATATATGTGTGTGTGTATGTGTGTGTGGATACAGTACTATATAAATGGATGTGTGTATGTGTATTATATAATATATATATATATATATATATATATATATATATATATCGGCCCATACATTTATAAGAATGTACCCATTCTCGAAGCTTGTTTCTTTATTTTATAGGCACATTTTTTTATTTTTGTTTCTTCTCTCGCACATGTGCACGTGTTGTTGTGTGCCCGATGCTAAGATGGGAAGTTGAATTGTGATACCAAAAAGATCTATTGAAATGAGACGAAGGCATCGTATGTGGGCCTACCTCTCATTTAACTATGTTGAAATGGTTGCGTGATTTTCTGCCGCCTTCGTCTACCTTATATTGCCAGGTGCGCTATGTGGGCGCCCTCTATTGTTACCTCTCTCTTCGCATACCGCAGACGAGGAGCAGACGGGGGCTTGCATTGCCGACGCCGTCGGCGTGGCGCCTCGCCTAAGAGGCCACCACCCATAATTTCGGTAATAGACTCGCTCATATTATGCACGTATACTGCAGGAATTTATGCTTAGATATGTTTGTTTTTTCATATTATTTATTGAAGACTAAGGACAGATGTTGTTTTGAAATGTACTTATTTATTACCTTGCCCAAAGCGGGTTTTGTTTACCGAGTTTTTTGTTCCTTTTTGTTACTTCATAGAGTATTGTTGAATAAAGAGACCCATTTATTTAAATTTTACCAGAGGCGTAACATATGGTAAAAAATACAATTAAATGTCACCAGAGACGGGTTGTTGATTAACATAATCCATTACATTTTACCAGAGACGTAACATTAAATAGAAAAGACAATTAAATATCACTTGAGATATATCTTTGAATAAGGAAACCCCATTAACTTTTTACTGGAAAAGTAACATTATATTTAAAAAAATTAAACGTCAATAGAGACGAATTGTTGAATAAAAAAAATATTTTCAGAGACGTAACATTGGATGAAAAGGCAATTACATGTCACTAGAGACCTATTGTTTAATAAAGAAAACCATTAAATTTTACCAGAGAAAAAACAATTAACTGTCACCAAATACGTATCGTTGTATAAAGAAAACCAGAGACGTAACATTGGATAAAAAGACAATTAAATTTAATCAAAGATACATCGTTGAATAAAGAACACTATTAAATTTGACCAAAGACGTAAGATTAGATAAAAAATACATATACATGATACCAGAGACGTATTGTTAAATAAAGAAAACCATTACATTTTACCAGAAACGTAACATTGGATAAAAAGACAATTGACTGTCACCAGAGACGTACTGTGGAATACAGAAAACCATGAAATTTTGCTAAAGAGATAACATTAGATAAAAAGACAATCAAATGTCATCAGAGACGTATTATTGAATAAAGAAAATCATTTAAGTTTACCAGAGCGGTATCATTGGATAAAAAAAAAAACAATTAAATGTTACCAGATACGTGTTATTGAAAGAAAGACACCCAATTAAATGTCGCCTTTTAGTTGAACTCTATTAAAATAACCGTTTTTGCAATCTGATAAAATAAAAACATTAACGAAAAACACTCATCCTAATAACTCTGATATATCAACGAACTTAAAAACGTAAAAAAAATCAAACCTAAACCAGATACCCTACAAAAAACATATTCGCCTTTGCCCTTGAGGCTCGCATTCACAAATATCCGGGGACTTAGAACCAACATCAACGACGTAGAAACCTTTTTTCCTAGTAAACTCCCCAGATATTCCAGCACTAAGTGAAACAAACCTTCAATCCTTAATCTACTCTTAGCCCTTTGACATGACTGATTACGTCCCACTCTACCGTAAAGACTCTGACAAACATATGCACGGGATAAGAGTTTATGTTAGGAACACTATCCTCTTGACTAGAGAACATAGGATAGAATCAGATGACCAAACCTACATGTGCTTTAGATTGACCTTACAACACAGCGTTAGCTACTTATATTTCTTATACCGTTCCCCTTCGACACAGGACTACCCTGCTTAACCCTGTCTCTAAAAGCATATATACAGCACTCTCACTTGACTTGAATGCTCAAATTCATGTATTTAAGGATTGTAATGCAAACCACCGTGATGGCTGGGGTTCTCCAGCTTTACTGCCACAGATAGTAACTTTACGTATAATTTCTCATTAGCTCACTCCCTCTAACAAGCTGTCACTTTCTTGACCCGCCTCCCTTATTGTGTAAACCAGCAAGCTTCACTTCTCGACATGTTATTAACCTCATTGCCCGAGGGGTGTGTGACGAATGTCCATAGCCCGCTCGGGAACGCTGATAACAGTGTGGTAACGATTGATATCACCCTAAAATCTCGCCCTAAAGCTGATGAGCCGTTGCTCAAAACGACGAGATACTACGAGCAGGCTGATTTTGATTACATCAGAGATCACATCAGCGATTCCCATGGAGTGAAATCTCACTCCCTGCTGACCAGTGCGCAAATGAGTTAACCGAATGGGTCAAAGCTGGTATTGAAACATATGTCCCCATGCAAAAATCTTACAGCAAACCCCACTCTCCTCAATAGTTCACCTCGGAATTTGCAGCTGATATTGCACTGAGACAGCAAGCATTCCGACAATTCGGCCGCCATAAGACAACTGCGAATAAACTAAATCTTATAGAGTTAAGTAATAATTGTACAGTAGTGATAAGTGAAGCGAAGAGAAGGTATACTGAGATAACCATAAAACGCATTCAGTCACAGAAACTATATGCTCGTGATTTCTGGAAAGTCTACAATAGTGTGGTGAACAATGGACAATCAACAATTTCCCCGCTATCAAACCACAATGATGTTGCTTGCACGGCAACTGATAAGGCTGAACTACTTTCACAGCGTTTCGGCTAAAACTCCACTTTGCACTCAGTAAACCCCCCTCTCCCAAAATTCCTATTGCAAACTGAAGCCACACTTAAAAACATGGTCATCACTCTATCTCAGGTCAGGGCCATCATAGAAAACCATTGACACCTCCAAAGCGTGTGGGCCTGATCTTATACCAGCAATAGCAATAAAGAAATGCTCTGCTGAATTGGCCCCTGTGCTCTCCAAACTCTACAACAAATGCCTCACTGAATCTTGCTTCCCTGATAGCTGGAAAATTGCCTCTGTGGTACCAGTCTACAAGTATTCTACAGATAGAAGTGATCCTCAGAATTATCGCCCCATCAGTCTACTCCTGATCTTTGCTATAATCTTTGAATCCTTAATCAATTTAGGAATAGTCCGCTACCTCGTTGATGCTAACTTTATCCTGACCATCAGTATGGATTCAGGCAAGTACGATCTAATGCTGACATCCTAACGGTCATCTCTGAATGCATATACCATACACTTGACAAAACAAGTGAAGCTAGGGCAGTAGCGCTTGACATATCCAAAGCTTTTGACAAGGTCTGGCATGAAGGGCTTCTCATAAAAATTCACTCATATGGTATTACTGGACGAATATTAAAAATATTTAGATCCTTCCTAACCAATAGAAAGATCCAGGTTGTTCTTGATGGGGGTTCATCTGAACAACATGACATAAATTCTGGTGTACCCCAGGGATCCATCCTTGGACCTCTACCTTTTCCTATTTTCATAAGCGATCTCCCTGATGACATTGCGTCTGAGATGGGTATATTTACTGGCGACATGTGGGTAAAACAGACGCGCACATATCCGGGGCAATCGCTGAATCCTTAGAAAGTGACATCCAATCTGTAGTTGAATGGGGTCATCAATGGATGGTAACTTTTAATGCTGCTAAGACAAAGCTCTTTCCTTCAACAACTACAAGAAACCTCTTAAACCACCGATTGCCATAGCAACTAACACCCTACCCGAGAGTCCAACATTCAAACTCTTCGGCCTAACATTCACAGGAAACATGAATTGGAACAAATACATTGAAGACACTGTCAAGGCTGCTGCAAAGAAGGTGAGATCCCTCTACCGTGCTAGTAAACTTCTCACACCTGACATTATCCTATATCTCTACAAAGTCACCATCTGCCCATGCATGGAGTATTGTTGTCACATCTGGGCTGGTGCATCATCACATAGTCTCTCCTTCTTAGACAAGGTCCAAAAAGGTCGACAACTTAATAGGTCCCTCACTATAAACCAAGCTCCAGCCCCTGTCCAATCGCCGCAATGTAGCCTCATTGTGCCTGTTTTACAAATACTTCAATGGGTTGTACTCGCATGAACTTGCTGCTCTAGTGCACCCTCGACGTAAATTCACTCACCCAACCTGACAATCAGCTAAGTCTTATCCATTCACTGTCGAGGCCTCTAGATGCCGAAGAGCCTTCTACTCCAATATCTGCTTTCCTCGTGCTGCCAGTCTCTGGAACTTCCTCCCCGCTCCCTGTTTCTACGACTGTATCGACATTCAGAAATATTAAACTAATGTAAACAGACATCTCGCTGCACAGCTTCCAGCTTTGGATGACACCCTAAACTAACACCCTAATTTTCAGTTACCCTTACGTCTACAGTCGCGATCTGCCTGGGGTAAACTATATTAAACAAAAATCCTACTCCTCCTTCTTTCGCCTGTTTGAATGCTGACGAAAGCCAGCCGTGGACGACAAGAGATAGGGGTGTACTAATTAAGTGACGAATGCAGAGAAGGTACCGGCTTGTGTACTACGACTTTAGCGCGGTAGAAGGGGGAGAGAGTGAATAATTAATGACTTTCTCACTGATTTTGTCATATACTAAAGTCGGAATTCTTTACTCACCTCACTTTTTAGCGAACTGTAGATTTACAACTAACATTCTCAAAGTATTGTGAATTATATTGTTACCCCCTCGCGAATAAACTCGTTAGTCAGTCTCTAGGCACGAAGACTATTTGATTCCTCATCATTCCCACTGCAATTGTTGTATTCATTTGTGATTAAACGGTATACTGGTCTCTTTTTACTTTATGTCTCAATACACAACCATATTTGGTGCAAATAAACTTCAGTCAATACATGACATGCCCACTACTTTTCGGTCACGAATGATCAACATCTGCTGTCAGGTCATGCTAAGTTGTTTAGCTTGACAGGTCCCCAACAAAAGAGATCAGACAAAGATGTATAGACGTTTTGAAGTGCGTTACGGACAGATACTGGGATGGAGGCAAATAAACCTTTTCCCGTCATTACGACTGTTGTGCTCTAGTCGTTTTAGAATCATCTTTGTTACCGGATCAAACAAACATTCATTCATTAGATTGACAACTAAGTTCCCGCCGTTTTTATTGTTAAATTTTGGAATCTATTTTATTTATCTTCCTCCCACAAGGTAAGATGTGACACAAGGTCGGGAAAGTGGGATTTGAAAAGCCAGCGCCCGAGAAGGTGAGCACTCTGGCCTACAAAAAATGCCTGGGCAGGTCCGTCGGCATTCTCCGGTAGGGGCGCATCAGGCAGTAAGCTATAAACTTACTCCTCCCCAAAGAGGGGATGGAAAGCATGGGAGGGTGGACCTCCTAGAACTGCACAAGACAACCCCATAGACTGGCGAAATCAAGACCCGAAGGCCAAGACGATACAGGTCTATAGGGTGTAGTATCCATCGGAACAGATACTACACTTTGATCTTTGTTTTCACATTTTGTAATCTATTTTTTTGTTTTCATTTTAGTTAATTACAGCTAATTTCTGTTTATTTTAAGATCATTAAAATGGAATATCAAGTTAAAACAATGAACATTTTGAACAACACCTCCTTTTTGCTTTTATTGTTTCTGTTTTCTTTTTTTCTTTCTACCAACAAGGTATTGAACATCTTGTTGAACGTTCGGAAAAAGTTGTAAACAACAAGAAATAATACATTATTGATCAATTAGTTATTTTCTTATTATTTAACCTTCAATTTAAATTAAAAGAAACAGCGGGAACTTAGTCGCTAACCTAATATTAAAATCCTAATTTATAGTTATGGAAGGTTCTAACAATCCATAATATTGTATGCTTATCAAGCAAAAACAATATCTCAAACTAAACCAGAAATGACAATGGAACAAACGTATAATGGCAATACTCAGTCTTAGTCTTTTTCACTCGTTCCTGTTCGTATTGTTTTTCTCTTCTTCCTTCTGGTGTTGTAGCATTACGCGATAGCGAATTCTTCCTTGATCGCAATACATCTGAACAACGTGTGAAAATAGCTACTACACGACACGATGATAGTTTTCTATACTAATGTGTCATTACTTATCAAGGCCTAAAGGCTACTTGAGGATAAGGGTTAATGCCATTGCCAATTGGATGAAGAATAATACTATGAGAGGATTGGAAACAATGAATGAAAAGGACAGGATTTTATTACCAAAGAAGTCAACAAGATATTGTTGACACTGGACTTGAAGATGACTATGTTGTAGTGAGCATGGAATCACTCATGTTGTATTGTGTTCTACAGATGAAAAGTTTTGGGAAATAAGCTTTGTTTATAGAAGTTATGTTTGCTTCTAGGTACGAAGAGGAAGAAAGGGAAGTTATTTGCCGTAGTGGTAGCTAGACGGGTACTTGCTGTGAATGTTTCAGAGGGGAGGCCATAGATTGTAACTCAGCCGAGCACCAACCATGGACATAACGAGGTAGTAGAGAAAAGTCTAGTAACGTCTCTTCTGTGAGAAAAAGAATGTAGGGAAGAGAAGAGAACACACTCCACTAGATTGCGAAGTCGGTTCTGCATTGTGTCCAGGCAAGATATTGTGCTCTGACCGACACTACCACCACAAATCTGGTAGCAGTACTCCATCTTAGGACGTATATGGCTCTGATACAGGTAGGGGATTGATTGAGGAGTCAGGTACCTTCGTGAGCTGAATAATGATCTTCCAATATTTCCAGCGACCTTAGCAACAGATTTTATTTAAGGCTTCCATTTGAGGTCCGAAGTTAAAGTCAGTCCTAGCAGCTTATCAAGGCAATGGGCTTTGTTAAAAAAGAGACATTTATTTCAACTGGGACAAACCGAAGTCCTGAGCGTTGATGGTGAAAGGAGGGATGTTTTGTCTTAGAGGAGTTAAAAATAAAAAGACAAATTTCCTCAGTTCATCACGTGCTCGAGGCCGAAAGAGGGAGAACCAGGGAAGTCTTACTCATTAGTTCTCTTCGAAGTGCTGTCATAGATAGTTGTGTCGTCAGTATAGAATGATCCCAGAATATGATTTGAAACATCATTGATGAAGATCAGAAAGAGAGTTGAGACCAGAACGGATTCTTGAGGCACGCCAGAGTTGATTCCCCCTGTTTCAGATATCTGCCTATCAACAGGTACTTTTATGACCATATCAGTGAGGATGGAGTTGATGGTTGCGAAGACATTGCCAGATATTCCGTAGCTAGCAAGCTTGTGGAGCAAGCCTTTGTGCCAAACTCTACAAAAGGTCTTTGATATGTCAAGTTGTATCGCTCGAGTACCAAAACCCCCGTCGATAGATACACGGATCTAGTGCGACAATACAGGCAACAACAAAAACACACACATACACAAACATCTTGCTTTGAGTTTGTGGTTTTATTCTTTTGGCAGTATTAGTAACCGTATCGTTATACAACAAGCAAATTGCATTGTACCAGTCGTCTATCAAGAAACTCCGAAAACAAATCGGGTTTCTTCCAGACTTAAACCCAAAGAGAACGTCTCTTAATTTTCATCTTCTACGTCTCACTCTAGACTCCCTGTTACGTCACATCCGTTGCCACCTCAACCTAATTCATAAGAATAATTTACAGTGGAAATGTTCTAATATCTTATCCTCATTATTCAAATCTATATTTTATGTTCTACGCTTATGCTCGTATTGTCACTGTTCATTTAGTATTGGACTGGGCGATTGGTCATGAAAGATATATAACAATTATAGGTTATTTGGGCCATCTGAAACCGTTGCTGGTTTATTCTCATCACTACATTTCTTTGTTTTTCTACCTAACGCATTTAGGCACGACAATCTCAGAGTTACTTATTTAAAACTATAGTTTATATTGTACGCCTATACCCATATTGTCACCGCTGGTCTACCATTAGTAGACTGAGCAGAGCCTCTTATAGTGATGCGTAGATGCATCTAAAAATAAAACGAGTTCAGCAATTAAAATCATATCCGAAACACAAACGTGACAGACGGACGGAGGACAGACTGACGACCTGTCCGACCGACAGCGAACCTTATAGAAATGCGTAGACGCACGTAAAATATTAATAATTAAACATGAAATAAATAACGTTTATACGAATTCATGTTTTAATTTTATCATTTTTTTTCAAGTAATCCAATTTGCTTGATGATCAGGTTTCCCGTTTTGACCGAGAAGGCGTGGTTCAGATAAAACAAACATTATTTCAAAACGTTAGCTCAATGTTTTAATTAAATAAGAATTACAAACACATTATAAAGATACAAAGATATACACGACGCATACTATTATCAGAGATTAAAAAAACATGTAACCCGATGAGTCACCCGTTGAGTTCGAGTTAAATTGTTTGAATCAGGTAAAAAGTGCGTTCACAAAGCAATTTTAATAAATAATAGATAAAGGGAAACCCTAAAATAACAATCATTCTGCTTGATACACACACATATGCACGCACACACACACACATACACACACACACACACACACACACATATATATATATATATATATATCTGTCGGTTTATGGATAATTCAGGAGAGGGAAGAGCCATTGCGTTTGACATTTCGAAGGCGTTTGACAGGGAGTGGCATTTAGGTTCATACACAAACTTCAGGGTTATGGTATGTTTGGTTAGGTTTTTGACATTAGTAGGTGTTTTCTTTCTGATCGAAGCTTGCGAGTAACTTTGGACGGTGTCTCTTCATTCTCTTTTCTTATCAATGCTGGTGTTCCGTAGAGCTCTATTCTAGGCCCAACACTGTTTCTTCTCTATATAAATGATCTTCCAGAGAATATTGTTCAGAAAACTAACATCTATGCTGATGATACCACTCTCTATTCTGGTGTTGCTTCTAACCCATCTCCCCTGGATTAGTCGAACTATGCAGCTGATCTAGAAGTTGACCTGGGTTCAGTTGTGAATTTGGGTATGAAATGGCTCGTTTCATTTAATCCAGTTAAGACTCAGCACGTGTCTTTTAATCGTAGGCGGGTCTTTTTTTCTTCTTGAGATACTCGTGGATGGCTCTGCCCTTGAGAAAAAATCGACTCTGAAACTTTTTCGTCGTTCTCTCTCATCAAATCTTACTTGGAGTTCATACATTAGATCTATTGTACTTTCTGCTTCTTGAAAATTCGGTTCTCTCTATCGCTCCAAACCATTTCTCACACTTGAGGCTATTCTCTATCTCTAGAAATCTACAATCAGACCATGTATGGAGTACTGTTGTCATATTTGGGCTGGTGAATCTCTGCCCCATTTGAGGGTTCTTGATAAGGTGCAGTAACGTATATATAATTTGATTGCCCCTACCTTTTTCTTCTCTGCACCCTCTCTCTCAAAACTGTGATGTTGCTAGTGTCAGTCTTTTCTATAGATAATATTATGCATGTGTTCTTCAGAATTGTGTGATCTATTCCCCGCATATTTTTTTCCAACTTGTTTGACTCATTGGTTTAGTGGTCTCCATCAATTTGCTGTTTTGATACCTCATTGTAATATAACTTCCTATTCCCGTAGCTTCTTTCCAAGAACCACAGGCTTGTGAAACTCTCTTCCTGCTGACTGTTTTCCTCCTATCTATAACCCTGGTCTCTTCAAGACATGAGCCCAATAGGCATTTCATTTCTTTGAGATGATATATATACAATTATTTAATAATAAATATATTTTTTTAATTATTATGTACATACATATAGGTTTCATCCACATGAAATCATCAGTGTTGACACACGCACACACGCATACTAAACTTTAAGGACAAAGTTAACGCTCGTGTCGTTTCAAACATTTTTCTAACCATCACAAACTTTATTGTTAGATTTTATATTTTTGTAAAATTGTTTCTATATAAAATTTTTATTTTTTTACTTTACAGTTTCTCTTTTTTTATTAACACTATTATATTGTTAAAAGTTAGCACCTGCTAACTGGTGATCCTTGCCAAATATATATGTTGTTATCGAATCGGTCTCAATTTACCTACACAAAATTAATTGTTTAGTGTGGTGCTTGGTAATCCCTAAAAACGCGACCGTCGTCTACAATACCAGACTCCAAACCGGGAACCAAGACACCCCACATATTGTCCGCTTTATAGGACATAAATAGCGTTTATATTCCTGGCTTCTTGCATATCTGTTGAAGTTGAACACTAGGTTAGAGCGCTTTAATTTGAGTTAAAAGTGACTTGTGTGCGGGGGTTCGAATCGTACGACAGGCTAAATAGTTATCGTCAACACTGATGTGGATAAAACGTATACGTATACGTATGTACATAATAATTTTAAAAAATATTAATTAAATAATTGTGTATATATAATTATATATATATATATATAATGTTATAAAAAATTTGATTCATACAAACATTTTTGGCTACATATTTCGAGACATGATTTAATTCTAGATGGAAATCAGTTAAATTTCAGACCACTTTTTATATGGATGCGAAAAATGTAACGAAAATGTATTGAGAGCGAGGAGAGTTATTCCGTTGTCGCCAGGAAAACTAATCTTTTTCCGATAATTCCCTGGTTTTATCAAAGTTTATTTCGCACCCACTTGTTCAAAACATGTGTGAACACTTTTCTTGAGTTCAAACTTTGGCCACATCTGTTATTGTTATTTTAAATGTTTAGCTGATCGAGTCAGAACTTTATAAGGACCTGAATAAGGCGCTTCTCATGGTTTTCTCACCCGATCACAGGAATATAAAGTTTTTGGTATGAAGGGTTTCGTATTTGCATGGTGATGTCCTTTATCGCAGCTGAGTGCATCAAATTTGGACATCGAATCACACAAATCACGTATGTATTTGTGATTTACTGGTGTTTCTTTTTGTATGTCCGGTCTGGCCTAAAAAGAAGAGCAAGTGTACATCATTCAAAGCAACAGTAGCCGTATCAGAGTTTACCTTCTAGGTGTCCACCTTAAGGGAAGGCTGAAAGAGACATCTTGCTCAGTCGTTTTAGCCCCCCCCCCGGCACTAACTGAGAAAGTATGCGTTAATACACACGCACACGCACACGGACACACACACGCATACATATATATGCATACATATTCAAAAAACAAAATAAATTACTAATTTATCAATAAAAAATATTCAATTTCTACAACTGTTTTTTCCATAGAAAACAAATACATAATGTTCATTTACAAATTTAACAATCGTCTCCAATCATTATTCAGGAAAAACACGAAAGGAAAATAATAGTAAATCATACAAGACACCATCAAGTCAAGCAGCATTTACAGCTCTAAACAATAGTGGGTCTAATAATATCGAGATTAACTATAAACAACAGTATGACAATAAGTATAATAACAATAGAAGACAGAGAAATATCATCTGGTTTACATATAATCATATGCTAAAAGCTGAATTTGACAAGAAATTCATAAATCTCATAGGAAAACACTTTCTCGTAACTAACGATTGCATAAAATATTCAATAAAAATCACTTAAAACTGTGATATAATTGCTGCAAAGACTTAGAAATGATAATTAAAGCACACAATAACAAAATGCTAAACGAGAGTAGTAGAGAAGAAGATAAAAACAAAATGCGTAAAAGGTGATCAATATAGCAACTATAAAAATAACACGAAGAATAACAATAATATAACCACTATAAATAGTTATAACTTAAACTATATTAGCAACAAACCAAATACGAAATAAGAAAGTTTATAATAAAAAGAAAAACTGTAACTGTAGAACTCGTGCGCCTTGCCCACTACAAAATAACTGCCTAACCCAAGGAATTGTTTATCAAGCCACGATATTTGCCAGAGAAAACCCGAATAAAGAAAAGATACTACGTAGATTTTAAATCCAGATATAACCACCACCAAAAGCATATTCAATAGAAAAAAACGCCGATTCAAAACATCACTAGCGAACTATTGCTGGGAACTAAAAAACGCGGACGCTCGCCAATAATTAAGTGGAAAATAGTACGATGGGCCAGTACATATAGATGTTTAGATAACCCGTGTATATTATGTTTGAACAAGAAACTTGAAATTTAAAAAAATGACTTACTAAACTGTAGAAGGGAAATATCAATCAACTGTAGACATAGAATAAATTTTACTTTAGGATAACCACATACATTACAAATAAATAATTAAAAAAAACAAGTAAAAAGCTAAACTAAATCAAAATTTAAAATAGCAACAAATAATAAAATAAATAGGAAATAAATTATTCCAATCACGCACGTGCTGAAATAAGGGCAATTGTTAACTTGACACATTCACAAAAGGGATACGCCGCACCCTAAAAAAAGAAAACGATGTCAAGTAAAGGTAAATTAAGCCTATGCCTGAAAGAAGCTCAGCCATTTTCTAATGAAAAAAATAATCCGTGTGATGGAAATAACAATGAATCTGATTGGTTAGTTATCTTGACTAAACACCATGTGGATATATAAAAACAAACAGTAACAAAAAATCTGTGCACTTATCCTGACGATATCCTGCGAGTATGAAACGCGGACGCCTAAATATATTTTCATATTTTACCACTAAGCTTTACTCACGTATCGAACACTATTAACGTAAATACTGAAAATCTATACACTATATATTATATTACGTTATAATAGTATACGTGTATTGTGGCCTTGTAAAATGTTAAGAGCGAAAACGCGAACTCAGGGTTAAGTGAAAGAAAGTATATTGAAAAACTATAATACAGCAAATAACAAGAGTTGCTGAAAGTCTATCTTGACTGCCAGTATTAGACTGGGGTAGTTAAAACATTGATAGGCATGTGCTCCCAGTATTTATTTTGAGGGTAAGAGTTTATGTAGTCCGTAAGGTAAGGTATCATACCACCCCTCCCAAGCATTACCTTTGCAGGAGTATCAGTATCGTTTCCCTTTTAGAATGATAACAATAACACCAGAAGACATCTGTTTCCTTTTATATTGTCGCTATTTTGAGTCTGCTTGGGGTACTTGTATGTTGAAAATACCGTATATCGTATCCATAACTTCTTCTTCCTAGGGAGCTGTTGATGTTTGATTCAGGTGTTTCTTATGAGATAACATAGGACCTTAATTATGTAAAACCTATTTCCAATTCTCTTTTCTATCGTACCAAGATCACAGAAAGAGGTGTTATTTCTAAACATATTGAAAATACTTTTTCCACTGGGATGTAACGTTATTTTTTACAATAGAGTCCTTGTTTGGTTTGTTTTAACACCAATTTGTCGAAAACGGATCTTATCTTACGTGCAAACATTATTTCTGCAGGAAATAATGAGGATGGTGTGTTATCATTTGGCTTGATCCTGTGTATGTGTAAGAACTGCTGCATGGCATTTTCCGTGGGAGTACCACAAGCTCTCATCAGGGCTCTTTTAAATGTGTCCACAAAACGCTCCACCTGCTCGTTTGACTTTAGGTGGTACGGGGGAGTCGTAATGTGTCTTATCTGGAACACCTCACAGAATCTTTTAAAGTCGGCGGACATAAATTGAGTTCTGTTGTCACTGACCAAATAATCGATCATCCCGAAACGGGCGAACAATTCGTGAAAGAAGTGTGTAGTTACCTCCGTAGTAGGCTTTTTACATTGGAACACTTCGGGCCATTTGGTAAAACTATCTACTATAATTGGATAGTAAAACCCTCTAACAATGTCCAAGTGTATCCTTGACCAAGGTCGGTTTGTTTTTGGCCACGGACTATGTTTAATAGGAGGTACCTTTGCCGTCAAAGCAAGTCTTTGTACGTATTTACGGTGTTTTCAATGTCATCGTCCATTTAAGGCCAGTATATGTAGCAGAACATTAAACATTTCATCCTATTTTTTCCGGGTAGACTATATGAAAATCCTTCAAGATGCTCCTCTGTAGTTCTTTTGGGTGACGACTCTCTCTCTGTACATGAGAACATCGTCACATAGAGAAAAACTGTCTGGAATGTGTTGATCTTTTTCTGTAATTTTCGTCTTTATTTTGTTAATGAACTCATCATCGAGGGCTTCATGTTTTATTTCATGTAGGGTCACAACGAGTTAGTTCTCTCATTTTGTTGCACAAAATAGCTTTTATTTCCCCGTCAGTTCGAAGGGAAGCAATCACGGAATCTTCCAGTGGCCCTCTATGTCTCTGAACCAGTCTTTATAATCCATCAGATGTTTTTCGAGGATAGGTATTCTATCTTAAAATTGTAGTTGTTCCCAATCTCTGCAGTATATTTGCCGTGTATACGGGCAGACTTTTTTTTACCAAAAATGGTGAGTAAAAGTTTGTGATCAGTCTGCAACGTAAACAATCTTTCGTGTATGTAACAGTGAAATTAGGGTTAGGGTTGCAAAGATTATTCTTAAAACGTTCTTTTTCGATTTCGGAGTGATTTTTCTCAGCTGAAAGCAGAGTCCTCGATGCTTGTGAGTTCCGTATGGCATTTTATGAAAGATGCATGCTCTTATTCCGTCCGAGCTTGCGTCGCTTACAACTATGATTTCTAGGTACGGGTTATAGTGTGTGAGGAATACATCCGACTTTAGAACTTTAACAGTTTTATCAAATGCCTTCTGGCATTCAGGTGTCCATTCCCAAACCTTATCTTTTTTTAAAAGTTCGTTCAGCGGAGCATGGAGGCTATGCCTTTTTCGGATTAATGTTTGGCAATAATTTGCCAGTTCCAAGAAACTCTGTAAGAATGTGATGAGTTCAGGAGCCGGCATACCCTTAATTGCAATTGTTCGCTTTGGATCCGGCTTTCTGCCGATTTTATCTATGCTATGTCTCAGAGAGTTAATTTCTTCTATAGAGAAATCACATTTTTCTTCTTTTAAAAATTCCAGGACTATAGAGTCCTAGATTTTTTAAAGCACTTTGTGAGCGTGTTCCCGGTGTTGTTCCATATTTTTACTATTTATTAGTAAGTCTTCTAGGTATGCGATGGTGAAATCAAGTTCGTTCAGCATAGCATCCATAACTTGCTGGAAAATTGCTGGAGCTATTTTAATCGCGAAAGCAAGCCTTTCGAACTTGTATAATTAGTGATGCGTGATCATACATATTAATTTAGAATGTTCGTCTTCAACGTGTATTTGGAGGTAAGCATCGCTAAGGTTGACTTTTTAGAAAAAATGTGCTTCCATTTAGTTTAAAATCGGCACACACGCGGATTTCATTAGATTCTTTTTACATAAACAGTGTATGCTACCCATTGACTATATTCCACTTCAGATAAAATACCGGTCCTAACTAATCTGTCTAATTTCTCGTTTATGTTTTAAGTTACAATCCTTCATTTTTAAATACAGGTTGAATGTTTTCTTTCAGTTCAAATTTTGCTGACATCTTTTTACATTAGACCACCAGAAAAAACTTCGTGAAATATTTTTTTCAGCTCCTTCTTTAGTTTTTCTGACTCAGTAGTCAAATTTTCTATTTTGTGGTAAATCACATAAATTGAACTGTTTCATCCAGTCTGTACCAAATAAGTTGTTGATGTTTTTTCTTAATACCAGCATTTTCAATTTTTAGTAGTTCCGTTTAAAGTAACGTTGGTAATGATTTCACCCTTGAATTTAATTTTTTCACCAGTCACCGTCCTGGCTATTTTGTTGGTTCTTGAGCATGATCGACTTATCCAACCTTTTCTATGTATACATATTGATTATATACACGTCTAAACCAGAATCCAATTGTAATTTCACATTTTTATTCAGGATTTTAACCTGTACATATTTTTTCATATTTATGCCGTCCGGTTCGTTTGTTTTTGTGGATTAAACCTGACCTTTATTTCCCTTATTCGTTCTGAAATGGGAACGTTTGTGTCCGACTTTATTACAAGTTAGACATTCTATAAAACAGTATGGGCGATCCATAACCGAATGAATGAATCAACATAGTAAACAGGGACTGAGCCGTTTTTTATTGATATGGCTTGTTTTTGTAAAAGCGTGAAAATAATCTCTCGTTTTGGTTTGAATTGTTTTTGAAGGAGAGTTTAAATGTGATTTCTGGCGTATCTTTCTTATGTGAGAAATTCCCGACTCTTCAATATCTTTAGAATCTTGTTTAACACTTACAAATCTCTGTCAGTCCTCGGCTCATTTATGTAATGTTAACTCTGACTGACTTTCTTACTTGTTTAGGACTCTACGTCTGGTTTCTGTGTCTCTGGCAGATACAAGTCCTTGCACGAATATTGGCATTTACAGTTGTCCGCGCTAAGTTCAGCTAGTTGAAATCGTCACAGTGTTTATAAACTATTAACGCGAAAGTCGAATAATCTTCATTGTCTTTTCTGATTAAGTTAATGCACTTCCACCTTTTGTGGAAAAGAGAAGTTTTAGGGATGAATAATTTTGTAAAAAGGTTTAGCAGCTTCTGAAACAGTCAAGTCGCTAGTTTTTCGGTAAAAATATAGTCCACGAATTTGGTATGTTCGGTGGCCCCTAATTTTCGGAGAAGTAAGCGATTTTAAAAAATTCTACTCAATTTTCACAATATATTTTGCATAGATTCCTATACCTTTAGAAATATGAAACAAAACTTTTATCCCCGTTTGGGGAATAAGTGAAATTGTTGATTGCACACCAAACGGTTTTGAACAAAAGAATGTTCATTCTCGGTATTTTGACCTCTATTCGACATTGTTTATAGTAAGTAGTCTTCAAACATTTTCTGTCTTTATTCGTTTTTTTGATGATTTTCTGATGGTTTTGATTTCGTCCCAGTCGTCTTTCTTCTTTTTATTTTGTTTTAGTAGAAGCTTTTGAAATCTTTCTTCGTTGTTGTGTTGCTGTTACATTTGGTATCTTACGAGTTCTGCAATTGTCGATTTGAAATGTTTAAAATGTATTCATAGAATACGGTTTTACAAGTTTGATAAATAAAAATAATAAAAAGAGAAAAATAACAATAAAGCCTGTTTTGTATTAAAAAAAAAAGTTTTTCACGTTATAATAATACTTTAGTAAGCCGTAAAAATAAGGTTTCTATTTTTTATCTTACGGCGGTGGAACTTTTTTTCCTTTCCTGTTAAAAACAAACACAGTGCCGGAATAGCAATAAAGTAAATCAAGATATCAATCCGGACAAAATATGTTATCGATCGAATCCCTTGGAAATAGGAAATAACATATTTTAAAGAACATGCGTGGATTAGAACATCAAAACAGAATTAGAAATTGAGTTCTTGTGTGCTAGGCTATCATGCACAACAACACAAACAGACTGGCTTTATTCTATATATTAGATTAAGTCCGTAGTTTGGTAGTTAGAATATATGCGGCTCAATCTAGAATGTAAACACTATTTGTCAGCTTCGTTTTTATTTTTTCAAATGACTTCCAACTGCACTAATTAAAACTTTCTAAAAATAAAGTCATCTGGATGTACTCATCACTTGCAACCAGTGCGCTTGGCATAGAGTACTAATTATTAACAAAAAAAAAACTGAAACTATTTGCTAACCATATCTGTTGAGCGATCTTTGGAAGTAGGCCTGTGCAACATACGAATCGCGGATAACAGGCGGCCCGCAACGAGCCTTTTGACATGCTAAAGCCTTTTTCTTGCTCATTGAAATTAATCATGCAACTTATTGCATTGAACATGTTTCGTTTTGTCTAAGTCAGATTTATTACGATCTACGTTCTGCATTAAAAAGAAGGCGAGTTAATTACTTTCAGCTAGTTGTCGAGAATATATCCTTTGACGCGGTTTGAATTATTTAATGTGAAACGGCTTTCCAAAGTTTTCTTTTTAAATGTAAATGCAACGCTAATAGAATAACTGCAATCATTTCAGTTAGTCTTACCTACATAATATATCAAATCTTGTCTGCTTGCTTGTTTGTTTGCATATTGAATGTTTTCGATAGTGGGAAGAAGCACGAATGTAGATGGAGAGGATTAGTTGTGGGGAAGTGGTTGGATGAAAAAAGAATGAAAGTAATAGTAACGTCATTATCGTAAGAGAAGGAGAATAGGAGGATGACGTAAATAAATAAATGAGGTAAATAAAGAAAAGAGAAAAATTGAAAACTTAAAGGACATCATAAAAACCGATGATATACGGTTGTGCTGTAATACACAGTTAATTTTACCTATACAGTATGTTCGTAAAGGGTTTTCGTAATATCTGCAAACACAGGTACATTTTTTATTCAATTAACATCTCTAATATGGTTTCCATAATTTACAATGCAATTATTGATGCCTTTCACTCAGCACCACTCTTTCCCTCTTTTCCATTCTTTGTTCTCTCCTCTTTTTCCCATTACCACTCTCTTCTTCTTCTTTTTCCCCTTCTTTCTTGCCCTCCACTCTCATTCCTTCTATCCTCTCTCTTTTTGTACCAACATTGAAGACACTGTGGGTTTATTGTTTCGAGTTCGCGAAAGTTTTGCGAAACGCATCTATATTTGCATTGTAAATGATTGAAATCATATTAAAGATGTTATTTGAATAAAAACGTATTAGCTAATATGACAGACTTTACGGACACCGGTATAATACTAAAACCGATAATATTGCTTGCTTGTTTGTTTGCATATTTAATGTTTAGGTTGTGAACGGTAAGGCTTAATGAGATGAGAAGTAGATAGACGATAGGTATAGGACGAGTGAAAAGTAGTGAGAGGAAGGAAATGGAGTCTGAAATAAACGAAACACGTGAATCTAATATAAATAGAGATTTTGCTTTTCTGTGTGTCCGTCAGTCCGTCTGTCAGTCATAATTATTCCATCAGCCACGCTTTTTTTTAACGTAATAGATACATTGCGGGATTTGTTTTATGTCGAAATATCAGAGATCTTAAGTATTTTTAGAAATGGAAAATCTTGCATTAATAGTACATAATACATTCCTAACATATAAAGCTTTAGTCTTAGGTTTTACAAACTGAGTTATTCGGACTTCTTTATAAATGGAGCTTAAAATGTTACATTCACAAAATAATTATAGCTTTGGTGTCACGTCATAGATTTATGATTTTCGTACTGTTTCGAAACATGAATTTAAACGTAAGCGATAAAAAAAATAAATAGATGAATGGTTAAACATTACCAATAACGTTAGAAATTATTTTAATAGTTAAAAATAATTTATTTTGCCTTAACTGCATATTTGCGTAAAAAAATAATATTTAATATATACTTAAATTTAGGCCCGTAAAGCCATGGCCACCGAGAGTTGACATGGCCAAGCAACTAACTTCCTGCCCCCCTCTGACGTCACTGCATTCCGTGTCAAAACAAGGACCTTAGTAATAACAATAAGAAGGCATTTCGACTTCTCCATTCACTAAATAATCCATCAAAATTCAGGAAATCAACCAACTTTAATGAAATTTTCATGATTTATTAATTAATGATCACGGAATATAATAAATCCATTACTTTATTATAAAGCTTGGTGCAAATGTATTATTTCTTGTAAACAAAAAACACCTTTACTAAAGTTATTCAAAATATCAAAACATGTTGACCATACGATATTGTAAATATTTAAAACAAAGCATTAGAAAACTTTAAAAATTGCATGTAAAAAATCTACAATCTACAAAAGTACAGAGAAAAGATAAACTATGCTACACTTAAGACATCGAAAAAAGTAATAAAAAAAAATGGATCACTACTTTTTTATCAAATAATGAATAAGTAATGCATACTTGATTTTTTATATAATTAATAAAAATTCAAACTTACTACACTATATTTAGTCGGTGTAAACATTATTACGTGTATCCATATTTGCAGTAATTATTTCTCTTTTGGAAATCCAAACATATGCAGTAGGCATTTTAACTTTGTGAATTATAGAATGAAATTTTAAAAAGCGCGAAATCATTTTAAAATTGGTTGATTTCCTGAATTTTGATTCCATTATTAAACAGACAGTTAACATTGAACTTTTTTTGTATAATTTTTAAACAAATTTCAAAGTCTGAATTACTTACGGTTGATGGGGTTAGAAGTTTAAATAATGGTAATTCATAATTCAGTTTTTTGCAGTATTTGATCGTGAATTATTATTTTCTTTAAATTTATATTGAATAAAGATCAGTTTCAAGATGAATCGAATCGTGTTCTTTTCTTTTCTTTTTTACATGCAATTTTTAAAGTTTTCTAATGCTTTGTTTTAAATATTTACAATATCGTATGGTCAACATGTTTTGATATTTTGAATAACTTTAGTAAAGGTGTTTTTTTGTTTACAAGAAATAATACATTTGCACCAAGCTTTATAATAAAGTAATGGATTTATTATATTCCGTGATCATTAATTAATAAATCATGAAAATCTCATTAAAGTTGGTTGATTTCCTGAATTTTGATGGATTATTTAGTGAATGGAGAAGTCGAAATGCCTTCTTATTGTTATTACTACGGTCCTTGTTTTGACACGGAATGCAGTGACGTCATTTTCTAGCCAACCGGCCTGTAGTAACTCTCGGTGGCCACGGTAAAGCCAATAATTCTGCAAAATATAAAATATACAAACAAGAATAAAACTGAGAAATATTTTGATTTTGGGCGCAAAAGAACTAATTTTAATTAATTCAAATATTCATGCTAGTATATATATATATATATATATATATATATATATATATATACTAGCATGAATATTGTAGATAGGTGAGCGACACACACACACACACATAAATACGCACACACACACCCATGCGCGCACACACACACACAGGCGTGTGGTTATATAGTGACAGAGAGGTGGATAAAGGTTGAAATACATACATATACACACATACACACCCACACACACATATATATATATATATATATATATATATATATACATACATATACATACATACATATACACACACATACTTATAAAAGATAAGTTAATGCAAACGGTCCAACTAGATTCGAAATAATATACTAACAAAAAAAGAAAAAGATTTCCTAACAAACTTCATCATTAAAACAAACAACTTCTACGGACTACCTAAGATACATAAATCAAATGAGATAAGGAATGCCATCAACACACAGGGATCAGAATATATTAGTGTCCCGAGTCCCAGTGACCTTACATTTAGACACATAGTAGCAGGACCATCATGCCCAACAAGCAGACTGAGTAACTTAATTGACATATTACTACAACCATTCACCGATCAAGTCAAGAGCTACATAAGAGACGACATACACTTCCTAGGCTCCTTACCACAAATAGTAAATCCCGGGACTAAATTAGTTACATTTGGCATCAGCAGCTTATATAGCAACATTCCCCATGACTTAGGTAAACAGGAAATATCACATTGGATGGACAAACACCCACAAATACTACACCACAGATTCACCAAACAATTCATCCTCAACAGTATAGACATTATTCTCAACAATAACTCCTTTGAATTTAATAACAAAAACTACATCTAGATTCTAGGTACAGCAATGGGAACCAAAATGGCACCAACATATGCCACCCTAACACTGGCCTACCTAGAGAAGATCTTGTATGAAAAGATAGAAGAAATATATGGACAGAATATTCTAACTCTCTTCATAAAATCTTGGAAAAGATACCTGGATGATTGTTTTATCCTCTGGGAACCCACATGGGGGGACATCAATAAATTGCACAGCATACTACAAAACCTACACCCCAAGATTAAATTCACCATTGAACACAGTCAAACAGAACTACCCTTCTTAGATGTATTGATTAAAATTGAAAACACTCACATAATCACAGACATCTACCACAAACCCACAGACACCCAACAATATCTCCATTTTAGAAGCCATCACCCCAAAAGCTGCCTAAAATCTATACCCTACTCCCTAGCACGCAGGATCTGTACTATAGTCAGTGACAAAAACCTCCGGATTGTCCGACTGGAGGAACTACGGAAAACTTTAAAAAGAAGAGGATACCCGCTACAAATAATACATAAAGGTATAGAACTAGCAGAAAACATTCCATTAGAACAATTACGAATCCCCAAAAAACGAAACAAAGAACAAATATTAGCATACGTATCTACACACAACAAAAAACAATCCAGAATTATTCACAGAAATAACAAGAAACCTAACCCTACTCAACCATAACAACAAACTAAACGACATATTAAAAACAACGAAAATAATAAAAAGCAAACGCCAACCAAAAAACCTCAAACAAATTTTAACCTCATCTAAACTCAACCAACACACAATACAAGGGGTCACAAAATGCAACAAGGAAAGATGTGGGGTTTGTGACATAATAATGGAGGGGAACTCATACACATTTGGACACCGAACACAAACATTCACAATAAAAAAAGACCTTAACTGCACTTCCAAGAACGTTGTCTATGTGCTAGAATGTACAACATGTAATGAAGCTTATATAGGTGCGACAAAAACATTTAATAATAGAGTATCTTTACATTAAAAGCAACATTAAAATCAAAGAAAACCGTAAATTATTCGTCTCCCAACATGTGCACTCGTGCAGCGGAGGAAAATTCAAAATAATGCCAATTTTGCAAAGCCAAGACTACTCTTACTTACTAACACAAGAAAAAAACTTCATATTTAAATTTAATCCAGCATTAAACAGATCATAACTCTAACAACACACACTTTGATCAAACTTTATCCACCTCTAGTTAAGTACAAACATAAATAACTATTTATAGTTATCTATAGACTGGAAAATTCTTATTCAGGGAAGATAATCTTAGTACATAACTTCTTATTACGCACTTCTACACAGCTATGAGTCAAATAGCAACTTGTGTTAAATGAATCGTTTACAATCTGTCGGGCTGTGGTATTGATCCTGTTTAGTCCTAGGGGATCTAACCTCTCACCCATTGCCTCCTTTTTGGGGGGAGGATTTAGTTTATTTCTAATTGCCTGAGGCACATCGACCGAGGAATGTACACGGGGCTCCCCAGGCAATTTTTAAGAGGCCAGGGTTCCCCTTCTTTAGTGGCGCTGCCCTATTCTTCCCACCTTCCAGCGTTGTGCCACATCTTCGTGCAGTGCGAAGGAAGTAAATACCAAGTTTTTCTGTTACATACTAATCCGTACTTCTGTAAATACACACTCATGTAATTATACAACTGTGTTGTCTTATTTATCTCAGAAAAAATATATTAATATGAGCTGTAACCGGTGGTTTACTATTCTGCAAGTAATACTAACATACCAATCGTTGTAAACATTACAGCTGTTAAATCAAGCATTACAAATACAAATTCCGAAATCGTTCAGAACATACTGAATCGTTCAAGATTCATGTTTCTGAATTTTTCAGATAAGGATTTATAACGTATCATTTGGATAATTCGGACTATTATTGTGAAAAAGGTCGCAAGCTACATCGGCCGAAACATGTGAATATAAAGATTAATTTGAGAATAGTAGTTAGAATAACACAAATATTACCAAGTTCAGCATTTATTAATAAAAAATGAAAGACATTAATGAATTAGACTGATCTGTCTATTTGGTTATCCGAAAAGTTCTGAGCGTTTCTTAGAACAGAAAAGAACAAAACAATCATCCCCCATGAAGACAAATGTGTATTTAATTGTATATAAATAAATATAGTGTTAATATGGCTGTTGGTTCACAGATGCTAATCAAATTAAACTACGTTGTTTATCAGATAGTTCTCAATAACATGTAGAGCAGTATTTTAGTATATATCTTAAAATATAGAAATATTTTGGCTAAACATGTGCATACATGTTTCAGTTGCGATTTTATTACAAAACCGGCCTTTTTCTTTACATACTGCAGCCTGAAGAAGCTGGACTTGAAATAAAGTTGCAACGGAAACATGTATGTACATGTGTAGCCAATAGTGTTTGCATAAATAAAAAATATAGTATGAATAAATAAATATATATCTATCCCGTCACGCGAAAGATAGCGAGTGGAAAAAGTACCGGACTAAATCGTTTCATATCTTATGGAGAATTGAGAAAGGAAATATCAAGTCTGAACCCTCCCGCAGTCACTCTATTTCCATAATGAGACGTTTAATTGTTACCTTTTCTTCTTTTTATACAAGTTTATATTTTTTATTTTTTATTATTTTGAACTTTCCAATTTGAGTCTTCTTTTTTATTTCTATTTTTTAAAACTCTAACAATTTTGACATAAATATATACGACTATGAATATTAGTGCGAACACTGGTTAAATATTACTTTTTTCCGTTATTTTTGACAGAGGAGGAACCTTCATAATAAATCATCAATTTTGCTTATCTTAATACTTTATAGCAGTTTCACGGGACACCCGATCCTCAGACGTGTATTAATAAAATGCTCAGACGGTCCTTACGTTTTAGTACTACTTCAAACTAATTTATTGCTAACGGCAATAAGAACACGAAAAACGGACGCACGTCAAAAACTAGACATGAACAAAAAATAGAAATTCTCTTTGCCGTTCATGCGTCAAATTTCATGCAGAGCCCACGTTTTTAATAAGTGCTTATGAATGGTGTCTTCGGAACTTTCAATATCTCTACGATATCAAATTATGAAGTTGTCCTCTGCATGATAGTAAACTGCACAGCCACTAATGAACTTAACATCAAGAAGGTCGTCTCTCCTATCCTTTTCTAACCTGTTTTGCCTACCTTATTTTCTAATCTTATCAACTACTCCAGCCCGCCAGCCTTTCCACTATTCTGGTTATAACACAAAACGAAATCCACTGCTCAGATATGAATTCGGTAGATTTGATGAGGGTGGAGTCGTCTCGCAGACACTTCTACACAAAGGTCAACTCTGATTCGTAGTGGTAGTACCTGTCAGGATACAATCTATGCATTACATACAATTTGTCCTGGTCGCGACACTAAACTGCATCAGCCATACTTGGACAAAGAAATTATTCCTCCCTTCGCACGCATCACCCCGAAATCTATCTTTCTCAGTCCTTTTTACCCGTTTTCCTTCCTATTTCCCGACCCTATCAACTAATCATACTCTCTCTACCCATTACCGTCCTGGGTATGACACAAAACCACATCCGATAGTTAGGCCGCAATTTGGGAGTGTTGGGGAATGTGGAGTCACCCTCCTCGTTACTATTACTCCCAGGTTGACACGAACCCGGAGTCGTAGTACCTATCAAGACCCCTTCTTTGGGTTTAATCGAAACTCTTGTCTACAGAATAATTATTTCCAAAATATAGGCCTACAAAATAAATGAATCTCTAAGCTAATTATGGGCAAGACACGTACGGTTTCGACATAACTAATCCAGCGAGGGTTGACATGCCGTTGCCATGGTCGATAGCACCTTTCCCGCAACACGAATTGGAATAAATACACAGAAGATACTGCCAAGTCTGCTGTAACATATTTTATACTTTTATAAAGCTACCAGTGGCCATGCATGAAGTATTGTTGCCACATCTGGGTTGGTGCACCAACCACTAATCTCTCCCTTTTGGACAGGGTGCACTGAATTGACTAAATGTTAATAGGTCAATATATAATAATAATTTATTAATATTACTGTTATAAATCTATATACGACTTTATAAAAAATAATTACCACTATATTTTATTAATTCATTATTAAATATTATCTAGAACTAAAATGCATTTATTTATCGCCAATAATTATTTAAACTAAATATTACTTTAAGTTTTATCGTTGAAACTAGCTTTTCATATTAAATAGGTCGAAATATATTTATTCCTATAGCACGCGACAAACTCCCATTTGCAAAATATCTGTCTCGTGGCATGACGTCGGGCTAGGCCCATAACCACCTCCCACCATCAACCACTTTTAAATGGCTATAGACACCCGACCCTAACATCGCCTCTACCTCTCTTCCTTTCTCTTCTCCTTTCCCTTCTTTTCCTTTACCTCACCACCCCCTGCCCCGGCTTAGCGTTGAATAAAAAATTAAAATATGAATTATTGTAAAATTAAACTTTTCCAACGGCAAATTTTTTTTAAAAAATTGGTCACATGACTATTATTCCTCCTTCTTTTCGCTTAGCTCCATTCTTCCTGGATTTCACCGACCGGGTTAGATCACAAAAAACCCTTCTGCCTGATGAGACCTCAGCTCTTGATAGCTGTAGATCGATAACATCGACATGCCAGTGTAGCAGACTTTGTACATGTTTTAATAAAAAAAACATTCATATATATATATATATATATATATATATATATATATATATATATGTGTGTGTGTGTGTGTATATGTGTGTGTATATGTGTGTGTATGTCTGAATACAACATTCAAAGTTCATCAAGTTATACACTCGTAAATTTATTGGATAGAACAATTGAAAAACAAAACAAACAGAAAACAAGAACAAAACAAAAAAAAACAAGTAGTGTAACGAAGAAACAAGAGGAAGGAATTAAGAGAAAAATAATGCGAAAAGGAGCGAGTGAAAAAGATTAGGATAATGCATTAAACGTACATGTGCTTTTGTCAATGCCAGTTCAGTATTGCTACTACAGACGAGTATTCAGGAGAACTTCATAAAATATATATTATAGTTATTAAGGCCGAAAAAAAAACTAGTGACCCATCAGTAAAAAAAGGATAAGAAATAAATAACAAACGTACATGTTTTAAGTTTGAAACATTCAAAGTCATTTTTCAAGTGGAGTCTGCACTCGATTTCTCAACTATACCTGGTCAAAGGCTTGGTTAGGCTGAAAACCGACAGTCCTTAGATCTTATTTGTTTCTGTCATCTTCCTTTCCCAGGAGTCTCCATCCTGAATCTCATTCTCGCGATAGTCTCATAATTTGTGTAGATTACACGATTTCCTCTCGTTTTGTCTTAGCTCGGGGTAACTTCGGACATGGTTGAATCTGGTCAGACCTGACATTAAACACAACATCTTTGTCTTCATGACTGGAGCTTTTTCTGCTTCCTTCGTCGACGGATAACACTCGGAGCCGTACAAAACGGAAGTAAAAGTTCGAAAACTCAATATTTTATACTAATTACCATTTAATGTGTGTTCAAATATAAATATATCTATCATTTATCATATATCACAAGGAGAGTAGAAAGTGAACCCGGGGTTTGCTTTCGACAACCTCGTAACTCTCACTTCCCTTATTTGGCCCTTTAGTCCTCACATTCCGTGGGCGATGTTTCTGACAAAGGGGGGAAAATTGCCTTGTCTTGAGCGATTTCCATAAAAAGAATTTTAATATGCCATGAGTTAAAGAAGCATTACAGTTTTCAAAGTTTCAGAGGAAATATGTTATAGGTTAATCTGAAGGTGGAATTCATCAGCATGAAATCGCCGCAAACCTGTGATTGTCAAAGTCATCGGATAAAGAAAATAATCAATATTATCTTGCCTAGGTCGACCAGGATCCTCTGGCATCAATCTTCGTTATTAGTGATGATATGGGTGTCTATTTACTTCTGTCATGTCTTTGCCAAACCGTTGTATATCAAGGATGCGTATGATAGTGAGACACATTTTAAAAGTATTCACCACCTCATATTATAAGTTCGGGGCTTACAGAAGTCGAAACGTTGTTCACATAATGACCATAATGAAGATAACAGTCCGAAACGTATACATGCACAGTGAGCTGGGGGGTGGGCATTAGGCAAAAAAGAATGTGGGAGGAATTGCTGATGTTTGGTGTTTTTATAAACTACTCTATATTCCTGATTCAACAAAAAAAATAGTAAGTCAAATCGTTAAACGGTCGAAAAAATATGCAACATTGAATTCGTGATATTTCGCATTTTTCTCCAGCTCACGCGAAACATCCACGATTTTTCCCCCAAAAATTATAATTTTCAGATTTCCATGATTAAATTCCAAAAGTCAGTGTGGAATTACTTATTATTGCATATTTTTTTGGTTTATTGATAACCATTTGTGAAAATGCAAAAATAGACCACTTTGGGACCCAATTTGTCGATTTTTAGCTCTTTTTATGAAAGAAATTAGGAAAATTTGAGCTAAATTTCCCTCTTTTTTTGGCTCAAATTAGCGATAAAATTCTATATTCATCAGAAAATAATTTGTAAACCGGGATAGGGCACATACAAACCATATATGTTTCTGAAAGGTATGCAGGTATAGATTATGAAAAACCAAGCAGATCTATGTGCCCTATCCCAGATTTTTCAAAAAACAAGCCGGAAGTTTCTCGCTTGTGTCACGTGTGGACTTGCTCCAAAGAGCATTACCAAAATCTCTCGACTCCTGATCAGAGCAACGAGTAAGGAGTAACCCCATCAATTGGGAAGAAGTCACTTTCTCCCCTGCAGCCACTGCCTGAATTTTTGCCCAGATATCATTGGTTCTTCTCAACAACTGTTTGCGGCTGCCCAACTCTTCAGGGGGCCTTTTCCTGGATGCAGTTTGCGTCGAGGGGTTCTTGTAATAGCGGAACACAACATTTTCAACTTCACCTAGTGCGCTCAGCTCATCCCAGTTAACAGCAATCCGTTTATCTGTATATCGTCGTTTCTTCAGCGAATGGTATCTTTTGAGCGACTTCTTGACCTCGTCTTTCTGCTCCTCTGTTAACTGGATGAGATACTTTTGCTCCAGCAATTGAACACATGTGGTGATGGATAGATGGTCTCTAGTTTTTGCATCTTCTACAGTAAACACTTGGAAAAGTGCGTTATCGCTGACCGCTTCCATTTTTGATAGTAACTCTATCTAAATAAACAAAACAAAGATTTGAAAATTCTGTAGTGATTTCCTGTAAAATGCTTTGACAGGAAATTAAAGTGTGTAAAAAGGTGTGCAAATGAAAGAAAAGAAGTGTGTCAAATACTACTTCATGTCACATGTTACCAGATTTTTTTTGATTTTTTAGAAAGGCCCTCAGATTTCGCTTCTAACGAGCTTCTATGATCAATTTTGTGCCAAGATATGGCCAAAAATGTGATTTTGGGCCGTTATGCCCAAATATGGAAATTCGACCCCAGACCCCCGAAAAATGGATTTTATGAATTTTTTTTGATTTTTCCGAAAAGCTCTTGAAATTTTGCTTCTAACGAGCCCTCAAACAGCTTATATGAACAAGTAAAACTAAAGTTATGCCCAAATGTCTCCAAAAACCTGTTTTGGCCCACTGTGACATGGTGAAAATGACAACATCGAAATATCGTCAAATATTCTTCTTTTGTGTGATTCAAAAAGAAGCGATGATAAGCGTATCGGTTTCTAACGGAATTCTACAAAAAACAATGGCGTCTCAGACAACTCTGAGACGCTATTGTTTTTTGTAGATTATTTATTTTGTCAATATAAACAGTCTACATGATTCCCCGGCAGACTTGGAGTAAAGCTAAAAGTTTCTCTGTTTGCAATGAAATCCCGAAAAATCATGAAAACACCATAGGATTCATTGGAAACCCGAAATACTAGAATTAGCCCCAGAAGATGTTTTACAAAAGGAAACAGATGGATTTTGCTTGTTATATTAACAACGTTTAGGCCGATGCAATCACCGACCTTCTTCAGCTTCATCTTTTCGAACTTCTAATCGAATTTCGAAATCTCTATATCGAACTTAAGAAACCTGGACGGAATTTCGAGCAACTTTTATTTAATCCACGGGCGTAGATTGTTCTCATTCTGTCAGCCATGACCAGGTGAAAGCATTAATTTACGTTTTTCTTAGTTATATCGCATGTAGTAAGGCTTGAACCTTTAACCTCCAAATGACTGTCACTCAAAAATTATGGTTAAACAAAAAAACCATTACGCTATAACTCTATATGGACAATCTACCGCTGTGGATTAAATAAAGGGTCCAATTTGAAATTACGTATTGGTTCCCGAGTTCACGATGAATATTCCCAAGTTGAACTACGGGAAAAGGTTAAAATTTCGAAACGGAGATGATCGGAAGTTGCATTGACCGAAACGTTACGAGTATACTAACCATGTTGAGAATAGTAATCCAAATTATAAATCCTCATCTAAAAAATTCCGAAACATAACATATGAATATCTATTCAATAAACTCACGACGATAAAGATAAAATAGCACGAAACAGACAGCATTTGTCCGAGCGTTTATAATGGGGGGGGGGGAATAAAACAAATTTATTCACATTACAATTATTTTTAATGTTATATCTTTACACACAATACATTCTGAAACTTCCCAAATGTCTTTCGGCTCGGCTTCAATATTAACCTTCAAAAGATTGACGTCCAATTCTCAAGGTTTTACATGCACCTTTCAAGCTGAAATCTCAGCTTATGGATGTTGCGAACATTCTGCGAACTGTCGATAAACTTGCATGACCAAAACAAGAAATCAGTTGTTTTTCACGTTTCAGCAACGTTTTACCATTTTTTACGTGCTCAAAATGTAACATATATTTATTTTGATAAACATAGATGAAAATAATGCACATACACACACACATATCTCTCTCTCTCTCTCTTTCTCTCTCTCTCTCTCTCTCTCTCTCTCTATATATATATATATATATATATATATATATATATATATATATGAACTTAGTTCGCCCCAAATAAGGCAAGTTGCAACTGTAGACGTGAGGGGCTACTGAGAATAAGAGTGAATATTTTGAGGGTCATCCTAAATTGGGAAGTGTGCAGAAAGATGCTTGTTCACATTAGTTTTAAATTTATGCATGTCTGTACAGTCGGAGAAACAGGGGACAGGGAGGAGTTCCAAAGGCCAGCAGCTCGAGAAAAGAAGCTATGCAGTATAAGGCTTTCCAGTATCTAAGGATTTCGACAGTAGAATGGATGGGATTTAGCTGATTGTCGAGTTGGTCGATTGTATTAACGTGGAAGAGGCACCAAAGCAGCAAGTTCATCAGAGCACATTCCATTGAAGTACTAGTAAAACAATCACAACGATGCAACATTGCGGCGATCGGGCAGGGGCTATAGATTGGTAGATAGTGAAGGACCTATCAGATTAGAGACTCTTTTTTTAACCTTGTCTAAGAGGGTGAGACTAGTGGATGGTGCAGCATCCCAGATGTGACAACAATACTCCATAGGTGGCTTTTAAAAAATATATGATACTGTCAGATGTGAGAAGTTTTCTAGCTCGGTAGAGGGATCCCACTTTGTTTGCAGCAGCCCTAGCAATGTCTTCTATGTATGTGTTCCAATTCATGTTATATGTATATGTGAAGGTTAAGCCGAGGTGTTTGAACGTTGGACTTTCAGGTAGAGTATTATTTGCAATGGCAGTCAGTGGTTGAAGAGGTTTCTTATAGTTGTTGAAAGAAAGGAGCTTTGTCTTAGCAGCATTGAATGTTAGCATCCATTTGTGACTCCATTCTATTACATACTGGAAGTCACTTTCTAAGGATTCGGCAATTGCCTCGAATATGTGCGAGGACGTTTTACCCACATGACGATAGTAGAGCGTGGTATCGTCAGCTAATATACTCATCTCAGCCACAATGTTATCAGGGAGGTCGTTTATGAGAATCAGGAACAATAAAGGTCAAAGGATCGACCCCTAGTGTACAATTCATTTATGTCATGTTGTTCGGATGAACTGCCATCGAGGACAACCTGGATCCTTCTATTGGATAAATAGTATCTTATTATATTTAATATTCGTCCAGTAATACTATATAAATTAATTTTTATGAGAATACCTTCATGTCAGACCTTGTCAAAGGCTTTGGGTATATCAAGCGCTACCGTCCTAGCTTCACCTGTGTTGACCCGTGTATGGTATATGCGTTCAGAGATGATCATTAGGATATCCGCAGTAGACTGTGCTAGTCTAAATCCATACTGATAATCAGTAAGAAGTTTAGCATTAACGATCAAACAGACTATCGCTAGATCGATTAGGACTCCAAAAATGTTAGCAAAAAGCGGGAGTAGACTGATGGAGCGATAATTCTGAGGGTAAGTTCTATGTTCAGAATTCTTGAAGACTGGTACCACAAATGCAATTTTCCAGCTACCAGGGAAACAAGATTTGGCAAGGCATTTGTTGTAGAGTTTAGGGACGACAGGGGCCAGTCCAGTAGAACATTTCTTCATTACTATTACATGAGATGGGGTAGTGGTCAGGTCATCAAGTGTAGCGTGAGTTCGGAATGGGAAATTTGAGTGAGATTGTTTAGCGGAGTCTGGATTGGAGTTTAAGACGAAACGCTGGGCAAGTAGTTCAGCCTCATTAGTTGCCGTGTAAACATCATTGTGGTTGGATAGCGGGGGAATTGTTGTTTGACTATTGTTCACCACACTATTAAAAAATGTCCATATACGTATATATATTTACTTATATATATATATATATATATATATATATATATATATATATATATATATATATATATATATTTATATTTTAAAACTTTATATATAAATTTGTATTATACATATATAAGGTTTTATAATACCTCGATTGTATAGGACTAGAGTTCTAATTAACATAATTTAATATAATGGAAACCACATCAAATGTAGGGAACAAATTATTACAAATTCACTAAAAATCGGTTTTTATTCGCATACAATTATTTCGGCTACACACACACACATATATATATATATATATATATATATATATATATATATATATATATATATATATATATATATATATATATATATATACCGTTTGAAATATATAAATCATTTTTTTCTGGAGGTGTGTATCATCAGTGCTGGTAGAAAATGGGGTAACGCTCCAGGCTCAAAAAAACTGAATTACATACCGCATTCATTTATTTTTTCATATTTCGTTTCACTATATATTATTATCATACAATATTTTGGTTTTCGTTTATTCTTCAGACGAGGTTGTTCAATGACGTAGTGTACCATGTGCGTTATTCATCCAGCATAATTGGTTTAATCGTTTGCCATTGATAAAGATTTCCGTTTAAACTACAGTCAAATAAAAGATGAATGTCTTGCCTAACCGCATGTTGGTCTTATTCCTTCTTCTAGGCCTTGATTTGCTTTTACTTGTTTTCTTCTTCCAAGTTTATAATTACTTTGTTTTGTAGTAGTTTCGTACGGAATTCCGCATCTGGTCATCTAATCATAAACAAAGAACGAATTACTTATTATTACTAACATTCTACACTTTATTATAAAAAGGAATATAATAATAATATTATATATAAGTTTTAGGTCTTTTGATATCTTATTTTATTTTTTAAAAGTATGTGATACATATATATATATATATATATATATATATATATATATATATATATATATATATATATATTTAATTCCTATATAGCTTTATTGCTAGCTACCATATTGCAGAATGGTTCTTGGATGTAGTGTTTCGATAGTATTATTATTATTTTTTTTATTATTATTTTTATTATTATTATTGTTATAATTAATGTTATTTGATATGCAAATTATCATATCATACGGTAGTCTTAAGGGTAATATATTATTATTATTTTTTTATTATTATTATTTATTTATGTATATATTAGTGAAATTTTAAGCTGAATTATTTCGACACTTGATTATTGGGGAAATGGTAGTTTATCAGTACCATTGGAGAGCCATGAATATTATAACTGTCCTGTTTTTAAATCTCCGAAACAGTTTCCTGGTAAGCAGCTGAGGATCCCCGTGTTAATATTAGACGCTTAAGGTCTCCTGTTTTTGTTTCACTCTTAGATACTTAACCCCCCTTTTTATTTTTTGTATTTACTTATTTTTTTATTCATTAATTTTCCAACGAATGTTAAGTCTTCAATATCTTGGATTTAGTTAGTTTCTCTGGGAATTTGAACTGCATTTTACTTTCTTTTCTTTTTTTGTTTAAAATGACTCAAAGCTTCTTTAGACTATATATATATATATATATATATATATATATATATATATATATATATATATATATATATATATATATATATATATACAGGGTGTTTCAAAAGTCTTGGGAACATAACGATTTTTAATAACTCAAAAACTATTAGGAGTTGAAAAATGAAATTGGTACCGTTGAAAAGGTTAACGTTTCAAGTTTTGTGGGGAATCTTCAAAGTTGCTCAATATGAGCACCATTCGTCACACGGCAGACATCTAGTCGATAGTCCATTTCCTGCCAAACGCGTTCCAGCATCTTGGAAATTGCACAAAACACGTTCACTTTTGGTGAATCTCGCTCGTGCTCAAGAAGTTCATGAGGATTCTCAGTACCCCATATGCGAGTGTTATGCTTGTTAACTTTGCCATTCAGATGGAAGGTCGCCTCATCGCTAAAAACAAGCCGGTCATCAAAGCCGTTATCTTCCAACTTCTCTTGCATTACAATGCAAAAGTCACGGCGAATTGGCTTATCAGTGTCCTTCAACTTTTGGACCAACTTGAGCTTGTAAGGTACCATTTGCAGTCGTTTCCTTAAGACACGCCAGACAGTTGCTGGAGCAAGCTGAAGTTCCCTGCTGGCTCTTCTCACTGATTTACGGGGGCTCCGCTGAAAGGCTGTCTGAACTTGCTCAACTGCATCTTCTGAAGTTGAAGGGCGACCTGTTCGCTTACTTGGGCACAAACACCCATCTTTCACAAATTTAGCATGCCATCTGACAATGGATTTCCTTTCAGGGGCTTCTTTTTTAAATTTCCTGCGAAATGCACGCTGAACACATGTCCACGATTCAGTCTTTGCAAATTGGAGGACGCAAAATGCCTTGTCTTGTTTAGAGAACGCCATTACTGCACCTGGAAAGATAACACGAAAATCATTAGTATGACCAAAAACTTGATTAAGCAAGCTTTAAAATGGCACCAGTTTCATTTTTCTACCTGGAATAGTTCATGAGATATACGCATTTGTAATGTTCCCAAGACTTTTGAAACATCCTGTATATATATATATATATATATATATATATATATATATATATATATATATATATATATATATATATATATATATATGTATGTATGTAGATAAAAATTATAAATATAAACACAAAATATTGTTACTTCTCCCTTGAAGACAAGGATGGGCCTCTATGTAAATTTATTAACAGACAGTAACACTAAAGCGCTTAGCAACGTTCCTTGTCGGATAAGTTGAACACTTACTGACTGCTAGCTATGCGTGTCCGCCGATTTGACATTATAGACTTAACATTTCCTACTTTCCGTGTTGATTAATGGTGGACTGGGGTAGATTGCTGAGTCGTAAGTCACTTTGCGAATCAGTTCGAATCCTTAGATCATCAGTAATAACATTTCCTACATTGATGATTGCATATGGCATGAAACACTACTGCCTGTAGGTAAACATAATTAATATTTATTAAAAAATGTGTGTGTGTGTCTAGCCATATTGACGAGTCTTAAAAATACTAAACCCGTACATAATATAAAATATAAAAATAAGAATAAAAATATATTTTCATTTTTCTCGCAAAAGAACTAGTGTTCTTTATACAATCATGGTAACGCCGAATATTCTTGCTTGTAAAACTTGGCGTCGATTTATAATTTGACGATGTCTTCCAAAGTAGAACTCTGATTTAATATATATATATATATATATATATATATTATATATATATATATATATATATATATATATATATATATATACATATATATATATATATATATATATATATATATATATATATATATATATATATATATATATATATATAATGTGTGTGTTAGCTGTAACCGGTGGGTTACTATGCTGCAAGTAATACTAACATACCAATCGTTGTAAACATTACAGCTGTTAAATCACGCATTACAAACACAACTTCAGAAATCGTTCAGAACATACTGAATAGTTACAACATTTATGTTTCTTAATTTTTCATATGAGAATTGATAACTTGTATCATTTGGATAATTCGGACTATTATTCCGAAAAGAGATCGCAATCTACATCGACCGAAACATGTGAGTATAAATATTAATTTGAAGATAGTAGTTGGAATAACACAAATATTACAAAGTTCAGCATTTATTAATCAAACGTGAGAAACATTAATGAATTAGACTGGGATACGCGTATCGGCTTGTTTGGTTATGCGAAGACTTCTGAGCGTTTCGTAGAATAGAAATAAAACAATCTGTGGTTAGCAAAGTTACCCCAGCCAGGAATGGATCCAGAAAGTGTGGTTTGAGTTGTCCCCCTTTGCAAATTGGCTGTTTGGAGAATTTGAAAGCTAGATGGCTCTAGTTGACAGTCAATTTGCATAGGTGGGGCAAAAAGTAGTATATAAACGGTACTCTTTTCATTGAGCGGGCAGAGAACGGTAGTGAGAGCAGAGTGAGGCTGAAAGAGGAGACTGAAGTACAAAGAATTGGACGTTAAAAAAGATTAACCACTGTGGTTTGCCACCAGATTTGTTTTTTATATATTTGTCTTCACGGATTGACCACACAATCATACCCCACTCTATCAACACCAATGTGTATTTAATTGTATATACACACATATAGTATTCGTATGGCTGTTGGTTCACAGATGTCAATCCAATGAAACTACAGTGTTTATAAGATTATCCTCAATAACATGTATACCTATATTTTAGTATGAATCTTTATTAATACAAACATTTTTGGCTACACATGTGCATACATGTTTCAGCTGCGACTTTTTTTCATACCAGCTTTGTTCTTATATACTGCGTCCTGAAGAAACTGGACTTGGAATAAAGTTGCAGCTGAAATATGTCTGCACATCTGTAGTCAATAGTATTTTAATAAATAAAAATGTATACTATAAATAGATAAATATATATCCATTCCGACAGGCGAAATATTGAGAGTATATAAAGTACTGGGCTAAATCATTTTAAGTGTTTAGAGGAATTGAGAAAGCAAATAAGAAGTCAGAATCCCCTCGCCGTCACTCTATTCTCATAATGAGACGTTTACTTCCTTTTTCCTTTTCTTGACTTCTTATTTTGCCTTTTTTAACATTCTAGTTTGAGACTTTTCTTTTTTTCATTCTAATTGCTGTTTTAAACTTCACCGATTCAGACGTTAATATATACGAATATGTATATTAGTGCGAACACTGGTGAAGTATAAATTTTCTCGTCATTTTTGACGGAAAGGGTAACACTCATAATAAATCATACATTTTGATTATCTTAACATTTTATAGCAGTTTAACGAGACACCCGATCCTCAGACGTGTATTAATAAAATGCTTAGACGTTTTAATACTAATTAAGACTAATTTATTGGTAACGACAGTAGGAACACGAAAAACTTACGTACGTTAGAAAATAGATATTAAGAAAAAAGAGAAATCCTCTTAACCGTTAAAGCGTCAAATTTCACGCAGAGCCCACGTTTCTAATAAGTGTTTATAGACTGTGGACCCAAACCCCAAAAGCCTGTAGACTTTTTATTTGATTTTGTCGGCTTAGTCAGTGCACTGAAATATAAAGGTGGCAAATGGAAGCATATACACTCAAGAATACCATACTATTTTTCACAAGCCTAAACACAGTTCAGGTGTGAGAACGGCGGCTATCTTTAAAGATAATCGCCGATTTTTAAAGAACATATGACAGCTTAATTAAATCTTACGTGTGCTAATAGCATAGAAACATATACATTAGCATATTGTATTCCTAGTTAAATTCTGCATCCTGTGATTTAAGCTATATTAAATTCATAGCCAGACTCTCCTTCAGGATTGAGATGGTGTGGGGAAAAAACACATTTTGTTACCTAATTTTTGACATATATAGTATAGTTTCTTATCATAATAAAAACAACCATTTTCTTTGCATTTTATTATATTTATCATGTATATAAATACTAACAATAAAATAAATTACGTTAGTTTATTATCGTATGTTTGTTACAAGTAATTTTCCACTGTGGTGTCTTAGCGATTTCTAATTCTGTAGACGTGTATTTCATCACAGCATAAGTAAAAGTGTAAGCCGTGTTTTAAAAAACGAAAAAAAACACATAATTCTAAATTCTTGGTAACTCTTTGAAAAGAGATACCAAATGCCTAACTTATTAAGTCATATATTTGTATCTGTTAGACATGAGAACTTAAAGCACAAAACATGGTGATATATACTTAAGCTTTTTGCAAATATATGTGTGCTGTAATGTTTCTGTCTATTTAGTGTAGATTTTATTCTTAGTGAAAATAAACATTTATTGGTCATTAAAATAGTTCATCAGGTTCCCAAAACTGTGTCAGCTATATTTATATATTTTATATACAGTTATAGCCAGAAACGAAGTAATTCACTTCCGAAGCATAAGAGATAGAAGATTTCTCTTTTCATCACAATGACTACAAAAGTTCATAAGTTTATTGCATGCGTAGCACTATAGCGAAATAATTATTTTTATTCTTGACCGTAAAATATCTCTAACCGAATTATAGTAGTACACAGCTTGTTGTTGGCCGAGTATAATTTTAAGTGTTGAGGATGGCAGGGAAATACGAGTTCAACCGGGGTCAGCTTAGTGTAGTCGGATGTTAGCTCAATCCACTGTGTGCCAGAAGCGGATGCGACGTCACATGGCTAAAGAAGAGTGATTGGGTGAAAAAGTGTTCAGCCAGTCGGTTCGAAGTCTCGGAGTGTATTTGTTACGTATTGATGTTTATACGTTCTGGTTCAATTATAACTTAGAAAAATACAAGAAGTACGAAGTAGAATCTATAACAGATTTATTTAACAAACACACTGATGAAATTAGAATGTAGAAAAACCGCTGAACGCGAGATGCTTGTTTGATTGTGAGACTGTTTTGTTTACTTTTCACTGTTCGACAGACGACCCCTTAATGCCACGGCGATAACTCTTATTTTTTAATTCAAAGGAAATAATTCGAATTTGTTTTGTTAGGTTGCCCTAACATCTCCCCGTTTAATTTTTTAAAGGTACTGAGTGCATTTAGGGTTAACTTTGAGGTGCTTTACTTGAGTGCGACTGCGCCTTGGCCAATTCCTGTGAGGTCTTTCATAATTCCCATCTGTATTCTTCTGATGTGGAGGTGATGAAGATGGCAGTTCGAATGTGTCCATTAACAGATCGAACGGAATGGTTATTATGTTGTCAACTAAGTTGTCTCCAGTGTATCTGAGGTGCAACTGTTTTTTTGCCGTACCCAAAATTGACTTCCGACTTGAACATTATACAGGAATTGTCTATTTATTTTGCGGATGATGCTTGGTACCCGGTTTGGTTGCCAGGTCTGTAATTCCGAGGAAACACAGGTGTGCCAATTGAAGATGCCTTTGTTGGGGCTTCGTTGTTGCCTTTGTCTCTGGGGTCGTAAAGCGTCCAGTGTGGTACGCAGTTTTCGTCCCATGAGTGCCTCTGCCGATGACATACCGTTCTTTACAGCACCATTTGGTGTTATTCGATATGAAAGGAGAAAAGCCTGTAGTATCTCTTCTGTTGTTCCCTCCCCCTTGCTTTGAGTAGTGGCCATTTGAATGTGTCCATGATCTGCTGAAATATTGCAGGGGCTGCTTTTACCCCAAAAGGTAAACGAGTGAATTGGAATTCTGCCACTTCGACTTGCAGATAAGCCTCTGTGTCAACCTGCAGCTGAACAAGATGGTCATTCAATTGTACTGCAAACTTATTTTCGGTTTGATTTTTGGTTTGGAAGAAAAGTTGCTACCAGACTGTTGGTGTTTTTTTTGTGATGTTGTCGGTGCCTGTTATGTGAAGTTTATCTATTTATGGCTGGTTATTGTCCTTGTGGGGGGGCAAAATCTCTCTTCATGTCCCAGTCGATTGCAGCTGCGACATCGGTATGTAATGATTGTACAGTTTCGTACAAAATGCCAGATGCCACACTTCCAGCAAGCGGTTGGGGTTGTGACATGTTGAAGTAGGTGAGGTGGGCCGACGTTGTTTGTGGACTGTGTTAACCGTGGATGCTGTTGTTTGTTGCACCATAGTTGAATCATGGTTTAGATTCACGAGACGCTGGCATTCCACGGCGACTTGTTACAATGTAATTTCTGGATTTTGCTGTATTTTTGACAAAATCCGTGTGCGAATGTCTGCCTCCCTCGCCGATCTTAATCCACACCCCAAAAATAAACAGTTGAATTGTGCGCCCGTGATAGAATACATTTTAAAACGTTAACATTCTCTGTTTACTATGCCTACATCAGTTAGGAAATCAGTCGAATCAGACTTCGTTATGCTGAAACAATTGAAACGCATGTTATACAATAAAATCTGCTCACGAAAAATCTGCTTCAGAGTTTCCACTGTGTCGTCGAAGTTGTAGTAACGTGGGTGTTTAGGTAGTATGTAGTTTGCATACCGATCGTGTTTCCGACATCCCAAGCTTCCGTAGCAAAGTCTGACTTTCCATCGTCAGCTTGTTCCTTGAATTCCACACAGAAAAAGGTCCTCACAGCGTTAAAACCACGTACAGAACGTCGATCTAGTCATTGGGTCGTAATGAAATTCCGTAATTGTAGTTGTAACCGATTCTGCCGATGTCGTAAGCTTTGTTTCCGAAAGTGATGGTGCAGGTGTTGAGAATCTCTCTGAAAATAATTCCATCAAACGTAATTGTTGTTGCATTAATTGCTGTATGGTGCAATCCACCTTCGAAAGTGTAAATTTGCGTTACCGTGATTCTTAAAAAAAAAACTATTCTCGCCGCCAAAGTGTTACGTCTTGATGTTTATACGTTTCGGTTCAATTACAACTCAGAAAAATGAAGGAAGTACGAAGTAGAACCGTTAACAGATTTATTTAACAAACACACTGATAAAATTAGAATGTAGAAAAACCGCTGAACGCGAGATGCTTGTTTGATTGTGAGACTGTTCGGTTTACTTTTCACTGTTCGGCAGATGACTCTTTAATGTCATCGTCGATAACTCTTACTATTTAATTTAAGGGAAATAACTCGATTTTGTTTTGTTAGGTTGCCCTAACAGAATTGCACGGGTAGAGAATGACTTTACATGGACGATAAACTAAGAGACCAAAAGTCGCAAAATATCCGTAACTCAGCAGAAGAGATAGCAACGCCAACATATCAATAAAGGGTCCTTGTTATTTCAAATTCGATTTGTTTTCGTGCTGTTGTGAAACATCAATTTTAGGTTCCCCGGTCGGAGAAGGAGTGGCCGACACGAGATAGGATTTTATTGTGCTTTTATGATTTGTGATTGCATTGATAACAATCCATGTATTTTATTTGGTAGTGACTTATGAGCCATTAGACCTTTCCTGAGAGGAGAGGTAATGTAACAAGCTGATGTCCTGTTTTGTTGACACATCGTAAGTTGTTGCTCAGTGGATAATGACGTCTTTCTGTTTCTTTTCCTCTTTATTTTTGTTACAGTCGTTTTCTATTTCTTAATGAAATTTGATGTAATAAAAATGTATTAAAAATTACAGAGACAAAATCTTTGGGGTAAAACACGTTCGGGTATTTTATTTTTTATTTCTCAATATGATAAAAAATAAAAACATAATAGACATACCCGTGACCCGTTTAGTCACAACCACTCTCATTATTAGTTCTACTTTGATTTTGATTTTATTAAAAAATTCATAAACTGTGACATACACTTTAAAAGCACTTTTCTTGTATGACTAAAAATAATAAGTCTCTTTACCTCTATATTCTTCTTCTTCTTCTTCTTCTTCTTATTATTATTATTATTATTATTATTATTATTATTATTATTATTATTATGATTATGATTATTATTATTATTTTTATTATTATTATTATTATTACTATTATTATTATTATTATTATTATTATTATTATTATTATTATTATCAACTCACTGGGAGTTCTCACACAGGCCATCACATCATTAGTGATTGGTCACTGCAAATAACCTGTAATGTTCCGTGGAGTCTGAGTGACAACAAGTCTCCATAAATTTCCAATACGTTCCACTTCTTCCGATAACCATTGCAAATGGTTTTGCGTTATCGCAACAGTCGCATACCATTGATTTCTCACTGGAATTTGGATGGCAATAAGCCTCCCCCGGGCCCTAGTACTCTCCGCACTTTTCTAGTGAAGGTCTGGTTTGTGACCTCTCTTATCGGTCTTTCCATTTTCCTTGACCCTTCTACGACTATTTTGTGTAGTATCAGCCGAGGCTGGTGCTATAACATTGTTTTTTTAGTGGGAAGCACTTTATGAAATTCTTGTTGCTTTAATTCCCTTGGGTTTATGTTGTGGCGTTCCTTCTGTTTTTGTTTTATTTCTATTTCAACTTTCGTGTGTCTGGTTAGCGGTCATAGTTTATGTAGGTTGATTTTCACATTCGAAGATTTTTCTTAATATTTCGACTGTCTCAGTCTTTCCTTTTATAGCAATTTCTGCTAGTCTTCTTCCAGTATTTTCAGGACTGTTTTAGTGCTCCTACGATTAACGGTATTATATTGTCTTTCTTCATGTTTCACATCCCTCTAAGTCCCCTGGAAAGTTCCGTGTATTTGTTTCGTTTTCTGTTTCCTTAATTTAACCCTCTGGTTTGCTGGGATTGGTGTGTTTTCCTTTTGTTAACTATTGTGCATCTGGATCAGTTTATCTGTTTGTATATTCATCTCCCAGGGGACTTTGTCATTTTCGTTTTCTCAGTAATGTCTGTACTATTTGTTTGCATGTTCAAATTACAGTAGTTTGAATAGTTCTCAGTGTATTGCCTTCCACGTAGAACTGCCTGTTCTTGTATTCTTTTGGGGATAGTTTCCTTCATTCATTTATTATGTGATTTACCGTTTCATTACTTGGCCCACAGAATTCGCATTTACTGCTTTCCTGTATGCTATCTATTTGAGCTTTGATATAGTGAGTTCTAATCGAATTTTTCTGCGCAGCTGTCAGTAGCAATTCCGTTTCTCTGTTCAAGTGCCCTTTTTGAAGCCATGCCCAGATGTTGTTGTGAGCCTCTTTGTTTGACATTTTCAGACTATTCTTTTCTCGTCATTTCGTTTTATTGTCCCTGTATTGTTCATGTTGTCGGTGTCCCTTGCTACGGTGATCAGTCTTTCTGTGTTCTGTGTTATATATTTTTACAATTATTTTTTGTGTGTCATCAACACAGTCTTCTATACTTACCAGTCCTCTCACCCTTTGTCTCCTTTTCACATAGAGTCGTTCAATGCCACAATTTGGTGTAGTGCATTGTCATTAGTTTCCTATTTTTTATCAAGATGCATACGTTCTTCTGCGAATTCTTCTTCTTCTTCTTCTTCTTCTTCTTCTTCTTCTTCTTATTATTATTATTATTATTATTATTATTATTATTATTATTATTATTATTATTATTATTATTATTATTATTATTATTATTATTATTATTATTATTATCATTTATTAGTCTTATATAAACATAAAGAGACTTCTAATTTGCATACATGCTTGTGTGTATAGACACACGTATGTAAATTAAATGACGGGGCTGACGAATGATATTCACCCTTTCTCAAAATGCTTACAAAGACCTTAAAATTATTAGAAAATGGTTGAATTATCATAGAGTGAGAGGTGGCGAGAGAAATACATAGATAGTAAAGTGAGAGAGAGAAAAAGAGAGATAGATGAATTTTGCATTTAATTAAAAATTACGGCTTATTAGAACGATTGAAACAGAATTTTTAAAAACATAACTCAATCACAGAATCAAAGTATTTTTAGCATGTATTTCGTATCATTAAAGTAGATGGAAAAGAAACTTTCGGGAAATAAACGTTAATTAACTCGCATACATTTGTATATACAGGATTCACTCAAACCAGTTAACAGATCATTATGAATTTTGAAACATAGCTGTAAGGGAGGGTAACGTGAGTTATATTTAGTTGAATTTCGTTTTAAGCAAAGGGAACAAAGAGCGGGTGTGACCCTTCATAAAAAATATCTTTTTTTGTGTGTGTGAAATTTCAACAATAGGTATTAAACATTATTTAATAAATATTCCCCAAATTCCGGCTTCTTTGAAGCGTTTTTAGGCTGCATAATATAGGCACAACGTCTCATTTGAAATATTTCAAATTTGCATTCAATTTGATCCATAGTCATTAAACTATAATTAAACAAGATTTGCTGAATTTCAATTTCTTAACTTTTAGATATTTTCAAGAATCAAAATCATGTCATGGATCAAATTCGAACAAGTATTGTAGACATAAGGTTTAATAGCATTGTATCATGATGTTAATCTGTGAAAGAAGGCATAAAGGTGGTGTAGAACTTAACTGTTCGATGAATTAATTTTACCCTTCCTGGGACGGGTATTCTTCTAGATGTGTATAATAATAAATGTATTCGCAATACGATAATTTAAACCAAACGTCCATGAAATCAGTTTTAAATTTTTATTTTTTATTTTACGAGCTTTCCAGTTGATTTTGTAAAATTTCCACAACGTTAACCTTCATGCTGTCCAATCATCTAATCAAACTTACATCACACTGTGTTGCGACTGGAAATATGCTGAGATTTATCGAAACATAAACGAAATAAAATATATACTGGATATTTACAGTTCCCATTTATTCGCGGTATTTTGACAGAATCTCGTCAGAATTCAGTATTTGTTTCTCACGGAAGCAAAAAGCCATTTATCAACCGCCTCGAAATGTTGAAAGTAAAATGGGAAAATCATGTTCTCTCATCTTGTTGCAGAGAGACTGGAAAAGGCAACAACCGACGCGGCGGAAGTATGTTCCATCAAAACACCAGAATTATTACGCACACGTCTAGAATATCAAAGTATAATTCGGCAGCAAACCCTCATTTTAACATGTGTCATTATATACGGCGGAACAACGAAACAATTTAGTCTTTTTATCAATCAATTTTAAATATATTTTCACGAGTACTGATTTATAAATAAACAAATAACGAAATCATCCATGTTTCGGTATTTTTTAAATGTATACACTACAAACAAGGCATATTTCCACTAAGACGTAAGGGGCTACTGTGATAAGGGCCAGATTTATGGGGGTTAACCTGGGTGGGGAGTTAAGCAGATGCGCAGAAAGATTTTTGCACACATTAAATTTAAATTTCTGCATGTGTGTACAATTGAGAAAACAGTGAACAGGAAGATAATGTTAAAAGAATCCGGTTCGAGAAAAAAAGCTATCAGAGTATATAATATTCCAGCATATAGAGACCCTTACAGTGAAGGGGTGGAATTTTGCTGCTAGTCGGGGGTATTTTCGTAGAGTGGTACAAGTGCAGTAAGTCCATTGGAGCACATTTCTCGGAAAAACTTGTAAAATAATCACATGAATGCAATACTGCGGCGATGTAACACGACTATTAGGTTAAAGACGGCTTATGTCCCCTGTTGGAGTATAAGAGACTACTGGTTGGTGTAGTATGTGGCAAAAATACTTCATGCACGGGAAAATTGTGGCTTCATAGAAAGATACTGGCAGATGTAACAAGTTTTCTAGCCTGGTAGAGGGAGACTACCTTTTTTTGTAGCAGACTTGGCAGACTTTTATTTCCATTTATTCCAGCGTCTTCGACAGTTTTCGTAAGCTATGATGAAGAAATGAGAATATGAGTTATTTTAAATAGCAAAACTGACAATATCAATAATATAAACAGGGTACAGGGTGACCTTCTAAATGCCACCCATGGGAATGGGTTGCATTTGGGGGGAGTCACCTTTAATGTATTAGAAAATGTTAATAAAATTCAAATCCTTTCTACAATCCAAACATGTTTTAGTGCCAATAAATTCCAGCTTATGCCTGAGTTGTTCACCAAGATTCAGTCATGAATTCCCAACCGTCTATGTTTTATCGCCGTTTAATGATATGCTGCACCTGTACACCTCTGCGTTACAAGCACACTTGGATAAAACTGATTTTGTTTGTGATGGTCCCCTTAAGTTCGGAAATAGTTTGTAATTGTTTTGATAGATATTATGTTTGAGATAACCCACCAGATACAAATCTGAGGGTTTACGGTTTGGTAAGTGTGAAAAGCATCCATGGTCACATCTTTACGGATGAGATGGTCACCAAAGTGTCCACGCAATAAAATAAAACTGTTGGACATTCATGACTGAAATTTGGTGGTTAAGTCAGGCATATACTGATGTTTATTTGTACTAAAGATTTTGAATTTTAGAAACGATTTCATGGGTGGCAGTTTTTAGCGGGGGGTCACACTGTACACTATATCTGTGTTTTGGACTGTTAACCTCATATTTATTGTTTCCATTTTTACAACGTTTCGACCGTTGTACTTTCCAGCCGTCTTCAGGCACCCTTTATCATTGTCGGCAACTTTAGTGGAATTTCGAACTGAACTATTTATCAAAACCTGATTTTACTCATTCATACCGGACACGTGCATATAGGCGTTGGTTAAGATTTATTCTACCTAGATGATGTAAGTGACATACCCTGACAGAGGAACTTAAGAACAAATTAAGTGACACTAGATAACTAAAAGGCTAAACACGCGGACTGAGAGCAGTCTATTCGGGTGGATTAAATAAGGATTTCTGTTAGTAACACCCGGAAAGTTACTAACTACTACAAAAGTAACCTTTAAAAGGCCAGAGAATGTAACAGCCTAAATCTTGTGAATTGGCAACAACAAAAATAAGAATAAAAGTAAAAAGAAACTATATACACGTATCGATGAGTAACCTGAGATAGATACATTGAAACACTTGATAAAGGAGTCATATTCCCGAAATATTATGACATTCAAGCGTTACAACATATACGATTGTAGTGACCGAGGAGAAATCTAGAAGTAAGTTAGGTTTATCATAAAAATTCACCTTGTCATTCTAGTATTCAGTTTCCTTTTTACAACCCGGCATATTGTCGCTTTGCTAGTAACCCTCTATAAATTATCTTCTCTCTCCCCCCCCTCTCTCTCTCTCTCTCTCTCTCTCTCTCTATATATATATATATATATATATATATATATATATATATATATATATATATATATATATATATATTACACACAATGCTTCAAGCAAATTACACACTCCGTCGTTCCAATAATTAATGGCTTTACTTTTGGGGAAATATAAAAGTGATTATTACAAAAATAGAATGCTTAAAATAATTGTTTCGGGATTTTGGTGATGAGGATTGTTAATTTGTATTATTTTCATTTATCGGACTACTGTTCTCATCTTGGATGTTATTCTCACAACGTTTCGGCTGGTGCAGCTTGTCGAACTCGGGAATCTTTTTGTCGAACTCGAGTCATGACTGACCGAACTAGAGCAAGCTCCCTATGGATTTAATAAAGGGTTCCATACAAATTCCGTACAAATTCCCAAGTTGAACAGAAAGATTCCCGAGTTCGACAAAATGCACCTGGAGATCCGAGGTTATATCAGCCGAAACGTTGCTAAAATTACAACCAAAATGAGAATAGTAGTCCGAATAATCTAAATAATACTAAACATAATTTATTTATAAATAAATGAAAAAAGATTGATTATCTAAGAAAATTGTCAAATTTTTATTTTTAAATGGATTATTTATAACTTTCTCATTTGTTTTTGTGATCAGTTTTTAATTTCTCAAATTTAAAGAAATGAATTATTTTCTAATGTAAGAGGAATAACGAAAACTTTCAAGAAATATCTACGCATCAGGAGTCGTAGCAATAGTTTAATGCCGGTGTATAAAATAAGATAAAATAGGATTAAATAGGATTAAATAGGAAGAAAATAAAATTTGAATCGGAATTTGTCCAATTGTAAGTTTTAAATTAAGCAGAGAATGGAAAATTACATCAGAAAGTAAAAGTCAAAGTTAGAGTAACGTGTACAGGAAGTCACGTGATAGACAGAAAGTTTTGAATGAGACATGGCGAATTTGATTTCCATCTGAACCAGTAGATTTTGTAACAGCATTAACACTACCTTATGTTGTATTGTGAATGATAATGTATACTGTATGCTTTAGGAGAAGAATAAAACCCCTGGAACCTTTATTTTGTGCTGCTCTTTATTAGTAACGTTCAGCATCACTATTATAGAAAGGAAAAAGGAAACGCCAATAACTAATAGAGAGGAGAAGTATTGACACGATTTGCTGCTGCGTATCGTCTACATAACGAGATTCCAATTGTTTGTCTAGGAAACCGTAATCCGGATAGTTTGCGGGAAACGAAGAATTGGTAAGCGTAGAGCTACAAATGTAATTTATATAGACAAGCCCACGCAAAATTTTATATTCGAGAACAGTAACGTTATCATGTAGTAAATCCGAAGCAAAATAAAATACAGACGTGATGCAAGTTTCTAAAAGTTTGTATTTATTTTACTATCCACGAAAAATAATTCAAATAATAAAACAGGGATTGTTCACGTTGAAGTCATGATCCAGAAGTATTAGATCCCGTAGAAAAAAGTGTTAAACTTTAACTTAGTCTACAGGAATTCTAGATCGTTTAGTTAGAAACTTTAGAGAGATTGTGATCCGGCACACTGCGGCTGGGATATAGCACGATACACCAATGAGTGATGAGTAAAATCTCGTACTATATTCGGTATGTTGCAAAAATACACAAGAAATTCTTTGTATTGCACATGGTCTCCATTGGCATATAAGAATCACAGTTAGATTTATGAAATATATGCTAAAATAACCTACTCATATATATATATATATATATATATATATATATATATATATATATATATATATATATATATATATATATATATATGTGTGTGTGTGTGTGTGTGTGTGTGTGTGTGTGGTGAACATCACAATGTTATCCATATTTTTCTAATTATCTGAGTAGATATCCATTTTTGCATACGTTTCAGGTGCGGTACAAAACAAAAGGTGCAACGATAATGAAAACCAGAGGCCCATGTGGTTCTAGTTTATATATATATATATATATATATATATATATATATATATATATATATATATATATATATATATATATATATAAACATATATAAACTTGAACCATATTAACTGTCAGCCGCTGTGTGCTGTTGATTACATATATACGTTCCTCAAACATAATTTATTACTATTTCATATACATACTTATACAAGTGTATACCTTCCGTCAAAAATGACTTGAAAAATTATTCTCCGTCAGTGTTTTCACTAATATAAATATAAAACCATAGAAGCACGCCATGAATTTAATTTTTCATGAATTAAATTACTATTATCATTTTCTATGACTTAAATAAAACAACTACCGTTGATTTTATTTACAGTTGAGGATTTCTTTCCGACGTCATTATAAACAGCGGGCGTTGTCTCACTTGATATTTGCTTTCTCGCTTTCCCTCACTTCTTGAAATGGTTTCTTCTAGAAATTATTAGAAAAACATGTTTGTGTGACATGACGATATATATATATATATATATATATATATATATATATATATATATATATATATATATATATATATATATATATACACGTTCGTCTTTATTGAAGAGTGCAGAATATTATATAATATATTACTTATATATCTTTTGTTTGATTATTTATTTCAACAGTGTTCCATAAAAAGTAGAGCTTAATAATACTATCAAAATATATACCTATGTCAAGTAATCTACACAGAAAAAATGCTATCTAATTTTCAATGTTCTCTTCATTTCCGCAATTTGTTTGTAATTATGACTGTTAATATATTTCAGTATTCGAAGTTTTATTTTCCATTCAAGAAAAAATCATGATAACCTTATATTTTTTTTAAAAATGTTAAAATTTATTCGAGAAGAATATTTTCTTTGAAATCATTTTAATTTAAAGAACTGACATCAATACTCTTTTGTTCTTTTGTTGAATATTAAGAAGATACGAAAATAAATATGTCACTATAACTATATATACACACACATATATATGTATATATATATATATATATATATATATATATATATATATATATATATATATATATATATAGATAGATAGATAGATAGAGAGAGAGAGAGAGAGAGAGAGAGATTGGATGTCCATAAAGTCTTTTTACAATAAAAAAAATATAACGAAGACAGTTGATAAGATATCTTGACCAGATATGTTT
>OY744517.1:143347846-143387846 GCA_963556195.1 Sepiola atlantica | reverse complement strand
AGCACGATGCTATTTTAAGTTGCGTCGGTTCCCTATGCACGTTTAGCGAGAAAAAGTTATTTTCCAAACTGAAGCGTCACAGACGGGGGAACTTACGGACGAAACCTCTCATATGGATGAGAGGACGCTTCCAGAGAAACAGATCATGGGAAGTGCGAGATGGGAGAGGCACGAAGATGAGTTGTTCAACGCTATCTTCCGTTTGATGTCTCCTTCATCTCCCAGCAGACATTCTTCCGTCTGACGATGTATGACGTCAATGGCGCAGAGAAAGGGTCAACAGTCAAATCTGTTGGGATCCAAAAAAACATTTCTCTCTGAGATTACAGACAAGCTGAAAAATTCCCTAATCAGCACAAAAACACTATACGATATTCTTTGGGGACGGGGATAGTTTCTGAGTTGAATCAGCGCCAGTGGAGCAATGGGATTGCGGGGCGGTGGAAAAGAGAATTTTAAAAAAATTTATTAATTATTTGCGAAAAGAACATATTGCGAATCTGAGTCATCAACCAATCATAATCTTCAAATTAGATCCGAAAGGAAATACTGAAAAAGTCGATTAAACGAATAGTGGTGCCTCTAATTGTACATTTTGTTAACTTGCGTTTACTGCACATGTTGTGATCGTCCGTTCGTTGTTTTTGTCTGAATTCCGTACTTCATTTCGGCGTTGGGCGTATTGTAAATCATGTGGTTTCGGGCACTGCTTTACCAAAATGATTTTCCTTCCAAACAAGATCACAACTCAATTTTTAACCAAGTAACTATGTTTTACTGTTAGAGGTTACGCTGCTACTTGATGTCTATACTGAACAACATACTTGCAAATCGGGACAAACATATCTTCCAACCAAACACAATAGGTCCTTCAGCTTTGAGTTCAGAGGTTCATCTCTCTCTCCAACCAATAGAGACAAACAACTGACTCCCTCTGTCCGTTTTGTTGAAATATATATAGATCATGGCGTCATTTGGAGTAGGCCACAAAACCAGCCCACTTGAAAAATGATAGGCTGTTTTATCACGAGGTCTATCATCTAGAATGAATATAACTTTTGTAAAACCTTAAGTGGCTTGCAAGTACCTCATTTCTTATGTGGTTTTGTTCTTAGCTAAATATTGCCTAGTGCAGGCCTGCCGTTTGCAACGTGCATCTATGTATCCCACTAAACATGAAGCATTGCGCATGTTTACAGTTTCACTATAAGAATTGATTTACGATAATAGTTACGGATGGCCCAAATAACATATAATTTGTTTCCGTCTCTAGGCACTACCACAGTCTAATAATAATCCAATGAACATTTATTTACACGAATCAAACGTTTTTATATACCATAGTCTAATATGACTCCTGCACGCATTTATTTACGAACATCATTTCTTTATAATTACGTATGGCCAAAATAACATAATTATTCTCCATCTTTCTCAGACACTACCCCAGTTTAATAATATCTGTACAAGCATTTATGTATTGAAATCAGACTTTTCTATGTATGGATGGGTAAATGGCCTAAATAATACCCTATAATTATTCTCCATCTCTCCTCAGTACGAACTCAGTTTAATAATTCTTTTTAAAGTATCGATTTATGAGAATTAGACTTTGTGTTACTATGGCTAACATTTACTATAATTGTTCTCCACCTTTACTCGAAATAAATGGATGCCTCCAGTCTTTTCCAGTCAAAGACGTCCTGCGTTATGGATATTCGCAATGCATCGCTCTCACGGCCCGGAAATAGTTTGAGTACTGTTTATGTCATTTTCAATATGTCTATCCAATAGTTCATACGTATTTCCATCAACCTTTACTCGTCCCTAGAATGCAACAGATGTTGCTGCAAAAATGAAAAATCGAAACAATAATTCTTTTTTATAGAATACAATTTATTGTAGTAGAATATCAACATTCTCTTGATGCACTCGCGCCTTACAGATATAGTCAACTCCCTAGACCCCTCTGGACGGTGCAAAAACAAAACGTCCGATCACTTCGATCGCAAGTCGCACTTTCTAGGGTTTTTTCCGATTCTCTCTCGACTAGTTACGTACTTCTGATAATTGTTTTTAACACATTCCTCACATCGGCATATTATAAAATACAAACAATAAAATGTGTATATTTTCATGTAAATCTTGAAATTATCACAACAATCACACTCGCACTCCAAACGCGACGTCTACCCACCCCCCTGGTCCATATCTTGTTACTATGTAGGTTATAAATCTTATTTACTATCACGCTTTTTCGATCACCCGGGATAATCTCGTTACGCAACGGCAACTTTCCTTTCCGCCAACAAAGATTCATAATTTATAAATTGTTGTGTCAGCGTCACTCGAAGACTTATGGACATGTCACTTTAAATAAAAACAGACGAGACGAATTCGTTGGCAAAAGAAACATTTTTAATCATCGTCTTTGCAACTATTTAGATGGTTTTAATTCGATCTTTTCTACTATTTCTTCATTTTCTAACATTTTTTCTTTTTATGGTATGTTTTATATTCCAAAGAGTTGGTTATGGGCTAATATCAGACGCTTTATTTGTCATTGTTTTCATTTTTGTTTCTTTTTTTGCTATTGTCCTTATCGTTCTTTCTTTCTTTTTTATTTGTTCCTTTCTTTCCTCTCCTTTCTTTTCCGTTTTCTTTCTTATCGTTGTCTGTATTTTGGTCATTCTATCTTTTTTCTTTATTTCCTCCATCGTTTTTTGTTGAATTTTGTTTTCTTGTTGTTTCCCCTTTCTCTTTCGACATGGACTTGCTTCCTTTCTTTGTCATTTTATTTTCCTTTCTTTCTTTCGTTTTATTCCATTCTCGATCGCTTTCGTTCTGTCTCCCTTTCTTTCCTGCTTTTGTTCATATTTATTTTCTTCTTCAGTAGTTGCTTGCATTCTTTCTTTCTTTCTCGTCATTTGTTCAGCCCTTGTTTTTTTTAATATTTCTAATTCAAAGGGTTTTTTTATACTAAAAAGAAAATTTATCCGAAAAAAATTTCAATGTAAATAGCGAATAATCATGTAGAAGACATTATTTAAAAAAAATTAAAAATATTCTCGAATAAATATAATTTTTATATATAGTTTTAGTAATATCTAGTATTGGGACAATTAAGCCGAATCAAAATCGATTCTTGTATTATTTTTTTGTTTTGGTTTGTTTAAAACTTAATTTTCCATTGCTGTTACTAATGATACAATGGTAAATATTTATTGATTTCAAACTACCAGTAAAACTAAAATTAATAGACTATAATAACGAATTTAAGAAAATTATATCTACATTTAAAAGTAAATGAGGACTCTCCGTTAAATTCCACTCAATGAAAGTCTACCTTAAAAAGATAGAATTTCATGAGATAATCTTAGAATCGGAACCAGAATCGGAACCAGAATCGGTAATTGTATCGGAATCAGGAAATATATTGGTATTGGCTCATCACTAAAAATATCTTTCATCTATGCATATCTTATGAATCAGATGATTCCATCGTTAGCATTGGTTTCCCCGATATCTTTCTAGTTAGAATTATTTCTGGAAATACATCGAGTACTTATAGGAGGAACAATGTGAAGGTTGCCAACATCCTAAGTGAAAGTGTTTCTGTGAAACGAACTGGATTCGTACTTGGTACACCCAGGTTGTCAATCCGTGTCGTTAACCACTTAGCCACCGTCACCTCCCAGTAATAGTGTTTCGAACAACAGCAGTCTATTTATCGTGTAAACACTCGGCTGACTCTTCTGTAATTAATGGCCGTAAGTTCAGTTATTCAACTTACACAAATAATACATGAGATACGCTGATTCCATTGTAAAATTGTCTGAATTTTAGTCTTATTCTATGCTTATTTATTAATACTTTCTTTTCTTATATTCTTTCCTTCTCTCTGCTGATGCCCTTTGCCCCATGCTATGCCTGACCAATTTCTCACACCACTATTTCGCGAATCAGTCAGTACGGAATCGGCACATGCTAATCACTGACGCATAGTTTGTCCAACCATCCATTTTTGGCCATCATCCTAATGGTTCACAACATATTGGCACTGTAGGCTTCAATTTGTGTTTCGCCTTGAGATGCTCAAAATACACAAAGCTTTAAATAACACTCACGTACAAACACATGAACTAACTATTAATTGCGGTTACTTAGACTTAGGGTTATTCGAACTAAGCCAAAACTCTCTGGACTATTAAATATTTAAAATCAACTAAAAATGTCTAAGACCATTCGAACAGAAACGTTTCAAGAATAATATAATACTGAATATATTTAATCATCTATTTTTCAACCAGTAGACGTAAGTAATATATTGAATATGAACAAGTTTAAAATAATGTTTATTTTTCTATTTGTAATTGTAACAATTCAATGAGAATCCACAAAATAAATTGCTGTGAGGTGTTAGGGGGTTATTGAGGGTGAATGCAGGGAGTCAGATAAAAGGTCTATGTCGAAGATACGTCCGGAGGTTTAAGAACATGTAGCGTAGGTAAAGGCAGTTGGATTGTGATTAACGACCACTGAATAAGAGCGAACACGAATGTCGACACACACGTGTGACAAAAGCAATCTCTTAAGTTAACCAAACTGTCAGGTAACCAACTATAACAAACTTCTTTGATATTACGTTGATAGAATATTTTCCTAGAAACTCTCACTGCCCTGTTTGATATTGCGAGCAAATCTTTTCAGGCGAACTTACTACAAAGAGAACGAATTGAGAAATAACTTTTTATTTCGGGGTTTGTCTGACAATGACTAAGTAAACTGTTATATATTTTATAAAGCTGAATTAAATGTGTTCTTTCCTGGTGAAAACCTGGCTATATAACACGTAGATTTAATTTATGTATTTATTACAAGAAAACAAAGGCCTGAAGTGAGAGATTTTCAAATAACCTGATGATAAGACACTGAACACAAAAGACGCTGCTATACTACTACTACTACTACTACTACTACTACTACTAATACTACTACTACTAATAATAATAATAAGTAATAGTAATACTAATAATTATATTTATTAGTAGTATTTTGAACGTTTAAAAAAGTTGACAATCCGCATTCGCCATCATCTGAAGAGGTAATTTTTTCCAAAATATTATACGGACACAACATCTAGTGACATTGAGGGCTAGTAAGATTTGTAATTAAGAAAAAAAAACGATAATAACATTAATAAAAATAAAAAGGGGAAAAAGGCAAAACTTACTTTCACTTTTGTATGTCTTATCTTGCTTCCAATCAGCTTTTATTCAAACATTGGAATCGACTTCAATAAATAATCCGTCTCTCTCTCTCTCTCTCTCTCTCTCTCTCTCTCTCTCTCTATATATATATATATATATATATATATATATATATATATATATATATATATATATATATATACTACATACACAGTGTTCTTCAAGACAACTACATCAACCTTTTATTATTATAAATACTTATAGGCTACAAAACTATTGGTAGAATTTTGACTGAAAATTTATAATGAATAGCCTTTGGGATAACAGGTGTGATATACATAATGAACATTCATTTGCTATTAGTAATAATAATAATAATAATAAGCACTTATAGGCTCAAAACTATTGAAAAGAATTGCATCTTATTTGGCATGAAGAGTCCTGGGAATGCAACAAAGTTTTAAAAAATGCTTTAATAAAGCATCAATATGCAAGAGCTACACTAAAATTCGTCCCTTTGGGAGTTTTTTCAGTTAGTTTAAATAAGTTTTTGATTATTGATGAAAAATAACGACATATTCTAAATGTTATGTGCATGTGTAAAAATAATCTTCAAAACGGTATTTTCCGCATAAGGTAAGATTAAAAAGAAGAGTGGGCAATTCTATATTTATTAGAAGATTAGAATTAGGACTACGTTTCATGATATGACTCCATGGACTGGATATCGAGTGACACGTAGCCGATGAGCTGAGAAAATCTTTCTCTTTTTTTTCTGAACCGCAAGAGAGGGAGCGATCATGTTCTGTACAGCTGCTCCCTTTCTCTGTTGTAGATGGATTAGTGCCATTATGTGTTTACTGTAAAATTAAAGAACCCCCCCTCCCCCCCCTCCCCCCAAAAAAATTGTTAAGCCCCAAATGATCTTGTGCTGTCTTTATTAACAACTTTTCTCACTGCTGTTACTGAAAATACATTTTGACCTTTTGGCTAAGAGTAAATGTAGTATCTGTTCTGATACTACACTTCATCTATTCTGTCTTCCGTCAGTGAATGAGAAATCTTTCTATACTGAGGCAATTTTAATTTTTGTTCCAATCCAGAGTGCTTCTTTTTGGGGAGCTGGATTTTCCATACATTAAACACCGACCTTGTCTAACTCTGCCCTCGTGAGGAGGTAATTAAATAGGGGCAATAAAAAAAAACTAAGAAATATAATGAACTACTGCTACGTGTTATCTACCCTACAATCTTTAAGCTGACTACGTGATCAGACGCAGTCCGTATAATCTGCTGCGATAGAATAATTTATCTAATGTAACTCTACCCTATTATAGTGTAATTCTTGCTTAGTAACTACAATGACAGTCTTTTTGGCTGCGAAAAAGCCTGTTGATTTAAAGGGTTTTTTTCTTAAAAATAACTTGACTTGTAAAGACGCTGCCATTATTCTCGCGATGGATACATCTCGTCTGTTAACAATAAACGGAAATGTGGCATCTTCATTGTAACTAAAGAGATCACATCATATTACACAGGTCCGTTCTGATCAAAGAATGCCGTTGCACAACAGAAACATTATCAACAAGATTTCTTGTTCGCTTTTGTTTCTTATATGCTTGCTCGTTGCTTTCGTCGACATCTTCAAACGTTTGCTTTTTGCTTTTCTGTTGTGCACGGCGTTTCAGTTCGTTCTGCTTATTCACGTTTTGGTAAAAAAGAATCTAATTCTAGAAATATCGCCGGAGTCACACGCAATGCCTTACAGATGAAAATGAGGCTATAGTGTAACAAGAGCATTATATTTTTTGCCGCCATTTTCGTTAGCCCACCGTGCTTCCTGCTGATTTAGGGGAAATACTTTCTTTTGTTGTAATTTACTTTTTCGATATACTGATATAACAAAGACGCCATTTTCATCCGGTCTTTGGGTAAGGATCAAAGTTTTAGTTGCCTCTTCACAAGGGCAAAGTTAGGTACAAGGTCGGTTTTTAATGTTGGGAAATCCAATTCTCAAAGGGGCACTCTAGATTGGGACAACAATTAAAATTACCGCAGTCTAGAAAAATTGCTCCTTCACTGGATGAAGACCGACAAGATTATATTATTAAAACAGATAGTACACTTTGCTCTAACATATAAAATTATTTTGTAAGATTTGAAAATTTGTACCTTAATAGCATTTAAGCTGACATCAATTTTTTATTTAGACTAGCAAGTTTTCATTTGTTATTGATGTGCCATATTATTGGCATTATAATAACCTATTTTGCGACAGTTTATTTTAAAAGGAACGTGTCCCGATCGGGCAACTGGTAATTTGTAAAAATTTTCAATTGTAAACAAATAAAATCAATAAGGAGAATTACTTACATGTTTAATTAAAGAATCTGAAAGGTATTGCCTCCCTTACAACAAAAAATATTTCGGACAACGATAATATGCAAATATTTTTCAAGTATGACAGTAAAATCAACATCAGTAAAAGGAATAAATAATAGTTTAAATTAAAGACTATATAATGTTTGGCCTCCATCACAGCTAAAATTGTATTTCTTTTTTTCTGCATGAATTTCAAAATTAAAATAAAAATTATTTTCCTGCATTCCGGACAACATCGGTAGGTACAGTTATATATATATATAACATTTTTTCATATATCCATATATGATATAATAGAGAGATATAGTATATTATATATTATGTATTGATTTTCAGTATTTACTTCAAAAGTGTTCAATGCACGAATAGAGCTAAGTAGCAAGTTATGAAAATATATTTATGGCAATTAAGCTACACAGAGGCGTCCATGTTTCATCTCCGTAGAGAATCGTCAGATTAAATTCATGGAATTCGTGTTACTGAATATTTTATATGTCCATCTAGTGTTTAGTCTAACGAGCTAACCAATCAGATTCATTGCTCTTCCTTCAAAGAACGCTCGCCTTACTTTTACTTGACATTTTCTTCTTTTGTTTAGTTTCATATTAGGGGAACTAATCTCTTTTGTGAATGTGTCGAACCAATAAAGGAACCTTATTTTAACACGTACGTATTTCTGATAGTTTTATTTCTATTTTGTGGCATTTTAGATGTTGGTTTAGTTTTTTTATTTATTTAATTTTTTTTTAATCATTTTATTTTATTATGTATTGTTATTCTAAAGTAAAATTTATTTTGTGTATACGTTTGCTTGCTATTTAACTTTTACAGTTTAATAGGTGTTTAGTGTCTTTAAAGTCTAGAATTTCAAACTTCTCATTCAAACATAATCTATACAGCTCGTCTAAATTTCTAAATGTACTTGCCTGTCATACTATCTTTTACTTGATTATTGGCGATCGCCCGCTTTCTTCAAGTTCCCAGTAATGGGTCGCTAGTGCCTTTTTCTTTTCGATTTTTACTGTTATTGGATTTGCTCTTATGCAGAAAAAGTGCGTTTCTCATACCATCTAGCTTAATTGCACTATTATGTTTATAACAACATTTTACTTGCTAACTAATTATATTTAATACTAAATCTAACATATGACCCTCTTACTTCCTATCCCTTCTTCAAATTCCCATTTTCGTTTTACTGCTAATATGCTAATATGCTTACCCCCACAACGACGCCTTCTTCTCCTTCATCATTTCGAATCTTCTCTTCTACTATCTACCTAATATTTCCATCAACCTCACTTTCTGTTTTTCTGTGTATATGCTTAAATCCTACCCTCGTACAGGTCCATCGTCTTCGCTCTCACTTTTACCTTTCCCTCCAACCGCTCAGGTATATCTCTATGAATATTTTATTCTTGCATTTAACATGCCCTTCTCCCAAGGAAGCCTTGATAAATATAGGGCGAAATATTGATTTCTTCACGCATGTCTCAATCTTGATGTATTCGCTTAATACTTTTTTCTTTTGATTTTGTCCATACACACATGCACACACACACACACACACACATATATATATATATATATATATATATATATATATATAAATCCACACGTAAATATAGGCATATATATAAATATCGTCAAGCACACACACACACGCACACACACACACATATATATATATATATATATATATATATATATATATATATATATAGAGAGAGAGAGAGAGAGAGAGAGAGAGAGAGAGAGAGATAGATAGATAGATAGATAGATAGATAGATAGATAGATAGATAGATAGATAGATAGATAGATAGATATGTATAGGATATATATATATATATATATATATATATATATATATATATATATATATAATATAAATGACTATTGAACAATTAAATCGTTTAATTGTTTATAATTGTTAATTATTTATTATTGTTATCAAACTCTATCTTAACTGTGCTTTGATATATGATTCGGCTCTGTTCCAATTTTGCACTTTATTTTCATATAATTATATATATTTACATACATAGCGGAAGGAGAGAAAGAGTATAATGAATCTTTCATATTCTGAATCTGTTCTGGAACAGGTATTGCAGTTTTGCCAATCTCCGTGAATATAATTACACACAATAGCTTAAAGATGGTGATTGTAATCTCTAACCGGTCGGATACAAGTGCAATCGCTATTAGTACAGATGTGTTGAAAAAGCCAACATGTTTATAATGAGGCTTCGTAATAAGAGCACCATAAAAAGACGGTGTAAACAGAAGACGGTCTCCTTATTTCTGAATAGCAGAGGTCGTTCACCTCGTTATCAGAGAAACTGGAACGCATCCATTCTTATGATGCATTTATCCAATTTGAGTGTTTAGCGATGAAAATGCTATTTCAAACTTAAGCGTGACAGACCAGCAGAAATGCTATTTCAAATTAAGTGTGACAGACCAGTGGAAATGCTATTTAAAACTTAAGTGTGACAGACTAGCCGAAATGCTATTTCAAGCTTAAGTGTGACAGACCAGCGGAAATACTATTTCAAATTAAATGTGACAGACTAGTGGAAATGCTATTTCAAATTTAATATGACAGACCAGTTGAAATGCTATTTCAAACTTAAGTGTGACAAACTAGCCGAAATGCAATTTCAAACTTAAGTGTGACAGACCAACAGAAATGCAATTTCAAACTCAAGTGTGACAGACCAACAGAAATGTAATTTAAAAACCAAGTGTGACAGACCAACGGAAATGCTATTTCAAACTTTAGTGTGACAGACCAGCGGAAATACTATTTCAAATTAAATGTGACAGACGAGTGGAAATGCTATTTCAAATTTAATGTGACAGACCAGTGGAAATGCTATTTCAAACATAAGTGTGACAAACTAGCCGAAATGCAATTTCAAACTTAAGTGTTACAGACCAAAAGAAATGCAATTTCAAACTCAAGTGTGACAGACCAACATAAATGCTATTTCAAACTTAAGCGTGACAGATCAGCGAAGAATGAATGTTGCAGAAATGTTTAATATTATTTTTTTTTATCAAATAATACATTTTTGTAAAGAGCGGAGGAAAACTCGAAATACAAAAAATTACGTTATAACACGTGTAATTTGCTATGCCTTTATGTTTTCTGTAAGGAAATTTGGTATTTGTCACATATGAAAAAAAAATCATTATTTTTAGTCGAGAAACATATATATATATGTATATATATATATATATATATATATATATATATATATATATATATATATATAGAGAGAGAGAGAGAGAGAGAGAGAGAGAGAGGGGGGGATAAGGAGAGAGAGATTACGGTTCTATCAATAAAGTATTCATACTATTATACATTATGTACCACTTTCTTTCTGTCTTTTATTCCTATTCTATTTTCATATGTTCTTTCTTTTTGTTTTATATTTCTTTCTTTCTTTCCCTCTTTCTTCTTTTCTTCCTTAAATTTTTCTTCTTTCCCTCTTTTTTCTTTCACTCTCTTTTTGACTATCCTTCTTTTTCTCTTTCTTTCTTTTCATCTTTTACTCTTTCTTCTTTCTTTCAATTAAACGCTCCAATTGAACCGTATCTAACCGCGTGTTGGCGCACAAGACGAACGAATTTTCAACAGACCAAGTATGACTAACGTTAGAGCGTGACCAAACCCAGCAACGATTTATTGCTGGCGAGGAACTTTGAGTGCACCGACTCTTGTATTTGGCAACGAGATTTAGCACGGCTCATTTACACGGCGGACAACTTCCGGTGTTGAGTTTTCTTTTTTACTTATTCTAAATATTTTTTATCATTTTTATTTTTTTTGTTTACTCGTTTCTCTTTTGTATTTTTAATCCTGTTTTGTTTTCAATTCCACTTTTGTTTTTCCTCAATCACGTGCTTCTTGATTTTTTTTTCATCTTTCATGTTTACTTCTTTAACTCTTCTGTGATTTCTGTCTTATTTTCTACTAGCAAAAAGACTCCGCGTTGTCCCTAGTTGAATGAAGAAACGTATGTCTTTTTTTTTTAGCTCATAACACACATAAAAAAAATGTTACTTCAATCTAACACAAATATATATTTTTTTACTTTAATTATACGCAAACAAGGAACACTGCCACTGAAACGTCAGAGGGGCTACTGTGAATTAGGGGCCATATTTACTAAGGCATCCTACGTGGGGAGTTGTACAGCGATATGCTTGCTCACATTACCTTTACAATTTGACATGTTGGTACAGTCAGGGAAACAGGAAGCAGGGGGGAATTCCAAAGGCAAACGGTTCGAAAAAAGAAGCTATAAGAGTAGAAAGCCTTACGGCATCTGGGGAGTCGTACGGTAAAGGGGTATGGTTTAGCTGCTTGTCGGGTTTGTCGGGGGTATTGGGGTGGCACGAATGCAGCAAGATCGTCGGAACACATTACGGTGAAGTACTGTTAAAACAAGCACAAGAATGCAACATTGCGGCGATCGGCCAGGGGCTGGAGCTTGGTAGACAGTGTGTGACCTATAAGGTTAGAGAATCCAATATTACCGTACGAATTAATTTTCCTAAGATGACCTCTATGTCACTCCTTGTCAAAAGCGTTGGATATATAAAGCGCTTCGACCTTAGTTTCACCTGTCTCATCCAGTGTATTGTAATATGCATTCAGAGATTACCGTTATGATAACCAGCAGTAGAACGGGATTGCTTAAATCTATACTGTTGGTCAGAAAGTAGTTTAGCATTTTTGCGGTGACACACTATCGCTAGATTGATTAATGATTCAAAGAATTTTGCGAGGAGCGAAAGGAACTTTATTTGGCGATACTTTTAGGGTCAGTTCTTTCACCACAGAGGCAATTTTCCAGCTATCAAGGAAGCAAGATTCGGCAAGATATTTGTTATAGAGTTTTGAGAGGACGGGGTCAGCTCAGCCAAGCATTTCATAACTATAGCAGAGATAAGATCAGTTCATAATGCTTTGAAGGTGTAAATCTTCTTTTCATGATATCCAGGACATGGTAAAGGGTGTTGCAAAGTAGCGTAATTTCTGTACGTAGTAGAAAATCTGAGAGTGAGTGGTTTGTGGAGTCCAAGGTCAAGTTTAAAGCGAACCGCTGAGCAAACAGTTCAGCCTTATTAGTTGCTGTGCAAGCGATATGGTGGCAGTTAGATAGTGGGAGAGTATAGATAACTAACTTTATATTGTAAGGTTAATCTAAATCATATGTAGGCCTGTTCATCTGCTTCTAGACTAAGGTTACGGATATATTGCCTGTATCGTTTCATAAAGAAATATTGTGCTGATGAAGTGATTCATATTATAGTTAATTTTTAAACCTGATGGATACGATAATATAATTGAAATTACATAAACATATGAACGCAAGGACAAATATTGTTAATGGTGACTTTTTCAGAGCATGACCATTGCTAAGTAATGAATATGTCATAAATTTGCATTTGTTTTACATTTTTAATTATTCACCTACATTGACGTTTTTTTTTGTTTTTTTTTGTAAAACTTAATTATGTTCTACAAAACCAAAAACAAAAACAACAGCCCCTCTCCCTTTCTCCCTCCCCTTTTTTATTTTATTTTTAGAACTTGAAGCATAAATCTTTTACTATAATGACCAGATTCGGCATTAAATAACCCAAAAAGGGTTGATATGCCGTAAAACAAAACTACCAAACCAAAAACGATGATTAAACATTTGAAGATATAAAGAACTTGAAGCATAAAAACTTTTACTATAATGACCAGATTCGGCATTAAATAACCCAAAAAGGGTTGATATGCCGTAAAACAAAACTACCAAACCAAAAACGATGATTAAACATTTGAAGATATAAAGAACTTGAAGCATAAAAACTTTTACTATCATGACCAGATTCGGCATTAAATAACCCAAAAAGGGTTGATATGCCGTAAAACAAAACTACCAAACCAAAAACGATGATTAAACATTTGAAGATATAAAGAACTTGAAGCATAAAAACTGTTACTATAATGACCAGATTCGGCATTAAATAACCCAAAAAGGGTTGATATGCCGTAAAACAAAACTACCAAACCAAAAACCCTGATTAAACATTTGAAGATATAAAGAACTTGAAGCATAAAAACTGTTACTATAATGACCAGATTCGGCATTAAATAACCCAAAAAGGGTTGATATGCCGTAAAACAAAACTACCAAACCAAAAACGATGATTAAACATTTGAAGATATAAAGAACTTGAAGCATAAAAACTTTTACTATAATGACCAGATTCGGCAGTAAATAACCCAAAAAGGGTTGATATGCCGTAAAACAAAACTACCAAACCAAACCATTTTTAATTATATATATATATATACATATATACGTGTGTCTGTGTGGTACATGTATTAAATTAGTTTCTGTAGATGTTAATCCGTTGAAACTCCAGTGTTAATAAAAACGGCTCAATAACAAGCAGAGCTGTTGTTTAGTATACATTTATATATATACAAACATTATTAGTTACATATGTGCATACATGTTTCAGTTGTACTATTCATAGAGAGTCAACCTCTTCAGACGAAAACCAGGAATTGAAATGAAATCGGAAACTTTCTTTTGTAGTATATTTTTTAGGATGGGATGTGTTTATAATTCAACGGTCAAGCTTAATATGAAATTACATTTTTACTCGTTAACACTTTCAAATCGTTTTTATTTATTTATTATTTAGCTTGACATTTGTTTATGCCCCCAATATTTTATATTTCTTATCCTTTTCCTTTTTTTATTACCTCCTTAGAATAAGTTTTTATGAACCGTAGAAAAGACTTCGCTGTCCCGATATTTCTGAGAATTGATAGATGATAGAAATACCCCAATAATTAGATGAATCATAATCAGAAAAGCCGAGACATGTAGATCACTCAACTTACCCTGTTTCTTATACCTCGGTGAGAAACTAGAAATTGTAAGATTTAAAGACAGGGAAAAATTACTCAACGTCAGACGGGAAACTACTTTAAACTGCAAATATTTCAAGGAACACACGAAGCACACTTTAAATTACAAATGTAATGTCCAATAACTACTATTACGTTACGTTTGATTTTATTCTTATTTTTATTTTATTGACTTTTACTTAATTGTGTGTTTATGTTGTTTATATAAGTTTACTCCATTTTATTTTATTTTTATTTTTGTGTTTTTATATTTGTGTACTTAAGTAATCTGTATTATTCAAAATCACTACACCTCACCTTATAGTAAATCTGATTTTACTACGTTCTCATAATTCTTACTTTTTAATATATAGACTTAACCGTTACAATTACATGCACTGTACTTAACCAGTTAGTTTGCCTTAGTGGTGCTAATATTGTAGGTCCTTTTATTACTACTAGAGAAGGTATAAATGTAAACAAATGAAACGGAAGTATATAGAAAGAATGAATCAGCAAGATGCTGAGATATATAAGGTTTTCACTGTCTACATTAAAAAGGTAGGATACATTCAAAATATAATAGAATCAAAGTACATCGAAAAGTGTGAAAGAATAATGGTAAATATTATCATGTATTTAATAATTTTGCAAGATAAATATCGGTAGAATCACCTATGAATTCATATCCCGTGACTTGGCAAAAACAGGGTACATTGAGTTGGAACAGTAAGTATATAGAAAAAAGTTAAGTAATTGTTTGCCCATGAGTGCTTTTTTGTGTCTGTGTGTATATTTATATGTGTGCAAAAAGTTGTATATATTTATATATATTCTTTATGTACGTAGGCATATATTTATGGGCGTATTTGCATGCCACTGTCTGTAGTTGTGTGTATATATGTATATACATGTATGTGGATAGATTTTTATATATGCATGTGTGTATCTGATATGTTGATATCTGAGAGCATAAGTAAGGTATAAGTAATAAATGTGTTTGTGTGTATATATACGTAAGGATTCTGTGTATAGGTATAGATATAGTATGTGTCTGTAGTTATGCATATGTATAGCTACGTTTTAACGCACGCGTAGAGTATGTATGTATAAACTGTGTGTATAGTGAATTAATTAAATAACTGTGAGAATATTAAACAGAAATCGGTAAATATTGATCTATATATTTATATATAAGGAATATATTATACTGTACTTATCAGTAGGAAAAATATATACCCGTTCGTTATATATATGTTATATATATATATATATATATATATATATATATATATATATATATATATATATATATATATATATATATATATGAGTGTGTGTGTGGGGGTGGTGGATCTGTACATATGTATATATTTATATGTTTGTGTGTGTATTTATGTATATGCGGATATGTGCGTTTATGTTTTATATAGAGATCAGAGTATGTAGATATAGATATGTATATTATATATATATATATATATATATATATAGATATGTATATATTATATATATATATATGTGTGTGTGTGTGTGTGTGGCTGTGTGTATATATATGGTGAGATATTGATGCATTACTCTGTATGTATGTCGGTTGTAGCTTTGAGTGTTTATTTCAGAAGTAGTGAATCTAGCTAGCCGCTAAGATTTCTAGGGCTGATAAAGACTTATTTCAAGGTGATGGAAATAAAAGGAAAAGGATAAGAAATATAAAATAAATGAGGTATAAACAAAGGTCAAGCCAAATTATTAAAAAAATAGAAACGAATTGAAAGTGTTAACGAGTAAAAAATGTTACTTGATACTAAGCTTAACCGTTGAATTATACATGCCATCCTAGAAAATGTACTACATAAGTTGTTTCCGATCTCAATTCCTGGTTTTGGTCTGAAGAAGTTGACTCTCTATGAATAGTACAACTGAAACATGTATTCACATATGTAACCAATAAGTTTTGTATAAATAAACATTCATACCATATATATATATATATATATATATATATATATATATATATATATATATATATATGTATGTATGTATATATATATATATATATATATATATATATATATATAAAGAAATGTGGTACTTTGAAGGCAATACAATGCAGAGGTGTGACGGATAAACACATGTTGGAGCAAATAAGACATATAATGGTGAAACAAATGAAATAGTTTCATCCTTAATACAATGTATACATACATATATATATATTTTTTTCACATATATCTGTTTATCTACACAATGTTACAATGTTATGTAATACCGGCATTAAGATAGTCTGGTGGAAACTCCGTATTATATAATATTTCGGGAACTCTTTTCTTCTTCAGAACCGTGCTTAACTCAAGTTCAAACGTGAAACTATTTAATTTGTTCCATTATTATATGTCTTATTTTCTCCAACTTGTGTCTATCCGTCACACCTCTGCATTGTATTGCCTTCTAAGTATCACATTGTTTATACTAATAAACAATGCTTCAAGCAAACTACATAAACCTCTTATATATATATATATATGCGTATATATATATATATATATATATTTATATATATATATATACAAACATGATTAAATAACACGGAGTGTTTATACTTGATAAGATATTTTTTGATTTTTTCAATTTTTCGAATGGTCTATTAAGTGTCTCGGTCAAATTGGTGCATGTAAGTTTCGTGGGTTTCTTGTAACATTTCAATATTATAGACGCTCTTTTTAAGTTGTAAATTACTAGCCGTTATAATAAAAAAACACAACAGTAAAGACATATTTGTAAAGACACCAAGACTAACACCGCTATAAGAAAATTTGACAAATAAAATCGAAAGTACTCGCGAAAAAGGATAGAAAATGGAACAAGAAACCCACAGAATTTACATAGACCAATTTGCCCGAAAGACTAATGGGACCATTCGGAAAATTGAAAAAATAAAAAATATACCTTATCAAGCAAAAACACTCTGTGTTATTTAATAATGTTTGCGTAAATTAAAATATTCTACCTAAATATACACCATATATATATACATATATATATATAGAATATAAAGAGAGAGTGAGAAAGAGAAAGAGAGAGAGAGAGAGAGAGAGAGAGGGAAAGTCTACTCGTCCCAGAACGGATAAAATTAATTCCCAGAATAGAACAACAGTTTTGCACTACTGTTATGTTATCTTTACGAAGACTAAAATCAAATGCTACTATACATTATGTCTAGAATCCTTATTCAAATTTGCATTAAAATTTATTACATGATGGTGATTCTAGAAAATGTCTCAAATTTAACGCTAAAGCTTAAGGGGTCTTCACAAGGAATTGAAATTTAGGGAATCTTGTCTAATTACTATGGATCAAAATTAATGCAAATCTGCAATATTTAAATTTTCAAATTGGTGATTGTGTTTATATCATTCTCCCCTAGTATCCCTTCATAATACCCCAATATAAACTAACATTTGCGGAATATTGATTTATTATTTATGCTTATTATATTTCTTAAAATCTACACCATTCTATACACCTTTAAATGTATATATTTATCTATAGGTAGAGCTGGCCTAGTCCAGCCTTAAACAATGATTCAACTGTATATGAACATATCTCCTTATATAAATGTCAATGTCTGTGTGTGTGTTCCCTATAGAAAGAAACGTTAGAGAATTTACAGTAAACCTAAATGTGTATTTATATGTAAATTTTTCTGGGAAACAAAATAGAAGTGTCTCTTAGTAGCCCCATAAGGGAGATATAGTGGAAACCGCTACTCAACTTAAAATATATCTTATTTTGATGGGATTTAAATTATCTCTATAAAATTTTATCGGGCAAACAATGGAATTGCTCCCGAAAGTGCCCCTTTATTAAGAGAGTTATGGTGACAAAATCTCCTTAAAACTTCAAATATATTCTATTTCGATAACATTTAAATCATATATATAAAATTCTGCCGGGAAGCCAATGAGAGATCGCCTGAATCTTTACGTGACCTTCACGTGCCGAATCACTATGGATAGTTATGAATGTACACCCCCCCCCCCAGTTATGGTTATACTAGCAACTGGTGTTCACCTGATCGTATACAACGAATTGTTTGCAGTTTGTAATGTTTCGGCATAAAATAAACCAGTAAAGGGTTGATATGCCGTAAAACAAAGTTTACTATATAATCAATAACAGTTCGCTTAGCTATTTTCTATTTTCATATCAACTTAAGTAATAATCTTTATCGAGACTAATGACTAAACCTGTAGTTTCTATCTGTCTGTTTCTTCAGAAACTTTTCTTAGGGGTTTAGATATATACGTTTTAAACATTTATAGTCTGAAACTGCATTACCTACTTGGATAAGTATCTTTCATTTTAATAAACATTATCGTCTGCGTTCTTACCTTACACTCATAAAAGGAAAGTATTTTATTTTATTTTATTTTATTTTATTTATGACTTGAAAATTGTATAAATTATTAAAAAAATAATAGAAATGCAAATAAAGGGTTCAGGGTACATAACGGTCCTCCATTCAAAATAATTTACGATATTGCCCGGAGATTAAATAATACAACACCTATTTATTAAGTAATTAGATGCTATTTTTCGACAAAATAATAAGCTCAATGGTTTCACGTTATGTTAAACAGAGCTTTCATATTATAATTCGGTAGATTATAAAATTAATGGCATGATTAAGTAAAATAAAACCCACCCATACACACACTCATATATATATATATATATATATATATATATATATATATATATATATATATATATATATATATATATATATATATAATTATAATACATTAGATTATACAATTTATGATGTAGTTAATTAGATTTTTAAATATTATAATGGAACTCTGAAAATCAACACTTAACACTGATTAAGATTCCGTGTTCTCATATGGGTAAACAATGGTATAATATTTAAAATTTTAATCAATAAGTTATAAACTTTATTAGCAACGATATTATATATATATATATATATATATATATATATATATATATATATATATATAGAGAGAGAGAGAGAGAGAGAGAGAGAGAGAGACAGACAGACAGACAGACAGACAGACAGAAAGAAAGAGTAGAAAAAAATTACAACATTATTTATTACAATTCCAATAATTCAATGTAAATCACTGTATGGCGTACGATCGTTTCTGTGATGCTTAGGAATTGTCCTTATTTTCTTATTTTTTAATACATGAATTCGAATATAATGTTTTCATTTATCGCCTTTTACGAATGTCATAAATATGAGTTCAGCGAAAATATCAATACTTTCAATATTTCACAAGACATTTAAAATATTTACAGGAAAAAAATGTACATGAAGTTATGTAAGTTTAACCAATAGTCAAGATAATAATAAGCATAACATTAAGAATAATGATAATCATAATAATAGTAGTAATCACAATGGTAATAATAATAACAAAAATAATGATAATTTTAATAATAGTAATATGAATAATAGTAATAATAATAATAACAACACTGTTAATTATAGAAATAAAATCAGTAATAATACTATTAATATGATAATAATAATAACTATAAATATGATATATATATATATATATATATATATATATATATATATATATATATATATATATAATAGAATATGAGTTTTTGTATGTGTGGGTTTTAGAGTGAATGAATGAGTCACGCTTACCCCGGATCTTTGCGGAAATGAAGTGTGTGAAAGTCATTATTCTGTGTTACCTATTGATGCCTACATTCTATTTTTATCTCTTTTCCGTCTCCATGCAGGGGGGGGGGGGATAAACTTAGTTAAATGTGGAGAAAGGAAGAAAGAAAGAGGAGGAGTTAAAAAGAGAGAGTAAGAAGGGGACAATGAGTGCAAGAGAAAAGCTGTATTGGAAGAATGATGAAGATGAGGTAGGGTAGGAAGGGGAGGATGAGGAGAATAGAAAGAGGTTAATGACGGGAAAATATGAGGCCGATTCAAAAGACGAATATGATGAAATACAGAAAAGAAATGGAGAACATCAAATAATGATGCGTTACCCGGGAACAAATGTTGACTCCCCCATGTGCATTCTTGCTTATATCCTCTTATCACAGATTAGCATGTTTATTTTTATCTCTCTGTCAGTCTCTCTCTTTTTATTTCCCCCCCACCTTTCGATTCAACTACAGATTAAATAGTATTAGTGTGTGTCATGATATTCCCTTTTGTTTATAATGGAATATTCCTGTTTTTTATTAGTTTCTCTTTGTATTAACATCGACTTTTAACAAACAGACAGAGAGAGAGAGAGTGAGAGAGACAGAGGCAAGATTGATAGATACTGTATGAAATAAGAGCGCAGGTCAAATAACATACATTTTCGTGTCCTAATTTGAAGGTAATTTGATAAACTGAAAGAGTTAAAAAAAAGAAAGAAAGTGTCTACCATGCTTAAAAAGTAAAGTGCTAAAAAGAAAAGATGTTTAAAAAGAATAGTAATTTAGAAAGAAATGTTTTAAAAAGAAAAGATATTAAGAACTTTAAATCGATGTTATGAGACGAGCCTTGGTCGGCGCTTCCGAGAAACTTTTCGTATTATTCCGAAGGCGTTTTCGTATTATTTCGGCTTTCGAGAAGCGTTTAATAGACTTTTCGTGGCGATAATTTTCTTTTATAATGTAGCATACTTTCCGTCTTATAATAATAATAATAATAATAATAAAATTAGTAATAATAATAATAATAATAACAATAATAATAATCTATTAATAATGGAGTTTATGTATCTGTCTGTCTGGCTGTCTGTCTGAAGCCGAAACTCCAGTATGACTATTTTACTGAAATTAATCTTTTTGAAATTCTTTATATACTGTCACTAAAAGTCGCTTAGACACCAGATGGGTTTTGCCATTAACATAAGTCATTCCTTTAAACCTTCAATTAAATTAATATTTACAAATATACACTTATAACTGCTATTATCAAATTTACATATGTATTTACAATATTTTCCGATAAGGTTATATTAATAAACATTATTCATACAATTAATTCAAGCTATTTTCATCATTAACGGCGTGTTTTCTAAACCATTTCAACGCGAGTACTGTTAAAATTGCAAAGTCATTGAGTGTTTTATAAGTGGTGTCCTCCCTCCCTCCGGTAATTAAATATGGCGATCTGAGTAAGCAGCCGAGTGGATTTTTAATCAGTAGTGTCCTCCCTCCCTCCGGTAATTATATATGGCGATCTGATTAAGCAGATGATTGGCTTTTTAATCAGTAGTGTCCTCCCTCCCTCCGGTAATTACATATGGCGATCTGATTAAGCAGCCGATTGGCTTTTTAATCAGTAGTGCCCTCCCTCCATCCGGTAATTATATATGGCGATCTGATTAAGCAGACGATTGGCTTTTTAATCAGTAGTGTCCTCCCTCCCTCCGTTAATTAAATATGGCGATCTTATTAAGCAGCCGATTGGCTTTTTAATCAGTAGTGTCCTCCCTCCCTCCGGTAATTAAATATGGCGATCTGATTAAGAAGCCGATTGGCTTTTTAATCAGTAGTGTCCTCCCTCCCTCCGTTAATTAAATATGGCGATCTGATTAAGCAGCCGATTGGCATTTTAATCAGTAGTGTCCTCCCTCCCTCCGGTAATTAAATATGGCGATTTGATTAAGTAGGCGATTGGCTGTTTAATCAGTGGTGTCCTCCCTCCCTCCGGTAATTAAATATGGCGATCTGATTAAGCAGCCGATTGGCTGTTTAATCAGTGGTGTCCTCCCTCCCTCCGGTAATTAAATATGGCGATCTGATTAAGCAGCCGATTGGCTTTTTAATCAGTAGTGCCCTCCCTCCATCCGGTAATTAAATATGGCGATCTAATTAAGCAGCCGATTGGCTGTTGAATCAGTAGTGCCCTCCCCCCCTCCGGTAATTAAATATGGCGATCTGATTAAGAAGCTCATTGGCTGTTTAATCAGTGGTGTCCTCCCTCCCTCCGGTAATTAAATATGGCGATCTGATTAAGCGGACGATTGGCTGTTTAATCAGTGGTGCCTTCCCTCCCTCCGGTAATTAAATATTGCGATCTGATTAAGCAGCCTAATGGCTGTTTAATCAGTAGTGTCCTCCCTCCCTCCGGTAATTACATATGGCGATCTGATTAAGCAGCCGATTGGCTGTTTAATCAGTTGTGTCCTCTCTCCCTCCGGTAATTAACTATGGCGATCTGATTAAGCAGCCGATTGGCTGTTTAATCAGTGGTGTCCTCCCTCCCTCTGGTAATTAAATATGGCGATCTGATTAAGCAGCCGATTGGCTGTTTAATCAGTAGTGCCCTCCCTCCGGTAATTAAATATGGCGATCTGATTAAGCTGCAGACGTTAATCTGGCACGTTAAACATGTAAACAACAACGCTGGCAAACACCGTGCTCAGTTTTCCATTTTTAAAACCGTCCTAAGTTTGTTTATTCTTAGCCATTATGTTTTAAAACACAAATTTATTAAATCAAATTGTTTAATTAAAATAATAATTTATTTAAAAATTACTATATAAAAACGCGCGTGCGCACGCACACACCCACACACAGTTCAGGTAAACTTTTTCTTTCCGAGAATTAAATTTTTTTTCGTGTTTACTGTATTTGATTTCTTAATACTTTCATATCCAATATTATCATTTTTTCACGACCTCAACAGAATTTATGATTCCATGTTTTATTTATTAAAAAAAAAGATGTGATTTTTTTTTTTTAATGTCAACAAAATAAACTAACACATTGTACTGGAAAACTATACAACTGATTGTAGAATCAAATTGTTTAATTAAAAAAAGGTACACACACACGCACACGCACACGCACACACGCGCGCGCGTTCACTGTATATGATTTTTTGGTGCCTTTTCATTTTAGGACCCACGCTAACTTTGACCCCATCGTTACAGTTAGGGTTAGGTTTGTTTTTTTTTCCTTTTTAATTAAAAATATTTACATGTATAGGGGGGGAAGAAAAAAAATTGGGGGAAGGCGGTCAAAAAAAAATTTTTTTTTTCTTAACTAAAAAATATTTCAATGACTGGTAATATAAAAAAATTGAGGGGGGGTACAAAAAAAATGTTCTTTCTTTTTAAACTACAAGTCTTTCTATTTATGGGCGAGGGTACAACAAAAATCGGGGTAGGGTCGAATTTTTTTTTCTTTATTTTCAACTAAAAATATTCTTGGTCATAAACACAGAAAATCAATGTCTAACCACCACAGAAATATGACTGGGGCTCCATTGGCTTACGCGTGAGCCTTCATTTCTGATGCGGCAGCCTAGCAAAAATATGCGACCGGAGGGAGTATATATTTGCTAGTAATAATAATAATAATAATAATAATAATAATAATAATAATAATAATAATAATAATAATAATAATAATAATAATAATAATGAAATCATATAATAAGAATGGAGAGGTAGATATATAAATAAATAAATAGATAAGTAAATAAATAAATATATAAGTGTTGCATTATAGGAGGCTCTATGTTGAAAATGTGTACTTCAGCTAGTACGAATTGGGACTGCGGTTTAAATTACATAGCTGAGTGCGTGTCGGGCTGACACCAACGTTTTTTTTTAAATTGTTATATAGTTCACCCCAAACAAGGAAAGTTGCCATTGTAGACGTAAGGAGCTTCTGAGAATTAGTGTTAAAGTTTTGGGGGTCATTCTAAATTGAGAGCTGTGCAGCGAGATGATTGTTCACATTAGTTTTAAGTTTCTGCATGTTAATACAGTCGGGGAAACAGGGAGCAATAATGGAGTTACAAAGGCCGGCAGCCCGAGGAAAGAAGCTATTGGAATAGAAGGCTTTCCGGCATTCGGGGACCATCCACATTGAATGGATAGGATTTAGCTGATTGTCGGGTTGGTCGAGTGTATTTACGTCAAGGGGGGGGCACCAAAGCAACAAGTTAATCGGAGCACATTCCATTGAAGTACTTGTAAAACAAGCACAAGCGTGCAACATTGCGGCAATGGGACAGGGGCTGGAGCTTGGTGGATAGTGAAGAACCTAATAGATTAGCGGCATTTTTTTGGATTTGTCTAAGAGGGAGAGACTAGTTAATGGTGCACCAGCCCAGATGTGACAACAGTAATTCATGTACGGGCGGATGGTAGCTGTGTAGAGATATAGAATACTGTCGGGTGTGAAAAGTTTTCTAGCATGGTGGAAGGGTTCCCACTTTCTTTTCAGCAGCTTTGGAAATGTCCTGTGTGTATTTGTTCCGATTTATGTTAGTTTGAACGTTGGACTCTTAGGTAGGATTTTATTTGCCATGGCAATCGGTGGTTGAAGAGGTTTCTTGTAGTTGTTGAAAGAAAATGAGCTTTGTTTTAGCAGCATTAAATATTACCATCCATTTAGTACCCTATTCCACTACAGACTGAAGGTTACTTTCTAAGGATTCAAGTATTGTTTCGGATATGTGCGTCTGTTTTGCCGAAGTGAATCGGTTTTCACACAAGTGAGTAACAAACAGGTGAACTTAAGAGCAAGAAAACAAAGCATTGTGGTCAATAAAGGCCAGAAATAGAGACCGACAGATTGTGAGAGCGATGACGTAACTTATTGTCGCGCACAAAGAAACGACAGTTTCGAGAGAGTCGGCCATGGAATTCAGGCGAACCAAACGTGGAAGATATGTGTTCTGAAACGTGAGTTAAGTTAAGTCTCGGTATAAGACGAAGGCACCCCCCCCCCCCTGTATGTCCAGCCCCGCAATTGTCCTCTAATAAGTAACACGTCCAGAAGTAACTAAAGTATAAGATAGACTGTAGTTAAAGATCAATCGGACCTCTCTATTCTACGTGACTCTTATTCAGGGAAAATAAAATCCCTTGAACCTCTCAGAAAATGTGGCTTCAGACTCCATTTTTGTCGATATATATGTAAAGACTTGTTCGCTAGACACACTGATGACGACCGCCACATAAGAGAAAAGAACGAAAGACGAGAAACATAGCAACAACGACGGCATGGAAAAGAGAAGAAGGAATATCGATGATAACTCAAAGCGGTGAAAGAAGTGACGGAGAAGACGAATCACGACGGCCAATGAAGAAGGAAACCGAGGAAGAAAAAGGTAAATTTCACTTAATATTTAACAAACATTTGCAATAGAGTAAAGAGAAAGAAAGAGAGAAAAACCACGTCTCACACACACACACACACACATTGATACCCGTTAAAAATATTAACAATGGTTGCACACCCACATTCGCACGCATTATAAAGAACACTTGAAATACAGTTTTAATACTTTTTAATAACGTTTAAAAAGATTCAATGTAACAAATGTACTGAGGTACAATAAATTGAATATATACAAAAATACATATAGCAAGTTATGGTGAATATAAATACAGTATTTTAGGTGAGTATGCTATAATATCATATTAATTAGTTGTGAGACTGTATAGGTGTAGGTAATTTATAGTTATGGAAGTATCATGTAATCTTATTTTTTTGTATAATTGGCGTTTGTGGAAATATTTATATGGTTTCAGGAGACCAAGGTTCGTATAAAGAGCTTTGTTGTGTGTGTCGAACTGAAGAATCCATTGAATCTCTTTGTTGTTGGCGAATTTTTGTTATGGGGAAATTAGAGTCTATAATGAGGAATTTAATGTTGTCTAGTGTATGATCAGGTATGGTTGAAATGTCTTGTTAGCGGTACGGAGATAGATTTCTGCGGAATGGATGTGTTATGGTTTTTGAAACGAGATCTGAACGACGTGTTTTTCTCCACAATATATCCTCCGTTGTTACAAATGAAGCAATATATGTAGTAAATGATGTTGAAACTGTCACATGTCAGATGTGGGGCTGGGAATTGGATGTTAGTGTTAGGCATATTAACGAGGAGTGTGGTGTTTATGTATGTGCTTAAAGGCATCGTGGGTTGTTACATTTGTAATTACAATGTTGCGGTGTGTTTTTGCGTTAGTGTAGTCGTGTTAGAATAGTTGCTAAATTGGGTGGTTGTCTGATTGCATTAATAGAAGGAAGGTTTAAGCTGGATTTTATAGTAGGATTCATTTATAGGTTATAAACAATTTTTTGAAGGTTTGCTGTGATTTTGTGCATGTGTTGGCTATGGTGGAAGACCATGGGGATGCGGTTGTTGGTGATTTTTTGTTTATAGTTAAGCAGACGCAGCCTGTCAATTCTAGTGTCTTTTTATAGCGTTTTTATGTATTTGATAGGGTATTCGCGAGTCATAAATTGTTGCATAAGATTAGTGACATGATGCATGTAATCTAGAGGGTCTGAGTAAATGTGTTTTATACGCATGCACGAACTGTAAATAATTGATTTTTCCTGGCTTAGGGGGTGGTTGCTGTTGAAATTAAGGAATGTGTAGTTATCTGTGGGTTTAGTATAGAGGGATGTAGATATTTATTTGATATGGGATTTGACTATAACGTCTAAAAATGGAATGGAGTTATATGAGTATTCCATAGTGAATTTGATGGTGCTATGGAAACAGTTGGTGTATTAGTGGAATTCCTTAAGGTTGGTAAGCCTGTGTAGCCAAATGAAGAAAATTTCATCAATGTAGCGACAGTAGTAAGAGGGCTTGATAGGGTGGTTTTGGAGTAGTTGGATTTCTAGTGTTTGTATGAATATGTTAGCATAGCTGATGCCATATAAGTGCCCATGGCGGTGCCTTTAACCTAGATGGAGTTTTGGCTGCTAAATTAGAAATTATTGTGCGTGATAATGAAGTGTATTAGGCTGTATATATCTTGTATTTTTTCGTTGGAGAAATTATGGTGAATATGAATGTTTTACAAGCTTGTACACCTTCATCTTGTAGGATGTTGGTGTAGAGGGATGATACGTCCTTAGTGACTAAGATAGTTTTTTTGTGAGAGATTGTCGATTTGTCAAATAGTGTTGAGGAAGTCGGTGGTGCCATTAAGGTAGCTAGGGATGTTGGGTAATAGAGGGTTTAACATGTGGTTTATGAATCTAGATATCTATTCAATTAGTATGTCAACAATCGAGATTATGGGTCCTCCTGCGGGTGGAATGTTTAGGGATTGTGCTAGCTTGTATATGTTGTCTAGATTTAGGGTAAGTGTTATAAGTGATAGCTGCAGTGTTTGTTATGAGTTTGTGGCGTTTGTGCAATTTAGGAATGGTAGTGAATTCTACTGCTTTAGGGTTTGTGGAGATTATGGAAGTGATGATGTTAGAGTGGCTGAGACTTTGGATAAGAGTTGTGAGTTCTATTTTGTAGTTGCAGTTGTAATGCTACTAATGCTTACAATAGTGTGGTGAACAATGGGCAATCAACAATCTACTCGCTATCCATACACAATAATTTCGTTTGCACGGTAACTGATAAGGCGGGACTACTTGCCCAGCATTTTGCTTTAAACTCCACTTTTTACTCAGCAAACCATACTCTCTCACATTTACCATTGCAGACCGAAGCCACACTAGATGATCTAACCATCACCCCATCTCATGTCCGGGACATAAAAAGCCTTAACACCTCCAAAGCATGTTGGCCTGATCTTATATAATTAATAGTAATATATAGATTATCTGCCTAATTGGACTCTGTCCTCTCAAAAATCTACAACAAATTCCTTGCCGAACCTTGCTTCCCTGATAGCTGGAGATTGCCTCTGTGCTACCAGTCTTCAAAAATTCTGGAGATAGAACTGACCATCAGAATTATTGCCCCATCAGTTTACTCCCGCTCTGCGGTAAAATCTTTGAATCCATAATCAATCTAGCGATAGTCCGTAACCTCGTTAATGCTAAACTTCTTTCTGACTATCAGTCTGGATTTTGGCAAGCACAGTCTACTGATGATATCCTAACGGTCATCTCTGAACGCATATAAGATACACTGGATAAGGCAGGTGACGATAGGGCGGTAGCTCTTGATATATACAAAGCCTTTGACAAGGTCTGGCATAAAGGTATTCTCAGAAAAATTAATTCATATGGTATTACTGGACAAATATTTAATATAATTAGATACTTCCTCTCCAAAAGAAAGATCCAGGTTGGCCTCGATGGCCGTTCATTCAAACAGCATGGCATAAATGCAGGTGTACCAAATGGATTGCTCCTTGTTCCTTTATTGTTCCTGATTTTCATAAACGACCTCCCGTATGACATTGTGTCTGAGATGGATATATTTGCTGACGCTCCCTTGCTCTACTCTCGTCATATGGGTAAAATGGACGCGCACATATCCGAGGCAATGGCTAAGTCTTTAAAAAGCGGCCTTCCATCTGTAGTGGCATAAAGTCATAAATGGATAGTAACATTCAAGACAAAGCTCATTTCCTTCAACAACTACAAGAAATCTCTTCAACCACCGATTGCCACGCGTTCACACTCATTTGCTTAATATTCACGGGTCGCATGAATTGGAACAAATGCATAGAAAACATTGTCAAGGCTGCTGCAAAGAAAGTGGGCTACTTCTACCGTGCTAGAAAACATCTCACACCTGATAGTATCCTATACTTTTACAAAGCCACCATCCGCCCACGCATGGAATATTGTTTTCTGTTATGGGCTAGTGAACCATCCATCAGCCTCTCCCTCTTAGACACGGTCTAATAAAAAGTATCTAATATAATAAGTCCCTCACTATAAAGCAAGCTATAGCCCCTGTCCCATCACGCAATGTTGCATCCTTGTGCTTGTTTTACAAGTACTTCAATGGAATGTGCTCCGATTAACTTGTTGCTTGGGTGCCCCCTCGACGTAAATACACTCGATCAACCCGACAATCAGCTAAATCCTATCCATTCACTGTGGAGGTCCCCAGATAACGGAGAGCCTTCTATTCTAATAGATACTTTCCTAGAGCTGCCGGGTGGTCTTTGGAACTCCATTCCTGACTTCTGTTTTCCCGATTGTGCCGACATGCAGAAATGTAAAACTAGTGTAAACAAGCATCTCGCTGTACAGCTCCCAATTTATTATGACCCCCCAAAACTTTCATCCAAATACTCAATAGTCCTATACGTCTACCATGGCAACTTGTCTTGTTTGGGGTGAAGTGAGTTTAATATATATATATATATATATATATATATATATATATATATATATATATATATCATGTAATGTATATAATAAATAATATAACATGAATTTTATATAGTTAGAGTAAAAGGAATATGAGAAAATTATGGCTTAGATTTAACTATACGAATCAAATCGAAATTCCTATGGCGAAGCTCAATATTTATTATACACAACATAAAGCTTATCACTATGTATCCAATGATTTAAAATAACATTCAAATCCGGTTTCGATGATAAAAACTCCTAGAAAACATTAATTTTAAGTACGTTTATAGTCCAATATTTGTTTTTCTCGTCAGAAAATAGCATGTTTTGGTGCTTTTTTATGTTCGAACTTGATATAAATGATATTTTAAATCTTTGAATATGGAGTATGTGATGGAGAAATAGAGAGAGAGAGAGAGAGAGAGAGAAAGAGAGAAAGAGAGAGAGGAAGAGATAGAGAAACAGACAAGCAGACAGACAGAGAGAAAGATAAAGCGTGTGTGTGTGTGTAATGTTTTCAAAAAGGTAAAAATTGACTCAATGTCCAGAGTATGGGTCGGTTATATTTATTAAAATAGATATAGACAGGATATTATGTACGCAATAGTAGGTTTTATAGATGTCTGATGCAATAGATTTTAATCAGAGAGAGGCGTTTATTCTAAGTATTTGGTTAAATTAAGAAGGTTAAAAAATAACAGTGTACTTTATGTTTATATCCAGATCGAAAAAAATCTTTGAAACATTTTGAAGTTACACAAAATTTGAATTTTTGACGGAATTAAGATTCCGTGTCTTCTAACATTGAACCGAGTGAATAAGAAAACCTCCACAAACGGATCCACTTCTGAATTAGACGACCCAAAGGCTCCGTGGTCCAACTTTAAAATGATTCCGGACTACGTTTTTTTCGTCGGGAATATTAACAAGAAAATATACTGTTTTTTGTCTTCTTAATTCTGTCTTCTGAACGTTAATAAGATGCCTTAGTTCGTTCATAATATCCAGTATGTATCACTCCCTCTCCCTCCCTCTCTCTCTCTCTCTCTCTCTCTCTCTCTCTATATATATATATATATATATATATATATATATATATATATATATAGAGAGAGAGAGAGAGAGAGAGAGAAATACAGATGAATAGAGGCAAATATATATATATATATATATATATATATATATTAAAAAGTCACACATTTTGAAGCGTTGGGTGGGTGGCAATAATAACGAAGATATTTTTTTATAAAATATTTAGAAAACCTTGCACAACGCAGATTATTTGTTTTTAAAAATAAATTATTTAAATCTACCATCTTCAGAAGAATATTTCTTCTTTTTCATTTTTTTCTTTTTTCCTCTTGGTTGAGACATTCTCGTGGTCAATTTGAAAATCCGTCTAGGTGTTTTGACGAAGAAAGAAAAATGTTGATGTGGCTGTGTGTCACGTGGTCGGCGTGGAAGTGTATATTAAAAAGTCACACATTTTGAAGCGTTGGGTGGGTGGCAATAATAACGAAGATATTTTTTTATAAAATATTTAGAAAACCTTGCACAACGCAGATTATTTGTTTTTAAAAATAAATTATTTAAATCTACCATCTTCAGAAGAATATTTCTTCTTTTTCATTTTTTTCTTTTTTCCTCTTGGTTGAGACATTCTCGTGGTCAAGTTGAAAATCCGTCTAGGTGTTTTGACGAAGAAAGAAAAATGTTGATGTGGCTGTGTGTCACGTGGTCGGCGTGGAAGAGTATATTAAAAAGTCACACATTTTGAAGCGTTGGGTGGGTGGCAATAATAACCTAGACGGATTTTCAACTTGACCACGAGAATGTCTCAACCAAGAGGAAAACAGAAAAAAATGAAAAAGAAGAAATATTCTTCTGAAGATGGTAGATTTAAATAATTTATTTTTAAAAACAAATAATCTGCGTTGTGCAAGGTTTTCTAAATATTTTATAAAAAAATATCTTCGTTATTATATATATATATATTAGTCATCCATAGCAGACTCTTTCAAGCGGAGCTAACGCATAGAATTCTGTCGTTCCGACCCCTACAACACGATAAGTAGCCATGCACTATCTCTCTGGCTCTCTGTCTCTCTGTTACTGTTTACCCGTCTGTCTATCTCTCTCCAACCCCTGTATTCTTTTTGCACTCTCATATTAATGTCTTTAAAAAAAAATTCTTTTTGGTTAGTCAGCTTAAAATATTTATTTTCAGACGTGAGAACTGCCTCTAGTTAGAAAAAACGCTTTTTTATCACCGATTTTGATAGACAAGTATGTAGATGTTTTAATTTTCAGGTCTTAAATTCTTAATATAAAAGCAAGTAGAAAGTGACAGAAAAAAAGTGCAACAACACTCCCGATGTCCCCCTCCATAGCACAGTGTATCGATACTCGATAGCTGACTGGTACACCTTAAGATCTTTCATTTCAGAAATACCCCTGCATTCCATGTTTGAAAAGAATGTGTTCTCTATTGCATCCGACTTAACTGATTGGTTAACCATTATTATAGAGAGCTTCATACCTTTCAAGAAATTCCAACAAAAAACAAGCTGCCATTTGCAATACACACCAGAATTTGCCGCCGATACTGCACACAGAAACTAGCATTTCAATTGCTATCAACGAAATAGATGTTCTGAAACTAAAGCCGCCTTTAGGACTGCTAGCAACAATTGCGAAAGGGTTATAGAAAACGCAAAAGAGAGTCATATGCCTAATCTGTTAAGTCTAAGGTAGTGGAGCAGAGGCTTGATTCCCACCAGTTTTGTTGAATAACTCAGCGGGTCCTGAACAGATGGATGACATCTATCTCAACCATCATCAACGGCCCTGAGGTGATTTCCTCAGCATAGGATGAAACCAAACTTTTGCAAATAGCTTTTCACAAAACTCCACCCTTTCCGATCAAGGCCGCCTTCGTCTTGAATTCCACCTAAGATTGAAGATACTTTGAGCGACATTCATATATCTGTTCGGGATGTTGCCAAACTTATCAAGAACCTCGATGCCAGTAAAGCAACTGACCCTAACAACATTCCAATCATAGTGCTTAAAGACCTTAACCGGAACTAGGCCTAATTCTTACAAAGATGTTCAAACATTTCTTAAAGGGGAAATACTTCCCAACACCCTGGATAACTTCGTTTGTCTGCCCAGTATTTAAAAATACTAGTTATCGGTCGTCTGCATTTCAGTACAGACCAATAAGTCTCCTGTGCATCATGAGCAAGTTGCTTGAATTTGTGATAAATCGATAAGTTGTCTAGCGCCTCGGCAAAACAACTTACTCAGTGACAAGCAATGTGGTTTTCATCCTGCGAGATCAACAGCCGATGTGCTGACTGTAATATCGCATCGGATCAGTGAATTTATTGACGGAAGCTTTGTTTCTAAAGTAATAGCTCTTGACATATCAAAGGCCTTTGATAGGGTTTGGCATAAATGTCTATTTCATAAGCTTGCTAGCTATAGAATATTTTGAAATGTACCCCAACAATCAAATCTATTCTTTCTGATAGGTTCATAAAAGTAGTCGTTGACGGGCAGAAGTCCGAAGCTCATAGTATCAATGCTGGTGTGCCTCAAGGATTCATTCTGAGCCCAACTCTCTTCCTGATCTTCAGCTTAAAATCATATTGTAAGTCGATATCTCTGCAGACGACACAACCATCTATTGCAAGACTTTGTAGACCAGAAGTGACCAAGATCTTTCTGACTCTCTCTCCTCCAACCTTGAGCACGTGGTGCAATAGGGTTAAACGTGGTTGGTTACTTTTAATGCGTCCAAAACCAGGCTTCTCTCTTCTCACCACTGCTCTGATCCCCACTTGGTCCTAATTGAAATGAATAGCCTCAAGGAAGGGGGGGCTTCTTTGAAAAGCTTCTGGAACTGGTTATGGCGCCAGTGACATGTCTTCATCCCTTCTCCTGTCAGTAGAAGCGGACCCGCTTGGATTATATCTAAGCCACGCGAGCAGTCCACGAGCTGGATTTTGTTTTGTCAGAAACTACTTCTTACAAAACAAAGTCCAGCTTTGTTGACAACTATGTTTAGTTAATAGTTCTTGCTTTAAAAGTAATTCTTTTTCAAATATCCAACAGATTAACTTAAAAGTTTAGACTATCGAGATATAATTGTGAAAATCTTTCGTATTTCACTTTCAAATGCATTGGGTAACTGTTCAATGGACTTCTATATTCCATTTTAAATCTTAGTTTAATAAATAGTTGGAAATAATGTGGGGGTAATGGATACAAGTTCAGAAACATATGTAAGTACTGCAAGATAAAAATGTCGATAATTCAAGTATTAACTTTTCAGCCAAATAATTAATTATGAAGCCAAAGAATACGATGGCTTTCATTTAGATTAACCGAGATAAGGTTTCTATAAATAAGCATATTTTCCACATAGAGAGAGGAATAGAGGAAGAGAGATATAGAGGGAGGGAGAGAGAGAAATAAAGAGATAGAGAAAAAAGGGAAGTAAATAGAAAAATGGTAATTATGAAACAGACAAATACATAGACATCTGCAAATAGATAGATTGTAAATATGATATATATATATAATTATGATTGTATATATATATATATATATATTTAGGCAAACATTATTAAATAACACGGAGTGGTTTTGTTTGATGCGACTTTTTTTATTTTTTCAATTTTCCGAATTGTCCATGTAATGTTTCGGTCAAATTGATGTAAATATGATCCATGGGTTTCTTGTTCCATTCTTTTTTCTTTTTTGCAAGTACTTTCGATTTGAATCGTCAAATCATCTTCAGGCGGTATCAGTTTTAGTGTCTTTACAAATTATGACTTTACTGTTGTGCTCATTTTTAATTATAACGGCAAGTAGTTTATAACTTGAAAAAGCGTCTGTAAAGTTGAAATGTACATGAGAGCGTGATGGCGTTCTACACATATGAGAGATTTAAAAGTTTGACTGTTTAAACCGTTAAGAAATTGATGAATATAAAGAAAGTGCATACAATTCAAACGCATAACTACCTAATGGCTTTGGTAATGTTAATTATTATGCTAAACACTTTAAAATGTTGCGACTAGTTTCATAATTGACATTATTAATTGTGGGATGTTTAGTTTTTATGTAGAGGGCTTCGAGTATTTTTAGTTTTTGATATTGGTATCGTGGTGTATTATTTTGGTATTGTTAACAAGGATGTTTCTATATTGGGAGGGGGTACAATTATTTTTTTTACGTGTTGGCATATAGAGCTAGTGTCGGAGAGATGTAGGGTGAGTCTTCGGGATAGTGTTGTGGAAGTAGAAACCTATGTAAGAATTAGTTTTTTTTTATTGTTGTCAGAGATACATTCTCCCATAGGGCATTGAAACTTATATATTACATTGGTTCTTCCTAATGTATTTTGGGTTTGAGAAGTGTTATTTTTAACAACATAGTTTGATGTTTTCATTTTTTTATAATAAATGATAAATCGTATTTTATCATCAGAATTGGTGGGGGATATATAGCGATGTATTATATTTTTAAGAGCTTTTTCATCCAATTTAAAGTTTGGATGCATTTGGTTACAATAGAATAGATTTATGTAGTGGGAATTATTTAGCTTATTATTAGTAGGATTATCTAAATTTCTAATCATTAATTTTATTTGTTCATCAACCATATAATTGGGAAATTGATTATTAATTAGGACTTGCTTTATGTTTTTTAATTCATTAAAAAATATTTTTTGGATGAGGAGATAATTTTGCACGGTTTAATAGATTTTTGACCATAGCAATTTTATATCTATATATGCATTAACTTTTAAAACTTAAAATACAGGTGTTAATAGATGCAGTTTTTTATAGGGAGAGGTGATGAATGCATCACTGTTGGAGTCAATGAGAACATCTAAAAACGGAATTTTATTGTTAACATTAAGCTCATGAGTGAATTTAAGAACTGAATTATTTTGAAAAGTATCTTGTAGTTTTTTTTATTTCATCTATACTATTTACTAAAATAAGAATATCATCAACGTAGCGGGCATAAATGGAAAGTTTAGTGATTATATTAAACATTTTATTTTCGAGGTCGGCCATATATATATATATATATATATATATATATATATATATATATATATATATATATATATATATAAGCAACAAGTCGCTATTAATACATGGCCGGTTAAAAATAGCGGAATCCCCCCTTTGTTATACATAGATTGTAAATATGATTATATATATAAATATGATTATAATTGTATACACACACATATCTCTCGCTCTTTCTTTCTCTCTCTCGCTCGCTCTCTCTCTCGCTCTCTCTCTCTCTCGCTCTCTCTCTCTCTCTCTCTCTCTCTCTCTCTCTCTATATATATATATATATATATATATATATACACTCCCATACTAATGATTGCAGGTTTTGCATGATACACATGTGTATATGGGTTAATTTGAAAATATTATTCATGAATAATTATTTAAAGCTCTCGCTAAATTGAACACTTTAAGTAAATTAATAACAAGCCCTTATTTATAGCGTAATGGAATACTCTAGGCCCAACCTATTGAGTTTTCTTGACGATTAACTGATATGGCCACTGAATTTGCCATTTAGACGTTAATCTCCCTTTTCTATAGAAATGCGTGTTGAACAAACTCCGACTACGGAGGAAATTATTACTTTCGTATTGGGGTTCGAACTGTGTCACTGGCAGGGATTGTCTTCACCCATACTGATGATTGCAGGTTTGGCATGAAACACATGTGGGTTAATTTCAAAATATTATTTATATATATATATATATATACATATATATATATATATATATATATATATATATATATATATAGACTACAAGTCATTATCAATACATGTCTGGTTAAAGACAACTAAACTTTCTCCCTTTCGTGATTCTATAAATCATTGTCTCGATTCGGCGAGCTAATTTCCGGGTCTCTAGTGTTATTTCCAGAATTTGGGATCCGCGAGGTAATTTTCAACCATCTCAAACGGTTTATATATTCGCGATCGTCTTCAGGGTTTGTTTTTTGTTGCTATATTTTTGTTGTTTCTTAAAGTGTTTTATTATTTTTCTCTGTAGTTTTGGCATGAGAAAAGATGTGTAATTTGATTTCTTATTTATTTGTACATTTATCAATTTATCGTGTTTATTAATATATTGTTTTGTCAGCTTTTTATCGTGGATGAAGATAACATGTAGTTTAATTAATTATTCATGCATTTGTATATTTATAGTTTTTATTAATTTGTATTTCTAATTTAGTTGTAGACATTTAATACGTTAATACCTATGCTAAATGTTATTCTATTAACATTCGGGTGTTTCTTTTTAATGCATAGTGCTTGCATGACTTTTAACGTCGTGTACAGGTATTTTTGTGTATGATATTTGTGTTGGAAGTCAGGATTTTGTCTGATAGCAGCAGTCTGTAATGTTTTACTGTCCGTCGTTATGTGGCGGTGACTTGCGCTAGTTTCTGATAGATTGTGTGTAAGGCGTCCGGAGAGAGTTGTTATTTTGTGGCCAATGTTGATACTATGTTTTTGGGTTGGGTCTTAGGAAGACATTCCTTAAATGGAAATGATAGCATGAAACACTTGTCCATAGATTCATTTTATATGTACGTAATATTTATTAATATATATATATATATATATATATATATATATATATATATATATATATATATATATATATATATATATATATATATATACAATGGATAGATGACCAAGGTAAACAGTTATCTTTAAAACAATTATATCGTGAAAAGGCAATGCTCAATATACGAGATAGAGAAATTATACAATTAAATGAATGATTAGAATAAAAATTGGAAAAAGAACCATATTTATTAAATCATCAATTAGTTTAAACAAGAGATATATCACTAAACTAATCAATGGATGTTTTAAAATGCAAGCTTTTATTATGCATTTTTCTATCGATGTGGATTTTCTTTGCTCAAAAATCTGTTGCGTATTTTTATAAATTAATATTTTTTAATATTTTAAAATCTGTGCAAACAGTAATAGAATTTTTACTGCTTCATCCCGATGTTTTTGAAAATCCAGGGGTTAAAAAAAGGAAAATGTTTATTGATATACTCCTTGTTTAAACGATTTGATGATTCAATAAATATGTTGTTTTTTTCCTAATTTTCAGTCTCATTATTCATTTAATTTAATATATATATATATATATATATATATATATATATATATATATATATATATATATATATATATATATGTATACTTATGAATACTTGTTTTTATCTACATACATATGCGTTTCATCCTTACGGGAATCGTCAGTGTAGAGAAGATTATTCATACCGGTCGCTGGACTCGAACCCCGGAACACGGGATCATGTTTCAAACTCAAATTCCGACGTCTTAGTCCAAACAGCAGTTATCAACCACCCGGTGAATCAGTGAGAAATTAATCCTATAAAAAAGCAGCCGTCGTCAAAGTGTTCAACTACTGAAAGGAACATGCATTGATGTATATATATATATATATATATGTATATATATATAAATCGCTTTTAATCGCTTCAACGTTAATTTTGGCATACTCAATTTCCCCATTTGCTCTTTCTTTCGACGTTATTATTAATTAAAACTATCGATTTTCTCCTGACGAGATGATAGTCGAAAGGGCCTTAGAGAGATTTCCGCGTATTCTTTTTAAATGTATATATATATATATATATATATATATATATATATATATATATTGCTCATTCTCTCTTTCATTTTACTTCACTGTAAGTTTTCAGAAATCATAGGGCTCCTTTCATCTCACTTGATCTCAATATGAGATGCATAAATATCCGAGTGTTCCATTAAAGTTCTCTTTTACCTCCCAAACCTTCAGTTAATAAAAGAGTTAACATTAATTTTCTTCTCCACAATTGACCACTTAACTATGTTATGGTATGCGGTCTTTTGGCCTAACCGGATTCCAGGAAAAAGAATCTATTTCGTCGGCTGGAGTATCCAGCTTAGTTCCGTTACTAGAGGCACCACCACTTGGAGAAGATGTACAATTCCTCGTAGAACCCATTGTTATAGTAGCCATACGGAGGTGAACCTATTTGTGCTTCGAATACTTTGTTATTTTGAATATTTGGTCAGGGTGTACTTGTAGGAGAAAATATCCTGATCCCTGCACAGAGAGACCTAAGACACTCGAGGACAGTATCTAGTAGGCATTCAAATACTCTTCTATGTTTGTGTGTGTAAGAAAATGAACATTACCTATTAAAATATTTAATCTCGAAGTGGCTATGTTATTGCAAATGTCAGACAGGAATGAAACATTGGACCACAACTACTCAAGCTGTAGACACACTTTTTTACTCTTTTGTTTTTGGATTCGAGAGTTACCTTGAAATAATCAAATACAAAAAAAAGAAGACGTACTCGAGGACAAATCACAGACAATATATGTATACATATGAAACTAAATCTTACAGATGACAGCTTGTAGATATAAAAAGGCGTTTGCATGCACAGGTAATCGCGTGTTGCTATATATTTATATATATACATTTTTATAGAACATCGTAAGAGTGAATCCAAAAATAGATTATAAATGTGTGGCATTTTTTATTATGAGATGACTCACATGTGTAAATCTACACGCCAAGACACAGTTTCTTTTACTTACTTTTTTATTTATAAACTCAACTTACAGCTTTCCAGTTATTCAATACAGATTAGTACATTGTTCAGATCCCTAAAATGTTTCAAATATTTGAAACATTTTACAACTGAAAGTTTGCTCTGTTGTTTTGTTTTACGGCAGATCGACCATTTTTAGTTAAGTTATATATTTTGGTAAAGGCTCAACATATCTTCAAACATTTATAAATTCACTTGTTTTATGGGCTTATATTTTTTTAATTATTATTTTATTGGCATATATTAAAACCATAATTGTTTTATAGGCAAATATTTTGAAAGCAATTGTTTTATATTTTAAAAATGATTGTTTTATTGGCAAATATATATTAATAGACAAAGCGTATTATAAGCAGCTTTAAAAATAATTGTTTTATAGGTAGCTATTTAAAAAAATATTTTTCATGACCAGCTATTTTAAAAATAATTATTTTATACGCAGATATTCAAAAAAATAATTGTTTTATAAGCAGGTACTTAAAATATTTAATATTTTAAAAATAATTGTCTTATAGATAGCTTTCTAAAAATAATGATGTTATAGGCAAGTATTTTAAAATAATTGTTTTATAAGCACCTATTTTAAAATAATTTGTTTATCGACAGATATTAAATATTAATTGTTTTATAGGTAATTATTTAAAAAATAATTGTTTGATCGGTAGGTATTTT
>OY744517.1:143325346-143342846 GCA_963556195.1 Sepiola atlantica | reverse complement strand
AAATATAGAGAGGCAGTTCCAAGAAGACTTCCGATAACCACGACTGTTTATCATAGCCATGATGCCACTCAACTACATACTCAGGAAATGTGGTGCCGGATACGAATTTACAGACACAGAACAATGAATAAACCACTCCATGTATATAGACGACCTAAAATTATTTTCAAAAAACAAAAGGGAAATGTAACAGCTGATAAATACGACCAGAACCTTCAGCCAGGACAGTCAAACGGAATCTGTAATGGGAAAGTGTTCACTCGTAGAGATGAAAAGGGGGAAACTGGAGACGACAGAGGGTGTGGAACTGCATAACCAGATGAGAGTGCTAGGCGAACATGAAAGCTATTAATATTTGGGAGTTCTGGAAGCAGACACCATCAAATCTACAGAAATGAAAGAGAAGATTAGAGAAAAATATCTGGGAAGGACAAGAAAACTCTTAGAAACGAAATTATATAGCATAAACCTAGTAAATGATATAAACATCTGTGTAGTATCACTACTAAGATACTCTGGACCATTCATAGGCTGGACTAAAAAATAACTCAGGCATCTTGACCTTGCACAACGCACTACATCAAAAAGACTATAAGGACACTCTACATGAAAAGAACCGAACGAGAAAAAGGACTGGTAAGTTTAGAGGACTGTGTTGAAGACACAAAAATAGCTATAGAAATACATAACCCAGAACACAGAAAAAATAATCACCGAAGCAAAAGGCACCGTTGCAATAAACAACCCAGGAAGTACCGTAACCAGAAACAAAAGGACAAGAAAAGAAAAGTGGGAAGAAAAACAACTACATAGACGCTTCATAAGACTGACAAGAGAAGAAACCAACGAAAATAGCTGGACATAGCTAAAAAAAAAAGACACTTGAACAGAGAAACGGAATAATTACTGACTGTTGCAAAGAACAATGCGATTAGGGCAAACTACATTACATCTAAAATAGATCAACCCCAGGAAAACAGTAAATGCAGACTATGTGGACAAAGAGACGAAACACTAAATAACATAAGTGAATGCAACAAACTAACACAAAAAGAACACAAGAACAGACACGCCTTCGTAAGACTGACAAGAGAAGAAACCAACGAAAATAGCTGGACATAGCTAAAAAAAAGACACTTGAACAGAGAAACGGAATAATTACTGACGGTTGCAAAGAACAATGCGATTAGGGCAAACTACATTACATCTAAAATAGATCAACCCCAGGAAAACAGTAAATGCAGACTATGTGGACAAAGAGACGAAACACTAAATAACATAAGTGAATGCAACAAACTAGCACAAAAAGAACACAAGAACAGACACGCCTTCGTGGAAAAAGCATTACACAGACTGCATTTTACACATGGTCCAAACATAAACCAGACATTGTACTACCCGAACCTAATACTCTGAATCTACCCGTACCTAAGGCTCTCAATCTCTCTGTACCTAAGTCTCTGACTCCTTCCCGAACCTCAGACTCTGACTCTTTTCCGAACCTTAGGCTCTGACTCCTCTCCCAATCTCAGGCCCTGAATCCTTACGAACCCCAGGCTCTGACTCCTACCCGAACCGCAGGCTTTGACCCCTTCACAAATCTCAGGCTCTGACTCCTTTCCGAACATGAGGCTCTGACTCCTTCCCGAACAGCAGTTTTTTTTATCTCGGATAATGTAGCGTTTAAACACACCTGTTAATCTACAATATTGAGCACTTTTTAATCAAACACTTGCTCTATCTAGAATAATGAGCACTTTTTAGATTAACTCTAACTCTTTCCCAGAACCTCCTACTCTGACTACTTTTCAGAACCTCCGACTCTGACTCCTTCCTGAATCTTTAACTCTAACTCCTTCCCGAACCTACGGCTCTGACTTATACCCAAACCTCAGGCTCTGATTCCTACCCGAACTTTAGGCTATGACTCTTACCCGAACCTCGGGCTCTGACTCCTTCCCAAAACTTCAGACTCTAAGTCTTTCCCGAACATCAATGTTTTTCTCGGGCAATGCTGCGTTTAAACACACCTGTTCAATTTAGGATATTGATCATTTTTTAATTAAACACCCGCTCAATCTAGGATAATTAACACTTTTCTAATTAAGGAAGCCTTCTCATACTTCTACTTCTTTGTTTCCCAAACCTCCGACTCTCACTCTTTCCCAAACCTTCGGCTCTGACTTCTTCCCGAACATCCGGCTCTTACTCCTAACCGAACATCAGGCTCTGACTCCTACTTGAACGTAAGGCTCTGACTCCTACCCGAACGTAAGGCTCTGGCTCCTTCCCGAACCTCAGGCTCTGACTCCTTCCCGAACCGAAGGCACTGACCCCTTCTCCTTCCCGAACTGCAGGCTCTGACTCTCTCCCGAACCTCAGGCTTTGATTATTTCCCGAACCTCCAGCTTTGACTGTTTCCTTAACCTCCGACTCTGACTCCTCCCCGAACATCAGTTTTTTTCCTCAGGCAATGCTCTGTTTAAACACACCTGCTCTATCTAGAATATTGATCACTTTTAAAATTAAGGCGGCCTACGGATTATTATTAAAACTAAGTCTCCACCCCCCCTCCCGTTATCTTTGTTGAGAAATTCCCTTTTAGTTGTAGGTGAAGAAAGCAAAAAAAAATGTGCGTGCTTCTTGAGCACTACTGAAACACTCAAATAAAATTAAGGAGGCCTCCTGAGCAGTAATAAACCATATTTCTTCGAAGAGAAATGATTATATTCAGAATAGTTAAGAAACGATTAAAACAAATACGGAGATTACTGCATGATAACATTAAACTCAGTGTTTAATGATTTTTCCCCAATATTATTTATTCGGAAGAAGAAGAAGAAGATGAAAAAAAAGAAGAAGAAGAAGAAGAAGAAGAAAAATAACCTATATCTCCTAAACCCTTGTAAGAGTTTGTGACATATTTGTATTCTATAAAGGTTCGGCGCGAACGCAGACCCCACGTTAGTATTACAGAATCTTTGTTCAAACTCAACCATATTTATCTAATTACTCATGTTAATGTACTTTAACTTTAATATAACTTACGCTAATTCCCTAACATTTTTATAAAATTCCTACCTTCTCGCGGCTCGACACTGAAGGAGTGTCTGTATATTACATATCAAATTTCGTAAACTTTCGAAAACAATCTTCTTTCTCGGCCTTTTGGCTAAGATCAACGTGTGATATCTGTTCCTGGAACTTTTTTTTTAAATTAAAAATCAGAATTTCGTTGACAACCACCTCACTTTTTGAGATCCCTTCCTGGCTATATTTCACGGGTGAATGCTTACACTTTCCTCAGTCTTTATATCATTTGCCTGAAGCGCTACTAACAGCATATGCCAACATTTTCTCAAGCTTTTTACTAAGGAGCACCTACCGGTGAATGCCGACACTCTCCCGGGATTTTGCCAGAGGCGCCCCTACCAGCGAATGCTGACACTCTCCCCAGCTTTTGCTTTAGGCGCTATTACCAGTGAATTCCGACACGCTCTCAAGATTTTTCCTTAGGCGCTCCTACCAGTGAATGCTGATACTCTCCCAGGCTTTAACATAATCGCCTGATGCGCCTCTAGCGGCGAATACCGACGTTCCCAGTCTTTACTTTATGCGAAAAAGAAGATAAAGAAGTAAAAAGACTTGGTCCTCTTTAAATCGTCACCCATTTAGTACTGGCCAGTATAGACGTTTCTTAACTTTGTCATGTATGGAAATATGAGTCGGCAGTCCGCCTACCTATTACCTACGACGTAACGTGCACAAGAATGAGTCAGCAAAATTACTACATATTACATTGATTGATTTGCCAATTACTACATAATAACGTTGAATTTACAAAAACCGGCTCAGTTTACCCTCAAGGAATAAATTTTTTTTTCTGAATTTTCCTCGTGGCCACATCGATCGCTTGCTAAAAGATGTATGGTGAATAATTATAGAAAAAAAAACATTTAATGTGTTTTAAATAACGATAACCGCTCATTACGACTGAAATACATGAAATAATATTAAGATAAAATAATACGGAAAACCGCGTTTTCCACAGGGTGCGTATTGTTTTGGAATATAGAATAGGCTTACAATGAACAAATGCAGAGTGTCCGTTAAATTACACTCCGTTAAACTTATAACTTTTAAATTCAGATAATGGTAAAGTATATATTTTATATTTAAGTGAAAGAGTTCAGTTGATCTAAATGTTTTCAAGCCGTAGCAAATCGATAGTTTATGAGCAAAAAGAATTAAGTTGCTCAAGTAATTTAAGTAGTTAGCAAGTGTTTGCTGTGAGTAAAGTTGTTATACGAAAAAATTTAGATATAATGTAGCAAAAAAAAGAAAGCAAGATTATTGATGCAATAATAATAACAATCTGCTAATCTGATATTAGATTAATTGAGAATGTAAAACAAATTTTTGAATAGTCAACCAAAATGCCTCCCAAAAGAAAGTGCAGGTAAAGGGAAATGTAGAGTAGGTAACAGAACACAGCAAGAGTAAAATTAATAACGGTATTAAAAAGAAATAGTTCTCCTATCAAGAAGATTCCCCAGTGACCGTGGGTGACAGTGGTAGTTGATCTGAGCGTGAGAGTGAAGATTCCTCTAACTTCCTGTATGGATGACTATGTTAGGAGAAGCTGTCGATACGAATAAAATGTAGAAATTATTGAAAGCGAACAACACAGATGCATCATTTTTAAAACACGCCTCAAGAATTGGCTTAAATTGCTGCCGAAGAAGATTCACATATGTAGCTTTTGAATAATCGCCAATGAAATAAATGTACTTTATTATGAAGAAGTAATATACTTCTTTCTCGCTCGGGTGATATTCTTTGCTCAATTTGAACATCGCTTGGAAATGACGTTCTTAATAGTATTTTCTCAGACTGGCATATAAATATTGCTATAATAAATTATTGTTGCCAAAAACTGTTCTAAATTTAACGCCACCATTGCATTTCTTGTCAAATTATACTCGAAAAGGGTTTATGTGATATTTGTATAGTACTTTGTTTTCAACTACATCCACAGAAAGAGCGACACTGATTGCACATATACAGTATAAATTACATCCTATAGTTTCTTCTTTGACAAGTTCACGTCTAACTGTCATGGCCGACTTTTGAGAACAATTAATCATTTTATAACGACATGCAAATCATCTGAGCGTGAATAGACCCATCAACAATTGAAATGAAAGCCTTATTTGGTGAGTACACACGGAGCTGAACTACACGGTTGTAATATATGACAGTTTTGCGAAAAAAGAGAGACATCCTGTTGAGTAGCGAACCTATTCCAACAGCAAATGGTCGCTGATTCAATGGAACCTTTGATGTCTTTGCCTTTTACAACCTCTTCGTTTTATGACGTAACGGAGGCATTTCCATATGCCAATTACAAATAGAGGCGAAGTATTCGCATACAGATTGTGTATGCGGAAGTACATTACATTCTAGCTGAAATACTTGACCCATGACAGGTCCACGATAATGAGGTACACTTGAAATGTTAGTAAGACATCAACACCCCGAAATATTACAAAGAGTATAATAATAAAGTGCTACGGTCAAAAGTGTGAAAAATAAATATGAAACAACTCAGGTTTTGTTGTTTTTAGTGTTCAGCTTCATAGAGAGTGTTTTAGAATGAACGAATTGACAGCGCATGGTCAGCTAATGCCATAGCGACGCATCCTCTTTTTTGTTTGTTAACCGAGACAGACTTCTGAATGGTCGTGCATGAAGTCTTCCTCATTGGTCGAATCTATTAGTCGTTAATCTACAAGGTTGCAGAGATGACCAAAGGACGACGGACCCTGGTGTCGACTCCCCCTCGATTTTCACCAGAACTCTGTGAATCGGGTTAGAGAGCCTATACCGCTTTGAGCCAAACATCCGCCAGAGGATAGAGTGTTCTAGTTCCGTTAGATATGATGGGTTATAAGTAATTCGTAATTGTAGTCTTAGTATCGCCTGTACTGTGGATTGAACCTTCAACACCCAGAAAACTGTCATATATAACTGCGGATTACTTAGCACTTTATCCGTTTCATCGCATGGATTCCGTTCGAAATTCAGTACAAATTCTCGATTTTGACATAAAGATTTCCAGTTCTTCTAGACGCCCGCGAAGAAGGTCGGATGTTACATCTGCCGAAATGTTGTGAGAATAACATCCAAAATGAGAACAGTAGTCAGAGTAAAGCAAATAATAGAAATAGTTTTCTGTTGTCAAATTGTCAAGTCGACCCGGTTTTTTTATATATTCATATGTATTAAAACACAATGGATATATTCGTAAATAACTTTGTCTATTTCTGTTAGTTAAACACGTTAGTAAATAATAAAAAAAAAGAACTAGCAAATATTTACATACATCTGATTGCATTTATAATTATGTCAACCGCTCGGTATTCATCATTGCGCATGCGTATGTACAAACAAAAAAACGCGGGAGATATATGGCTTTTTGCACGTTCGAATGCACAAAGCAGTGCCATATTGCGCGCGGACAGACGAGTTATGCTTATTAGACGTTACACTAGAGGAGCGAGGTTAGCTATTTCACCATAGCACTAACACAGATATGTGGGTGTCTTAGCTAATATACGCTTTGTTTCAAGCAGCTAGTTCACATATATTGCGAAGAATGGTTGCGTGTTTTGTAGACGGTGCGGATGTGCGGTTCAAACGAATCGAGGGCACTACTTTCGTTCCCTATCGTATTTATGGGCGAAACACTTCGAGTGTGCGCTTGTTGAGTAAGGGGTGGGCGTACATATCATAGCCAGGCATGCACGACACCTTTTTTTGTTTTGCTAGAGACGGTGTTATGCGTACAATCTTCTCGGGTGGGTGAAATAGAGATTGCGTAAAAGTAACGAAAACGACGACATCGGTTCGAACCTCAGTTTAGACTGTTCATATTTTCCCTTCCTCACTTAATACTATTGATAGCAAGTCATGAAACACATTACCCCTTAAAACCCGAAAACCAAACTAAAACAAATCAATGAGATGTTTGCAAATGTGACAGATTGATGAACATGCCATATCAAATTTAAGCCTGAAAGACCAACGAAAATGTTATTTCGATCTAAAGCGTAATAAGCCTACTGACAGACCGACAAAACGTCTCTTATATATGGATGTATTTTTAAAATCCTATTCTAATTTTAAGCTTACAAATGCAATTTTAAGCGTATTCTTAATATACACAAAATTCTATTTCGAACCTAAGCGTGACAGACCAACGAAGATACCAGTTCACACTTAAGCGTGATAGATCGAGAAAATGCTTCGGTTTGACGGACATAATTTTATTTTGAACTAAGCGCGACAGACCGACACAAATGTTATGTGAAACATATGCTTAATAAAAATAAGATTCTATATCGTACCTAAGCGTGACAGACCGACGAAAATGTGATTTTAACCTTAATTTTAACAAAATGCTATTTCAAACCTAAGCGTGACATCTATACGAACGGATTGACTGAAGACGGACGGATAAAGCCTTTTAAAGAGCTGAATCGATGCATCGAAAATGCCATTTTAAACTGAGACTTCACAGACAAACCGACGGACAGCGCTTCTTATAAAACACGCCATGTTTTCACTGCCTCGTTTCAGAAGTAGAAAAAAAGAAGAGAAGGGAAGTAACTCTATTTGCCTCATTTGGAACAAGCCACAGCTATTCACATCTGTATTCACTTCTCTTACTCAGCTGGTTGCTTCTCACTCGATCGAGTTTCTTTCATTGGCAAAGAATGTATTTTCCACCTTATTTTATGTTTAGAACAATGTAAAAAACACAAAAAGAATGCGCCATAAATAACAAGACAATACAGCACAATCTTAATATTGTATATATATATATATATATATATATATAGATATATATTATTTCATGTACCTACATAAAATGTTAAAAGGAGATATAATATTTTATGTATTGATTTTCAGTATCTATTTCAACAGTGCTCAATACGTGAGTAGAGCTAGGTAGTGAGTTATGAAAATATATTTATGGCAATTAAGCTACACAGAGGCTTCCGCGTTTCATCCCGCTAAAAGGCTAAAATGCATGGAATTTGTGTTGCCGGGTGTTTTTATATATACACGTGATGTTTAGTCTAGCTAGTTAACTAATTAGATTATTTGTTATTCCCTCACACGGGTTAATGTTTCCATTAGACAATAGTAGGGTTCACAAAGAAAGGTGCGAGTTATTCTACTACCTATTCTTTTGTTCTGTTTGGTATAGGGGTTACTCATCCTTGTTACTTCGTTGTGTCGAATTAATAGGTGACTTTATTTTAACTCGTGCGTTCTTGTATTTCTATTATTAGATGTTAGTGTAGTTTAGCTTTTTCTTTATTTATTTGTGTATTTGATTATTTATTTATTATGTATTTTTTGTAATCAGTTGTTTGCTATTTCACTTCTATAGGAGGAAAAAATAAAGAATCTGATTGGTTAACTAGCTAGACTAAACACCACGTGTATATATAAAAAACACCCGGCAACACAAAATCTATCTATTTTAAACGTCTATTGTGAAGAGTGTATCGCCGTCCTCTATCTTCAACATCTTCAAGGTTGTTATTACCATTAAGGAATTTCTTAGACCACTTTCATACTCTTTGATCTCTTATGGGTCTTTATCTTGCCGGATGTACAAGAAGTACATTTTTTTTGTTTTTAATGACTTATCATCATATTAGATGTAACGTCCGTTTTACATGCTGGCATCTGTTGGACAGCTTTTTGAATTCTTTATTTATCTCTCTTTCTTCTCAAGTCCATTCTTATCACTTCTTAGTATGTTCATCTATTCTTTAAACATGGCCATACCATTGGAATCTACTCTTCTACATACATATCTGTCTACGGACCAGATTTAATATTCCTCTGAGATTATCAGATCTATACCTGTCTTTAAGATTCACATTATACATTCATCGTATGATTCTCATATCATTTATATCCATGCAACGTATGTTCTCAGTCCTCACTAACCAATTTTCACTTTCTTACATCATCACACTTCATGCACATCCCTGGTAGACTTTTCCCTTGATTTACAGTGACAACGCTCTGATGGTTAGTAAAAGTTGAATTTCTCGTAACTTATTCAATCTACACCTTACTCTTGCAAACACACAATCACCTGCCCCACCCTGTGCTCTAATGGTATCACCAAGGTAACAAAACTTTTCGATAACCTAAATAGCTTCGCCATTCAAATATACTTTGACCATATCTGAGTACTCATCCATCTCCATTGTCTTACACTTTTTGCATATAAAGTGGCTATCCTCTTTCTACTTCCCAGTAATTCTACTGCACTTTTTGTGTACCCAATACGTACAAGTACCACAAAAATTGAATTGTACCCGACTTCCTTCCACAAACTGAACAGAGGAACGTTCCACATTTCTGTGAGCTTCCCAACACTTATATTTTTCAAAATTGTAATCTAAAATGAAATTAATGGGCATTTATTAAAGAATACGTATCAATTATTGTACAATTCGGCATAAAACGCTGCAAAAATATTCGCCTATATCCCCTTTTAAAAATTAGTTGAACAATCAGTCAGTATATTCTGAACAACCTTATAGTATTTCAGCGACGTCTTGAGTTATCTCTTTTCGAGATAAATTATTTTATAAACCAGATTTATTCCCCTTAATCTAATATCCCCAAATCTCGTCAGCACGAGACTTTGATTGATAACTCTCGTACCAACACGTGATCGAGAAGTAAGACGAACTTACTGGTATCCTCTCAACGTAAATACCCTTGACCAACCCGACTAAGAGCAAAATCTTATCTCCTCACTATAGCGGTCTAAAGATGGTGGAAAGCTTTCTACTCCAATAGCTTCTTTCATCGGACCGCTTGACCTTGGGATTCTCTCTCTGCTTCCTATTTTTCTGACTGTTTATGCTGAAGTTTAAATATAATGTAAACAAATGTCTTGCTGCACAACTCACTACTTAATGTGCACCTTTAAATATAAATGCTAATGAAGGTAGCGTCTTAAGTCTCAGCGGCATACGCGCATTACTTGGTAAGATTAGTTACAACTAGTAATATATTATCAGGGGGTTTACAATATCAGAGCCACTTACCATGGGCCTGCACTATGTGGACTGAAGTCTCTCTAAAATGTTTTCATGTAAAATTAAAGTTTTTCAATTACCGATTTTATTCAGTAGTGTAAAGGGGTTAACAATCAGGATTGTATCTTTTCGTTTCCTTTCGGTAATGAATCGAAACCTTGCTTTTATATTATGCACATTTAAACAACCTCTTCTTTATACTAATTCTAGCGGAAAGTCCTACATTGTCCGGGATCAAATGAGGAATTATCTGTCTTTCTTCATATAGCCCATAGCATTATATGACCTTTTTATTCTTTTTTTTTAAATTTTTTTTGTTAAATTTTTGGAGTGGGGTTGAGGGAAGTACTCGGCATTGATTAGGTGAAAAAGTGTGCAAGTAAAGTGAAAATAATTTAAATAAGTTTCGGTAAATTTAAAGTCTTTAATCCTCTCAAGGCACACCCGGCGTTTCCGGATAATCAATGAAGACTACTGTATATTTCTGCCCCAAACCATAAAACCCTCGTAACATTTCTATATTTATTTTTTTAGATTTTTATAATTTTAATCTCATAAATAAAGTAAAATAAATTTGATCGAACTGAAATATACTTATCCAAGTACGTTGGGTAATGTAGTTTTAAAATATATAGTTATTATATCTCCAAAAACCATAGGATGAATTTGTCAACAAACAAACAGGCAGAAAAAACTACGTGTAGAGAGAAAGAGAAAAGGAGAGTGAGAAGGAGAGTTAGAAAGTGAATGAGAGAGAGAGAGAGCGAGAGAGAGAGAGAGCAAGAGAGAGAGAGAAAGTAAAAGAGAGAAAGAGAAAGAGAGATGGAAAGAAAGAAAGCAATAACATTAATGATGAAAAAGGATTAAAATGGTTCTAGTTATACAAAATAGCAAATAAAAATGGGCATGTAGACTAGTGGATAAAAACGTTAGTTAAGAGATATTCTAGATGGAATTTTGTCTATAGGTTTGATAGTTCAATTCCTATTCAAGGACCGCAAGAACATTTAGCTGTTACGAGATACCCAAAGCTAAACTGAGTGCGTCGTACGGATAATTACGTGCCACACTGTATTTACTTCGAATAAAATAATACCCCAGCCAGATTTAGCTTCACGCTATCTTGTCATCTAAGATGCGAGTTATTTTTATGTCGATGGTAACCTTAGGTAAGCTATTTCGGCGACAAGAATTTTTGCTGGATGCCCTTCATATGACTAACCAAAAAACCAAAGACAACACAAAAAAGACGTGCGACGATCTGAGACACCTTGTAATTCACACGAACAAACGTGCACGCTGCTAATTTAAAGGTTCAAGATATTCAAAACGATAAAAGCTTCACGTGCAAATAACAAACTCCTGTTTATTCTATTTTCTCTTTTAAAACGTTTCTTTTTTTCTTTTCTAAAACTTTTATTCACCCAGAACAAGGCGATATTTCCATTGAAGCCTAAGGAACTACTGTGGTCGGGCTAGATTTTTAAGGAAAAGTTAGACAGCAAGATGTTTGCTTAAATTATATTTAAATTTCTGCATGCTAGTACTGTCGGAAACAGGCAACAGAAAATGAACTCTAAAGTTAAGTTGTTCGAGGAAAGAAGGGATTAGAGTAGAAACTCTTCCGGTATCTAGGGACCTCTACAGTGAAGGGGTGGGATTTAGCTTCTAGTCGTGTGGGTCATGAGTATTTAGGTTGAGGGGGTACAAGTGACGCTAGTTCGTTGGAGCGTATTTCGTGGAAGTACTTATAAAAAGATTATGAGGATGCAGCTCTGCTGCGATGCGAAAGGAGATAGAGGTTGACAGATAGTGCGAGACATATTAGGTTAAAAAAATGTTGCACTATTTCCAGGAGGGAAAGACTATTGGTTGGTTCATTAACAGTGCACGGGCGAATGGTTGCTTTGTAGAGATGTAGGATACTGGCTGGTTTGAGAAGTTTTCTAGACAAGTAGAGAGAGCCTACATTATTTGCAGCAGGCTTGGCAGTATCTTCAATGTATTTATTCCGTTTCATGTTGCCTGGAGATTGCCAGGCCGAGGAGCCTTAACGTTTGACTATCTAGAATCGCACTATAAGCCCTGGCCATCGGTGGTGGGAAAGCTTTCTTAGGTCTGTTAGAAAGAAGCTTCATCTTGCCAGCATTAAATGCAACCATCCATTTGTGGCCCCATTCTACTATTGTTGAAGCACATATCTACGTTGGGTAAGCCTTCATGGATTATTTAGGTTTAATGTCCGCGACTAATGAAAATGTTGTCACTCTGCTGCCCCTGACCCTAACTCTTACACATCCTCAAAGGAAAAGGTAATGTTTCATGAAAACAGAACAGATATCAAACTACTCCCCTCGAAAGAGAAGGTAATACCTGGTCGAATGATATCATGACGAGCGAACATGTACTACACTGCTCTAAAGGAAGGGACTGCTTTGGAGGATGGTATCATGACCAATAAACTGACACTACGGGGAAGACCACGTGGCAGATATTAAACGTAAAAGAGCGGCATTCATAAATATGAAATCTTTAAAATTCTGAAAAGAAAATGGCTATAAATATATTATGTTTCTGTTTGTCTCCCCACGATGGCTAGTTGTGGCACGATATCAATTTCGTGTGGAGAAAATTTAACTTTTCCCAAAACAGGTCACTCTGGATCGAGACCAAAGTAATAATCTCTCTTCCTCTGACGAAACACAAAACGGAGTCTGTGTGAGATTAAATTGAACACAAAGCCTTATGCTAAGATATATCACGTCTTTTTTTAAGTAAAATTATACGAGGAATCTAATAACGCGATTAATTTTGTATTATTTTTGTTGTTATTTTACGAATTCTATATTTAGTCCGATTGGTATTTTCTTTAATAAGATACATTTCTCGGTATTCACCGGTAATTTTTATTGGGTAATCATTTGTGTTGATCAGCCATTGACATCGCTTCGTTTGTTATAAACTACAGTTTTCGTACTGAGATATAACTGCTTTTATATTAATTTCCTTCCCTCGTTAACTATTAATCGAGCATTTATTGATACCGAAAACATTTTTCCTAAAATCGTACGATTTCTTAAACAAAAAGTCAAATAACTTCTACTGCAAATAGATGACAGCAGAAAACTACTTTCATAGATTTTATTTTCAAACGAGTGTACACCTCCATAAAAAATGACAGAAGAAATGTTTCACCGGTGTTCGCATCAATATTCATATTCATATAAAATAACGTCTCAGTCGGTGAGGTTGAGAAACAAATAAGAGAGCAAACGTCTAAAAATAGGAAAGTTCAAAAAAGAAAAATGTATCAATTAATATAAAAAGAAAAAAGTAAAGAGAAAAACCCGTCTCATTATGGAAATAGAGTGAGTGTTTTCTTTCCAGATTGACATTAGAATTGCCGTACTTTCTATTTGCTTTCTTCATTCCCCTAAACACTTGAAATGGGTTAGTTCGGCATTTTTTTAGTCGCTAAATTTTCTGTGACGCGGCAGATATATAGAAATACATATATTTATTTAGACACAAATAAATACACATTGGCCTTTATTATAGAGTGTAGTTTGCAAATGTCGTCCTTAATGTGATTCCTATGTATGTACTTACGCTAAAAGGCCATTTGCTTAAAATAAAACGAATTTTTATAAATACTTTTTCACAAAAAACAAGATCATTCATTGGTTTCTAGAAATATTAGACGTCAGCATGCAAGGAGTATTAGACATTTTAGTTACTTTCGACTCGGTGAATACCGATAAATGCAAATGGCGTCCAAATTATCAAGTATTTTTATTAGCATTAACACTTTATCTTGCGGTGATTTCCGTGGATAATGAAATAGCTTTATTTCGTATGTACAACCTCATTCTTACGCGACTTGTAATAAAATAATTGTAACGAAGTCTATGTTTTCTTATCGCTTGTTAAGTAATTAGCATTAAACCTGTAATTTTATTAGTATTAAAACTTAACTTCACGGCGATTACGGTAAATTATATTTACGACTTCATGCACTTTAATTACGAACATTATAATTGTCGTCGAAAATGTGATGCACGCAAATGTGATACACGCAAATGTGATACACACAACACTGTTACTATTATTTTTTATAAATATTACAATAATAAATAAATTTGACAGAAATAATTTCATAATCTAAAACTTTTCGATCTATTTACTGCGTAGTCCAAACGAGTTTCAGGAGATTTGAAAATCCACCATTTGATAAAGTTACCTAGAAATATTTTATGGAACATGGTTATTCATATTAGATCACTGTGTAGAAGTTGTGACTCAATCAAGTAAGATTTATTAAAAAAAATATTTAAAGAAAAAAATCACTTCGTTTTTGTCTTTCTCAACACCGACATATTTTAACTTCTGGCGTTGTTATAGCCTTCTATAAACCCTCTATATACATATTTTGTTCTTCTTTTTGCGTCGAGTTAACTTGAACGGACGACCATTTAATTTAGACTGCATTTCCTACGCTACTTTCGATATAATATAGCTTGAATCATAAACAAATGTTTAAAACATTTTATACAAACGTTGGTTGAGAAATATTCTAGGCAGGATACATTTGATATTTCTTTGATATGCTTTCATTTCAGAATTATTTAAGTTATATAATATATATACTGTATACTATTAGCAGGTTTGAAAGCTGGAGGCAATAGTCGACTTGAAAGCACAGAAATATTGGAAGAGAGTTGCCTGCATCGTTATGATTTGCGTCGGATTAAAACATTCTTCCGAAATCTTAGCTGCAGCTCAGTACTCCTTGAAAATTTTGAAGACTGTGAGACGTGAGTTGCTAAATTAAAACAAAGACATGGAAGCAGTGCCTAGCAGGAAGGATTATAGCAGACGTTCTGGCCGTGTCCGCACAATAAAATTCGTCGAGAAGCTGCAAAAAAGGTGCGGTAAGATCCAGGTTAGATGGGCGTCGGAGTGGAAAATATGTAAATAGCGCTGCAAGAGAATCTTCACTACTTCTCATACAAGAGTAACAAGGGCCAACTCATAGATGCCAAGGCCCACGAAAACCACCTTACGAAAGCAAAGAAACTCCTCAACATGGTCAAATGCCCAGTCGATATTCTGGTTCATTTCAGACAAGAAGAACTTCTGTCAGAGCGAGCTACATAACGCGCAGAACAACAGGTGTCTAGCCTACAGTCAGCACGAAGTTCTGCGCTTCATGAGGAACCAAGTTCCCTCAAATTGCGATTGTCTTTGGGTGTGTTTCCAGCGAAGGCCACGTCATTCCGCCACACTTCTTTTAAAAGGGACTCAAATACAATGTAGATTGCAATATTGACTTGCTGTTCACTGTTGTCGAGGGCTTGGTTGAGAGGGTGGCAGTATGAAGGTCATATAACAGGAATCAACGCAGTGTCACACCTTGAAAACCCAGAAGTAACTGTTTGACTAAACCAATCGCAACATATGACTTCCAACTCGCCTGAATGAAATCTCATGGATTATTATCTATGAGGTGTAGTTGAGAACGATGCCAATCGTACTGCCTACAATACCAAATATATTTTGAATGAGTGCATGTTTTACGGTATATGAACACTTTTATACTTTGTTAAATGTACAAACAAAATACCTACTATAAACGATTCATTGATTGGTTTGATTTGTCTACTATAATGCCTATACGAATGTGACCACCCATTGCGCTAATAAATTCGCCAACTTACAGTAGAATAAATTATAGCTCTAAATAAATACTTTATTTATCGATATATCTTTTACCACTCTATTGATAACCTAAAAATATATTATTTACAGAAGATTATTGCTTTAACGCTAAATCGAAACCATTACTTTCTCTACTAAAGAGTTCAACTTAGAAAGAGGGCACACACACACGCACACACACACACACACGCGCACACACATATATATATATATATGTATACAAAGATTAGAATCACACGATCGCACACATACACGCGAGCACACACACACACATGCACACACATATATATGTATATATTTTGGCGCGTGTGTATGTGTGTGCGTCTGTGCGCGTGTGTGCATAGGGCTGTGAACGTTTTAAAAATGCATTTTCTCTTTTAATTATTTTGTTTACACATGAAGGGTTTACTCGTGTCACATTTTATAGTCAGGAACTACTTTTTCTAAAGCCAGGTTCACCTGCTAACAATCTCGTAATATATATATATATATATATATATATATATATATATATTTCATAAATTCATATAAAATGTTATAAGGAGATATAATATTTTATGTATCAATTTTCAATATTTACTTCAACATCGTTTAATATTTGTGTACAGTTAGGTGGTAAGTTATGAATATATTTTTATTGTAATTTAACTAGACTTAAACGCGTAAACCTGTGTAGTAATGCTATTAATAAGTCAATGGCGATTTGTAAAGGCCGGGTTCAAACCCTCCGACCGACGTGAATTAACATCCCTACATTGCAGATTGCGTAAGCATGAAACGTCGATGACTGTAGGTAAATATAATTAATATTTACTGAAATATATATAAATATATTTATATATACGTATATATATATATATATATATATATATATATATATATATGTGTGTGTGTGTGTGTGTATGTGTGTGTGTGTGTGAAAAAGACACAAGGAAAAACAAATCAAATACAGTAAAAAAAATCATCAAGACACGAAAGATTTTATCTGCTTAACGTCTTCAGAAATAGTGAAAATTTAAAACATAACAAAACACATAAGCAAAAAACACATAAGAAAAAAAAAGAACGCACAAAGTGATGTTTCTGACACGTGTTTACTATTTGAAAAAAGAACGAATTTATGCGAAGCGTGCAGCAAAAATGTTGAAATGGGAAAAAAGGAGGAAGAAAGAAAAGGAAAACAGAAGAAAAAGGAAAATAAATAAAAACACGGATGAAAAGCAGTGAAAACGAATAGTTGCTTTAACCGTAATCGGAGTCTGTAATGCAGTGGCGAGATATATTGCATCGTTTCAGTGCGGTTTTTGCCAGATGTTTGTTTATGGAAAACGATCCGATTCTGAGGTTTACGTTAAATGGTGATGAGAGAAGTATTACAGCGCTTTCAATGCACTTGCAGCGTGGGAGAGAGTATTCGGTATTGAGGAGGGTGCAGTTTGTAAAGTCAAAATTGTGGGTAAAAGTGTGTCTGTGTATGACTAGTGAGTTAGTGGGATTGTTGTGTTTGAAGTCCTGTTTGTGCTCGTAAATGCGGGATTTTATATTTTTAGCCGTTTCACCGATATAATAATATATTTTTGTAGTGTTAGTCTGTATTGTTTGTTATGGATATTAAAGGCTTTGCGTTTAGCGTTTTCCATGAA
>OY744517.1:143250346-143322846 GCA_963556195.1 Sepiola atlantica | reverse complement strand
TTAACGAACTACTGTTTTCATCTTGGATGTTGAACTCGGGAATCTTTCTCTCAAACTCGGGAATTTGTACGAATCTCGAACAGAACCATGTATGTAATCCACGGGATAGCTTGCTCTCGTTCCCTCTACAATGACCGGTAGAAGCCTTAAGTAATTCGTAATTACATTCTTTTGCTTTGAAGAGAAATGTAAGACACTCGAAATAAAAAAGATGTATACGACTTTTAGAAGCAAAAGATTAACGCTTTAAATGTTATTAAAAGTAACCAAACTTATACGATAGTCTAACATAAGAGAACATTTTTAAGAATTAGATAAACGAAAAAAGTAGACTTTTTAACTAAACGCCAAGTACAACCTGTTAAGAACTACGAAGATTAAAATTATTCATAAATAGGAAAAAAAACGGTGCAAACCTAATCATTAGATTACGAAAATTAATACTTCAATCCACTCAAAACTATACTCTCTCTTTTTGCCGGTGCCAATGCTGTGCTCGTGTGTTGTTATGCTTCGAGAACCGAGAAATGTCGTTATCTGCGCATTTTTCGCATTAATTATAACTTTTCAATTAATTCAAAACATTTATTTTTGAATAATGAATGATTTATTTGGTATGATGTACAGTACGCTGCAAGGTCAAAGGGAGACAAAAAGACAGAGATTTATTTTAAGCTTCCGTTATATTCGTTCATCTTAAAACGCGCATTCTCTAATCGCAGCTTCCATCAAGACTCGCGGGAATGGCCACTGCTCTCTCAATCATATGTGTGACGTTATTTCCGCCAATTTTCTTTTACTTTCTATTCCACCAACTACAGCATCTTTCCAGGCAATATCGACCATATAACCATTTCGCGATGTCTAGAACATATCATTTTTAAAATATAACTGCGATTAATCTAGTTAATATTTATACTAACATACGTAGACACTAATATTTAACATCAATCCCGACTTCTGTTTTTAACGAGTCGAACGTCCGTGGTCATCACAGTGACAAGTTGATTTTGTTTATAATACAAGTTGTAATTATTATCAAACTATCATTGAGTCAGTAATGCGTGAGACTCAGTGTGCATAGAATATTTACAGTTAATGAATTGGTCGGAATTTTACAACTAACTAATTACTTATAAATTTTTCTGCGCGAGAGAAAGTAAAGTAGAGAGACAGACAGTCCTTAACAGTAATCTTTCACTCTTTCTCTCTCTATCCTTCCCCCTTTTTTCTCTTTGAAATTGCATTTTAGTCGGTCTGTCACGGTGAAGTTAAAAATAGCATTTTTTGTTGTCGTTCACACTTAAATTTGAAGTAAAATTATCATCGATGATTTAATAGGGCACATTTATCCGTTCTTGTTTTGATGATACTTCAGCCTATTCAGATTTTGGATTTGTGGACATACCTCAGAAGGTGGTCGACTTAGTTCCAATCTCTGGTTCCTTGTTGTATTACATCCACAGTAAGACATCTCTCTACCACAACTGTGATGCCTTTTCTGGCTTCTTCCGTGTGCTTGATATGAAACATAATATCCATAAACACAGTTTCTTCCCAAGAACTTCCCATATGTGGAACACGTTACAGCGAGACTGTTTCCTAACGGACTAAAACTGGCTCGTCTTAAAATCTAATGTCAACAACTCCTTTTCATAAATTGCTATCATAAGTAATCGAATTTTCAATAATCTTAAAATATTCTTCACCATTCAACTGAAAATCCACTCATCGTATTAACATTATTCTTGAGTGGCTTTTTGGTCTTTATAAGTTTCGCCCGTAACGAGGATCGAACCTTCAACCTCCAGAAGACTGTCACTTAGAACTGATTATTACTAAGCACTTTATCCGTTAAGCCACGAGTTTTTGCGGGATTTAAATAATACAAATTATCAATCCTCATCTAATAAATTCCGAGACATAAGACGAAATTCATGATTGAAATTTGGTGGACACATCAGGTATAGGAAGCCTAACATTTATTAGTACCAAATATGATTGAATTGTAGAAAGGATTGTTAATTCTATTTACGATTCCATAGATGGCATTTTTCGGTCACCCTTTTTATGGTTTACTCTATATTATACTATTCGAGTGATTATTTCATCACAGCAGGCAGCTGATATTCAACAGAAGTCGACAGGATAAACCCAATATATTTTGCTCGTTTTCTGTACTGCTGATGAGGAAATGTTTATCATGTACAGGGTGTTGCAGCAAAGTCCGATACTTGACAAAAGGTAAACGAAATAGCAGTGAAGCTCTGGATGGACGAAATCGCCGCCGAATGCCCTTACGTCTTCCAGTAGGACTCCACTCTTGCACACAAGGCCAATACGACACAGGCGTGGCTTCTCAAGAATGTTCCTCACCATTGGTCGCCGAACTTGTGGCTGCCCTCCTCACCCGACTACAACTACCTTGACTATTTCTGTTGGGGTGTGATCGAGGCCAAGAACAACAAGCACACCCACAACACGGTCGACTCTCTGAACGCTGCCATCGTGAAGGCGTTTACCGTTATAGACAATGGCATGGTCGCCAAAGCGTCTGACTCATTTCGCGCCTTCCTTGAGATTACCGTCTGCTGCCGGCAGCTACATTGAAAAATAATGTAGTATGTAACTGAAGCTGTTGCTAAATAAACTGTCGATTCTCTGCATTACAATTTTTGTTTTTATTGCTTATTTCGTTTTCTTTTTGTCAAGTGTCGGATTTTGCTGCAACATCATGTATATTCATACGGACACGAATAAAGATTGATTTGCCGTAAACAGCAACAGGACACTATAAATCCAACTCTTCCTCGTGGTGGCAACGTGGTAGGAGAGATAGCAACTTGGTAGTGTCGGCACTAGCCGCCTTACAGGATTCTGGTGAAAAATCCAGGAGTCAGCATTAGGATCCGCCCTCTTCTGGACGCCATTGCCTCTGAATGTGGAAAGCAAAGACGTTTCAGGCGCGAAATCGCAAATCAATGGGTTAAAAGTGTCAACGTTGCTTCTGCGTCATACCTTTGTGTGTTCTGAGCTAAACATTCTTCGAATTCGTATGTAACCGGTGACCCTTGTTGCCATCGGTGTCGAGGATAAACACCTGCAATCTTGCAGGTTAACGAATAGTTGCGACCAACAAGGTATTCATGCCAACCAGCCAATCCTGAGGTACGATCTTCGTGATCTCTATGTGGAAGTCCGGCTTGCATAACAAAAAAATATACAAAAAAAACAGCAGCAGGAAACAGATGGTGTATGTTGAGTGAAAATGACACCCACCGGCATTCTGATGATTGTGGGTCGGAGATCGAATATCACGAGTGATGATGACGAGTGACGACGTTTATTAAAATGATAGATAGACAAGACAACGTAGCAGCAAGGGATCATTAATGAAAGCCGGGATCAGTTACGCACGCATTGGGAAGCTATAACTTACAACGAAGGTTGGATTCTTATGAATGACAATTACATCAGATGTTGAAATAAATCACATATACTCTCTCTCTTTCTTTCTTTCTTTCTTTCTTTCTTTATCTCTCTCTCTATCTATCTCTTTCTCTTTCTCTTTCTCTCTTTATGTAAATAATAAGTATAACCTTAAAAAAAACTCGATAAAATGAACGGATTACAAAGAACAAGGGAATAGGAAAGTTATACTTTGATGTACAGGAATATTATATATTTAATCTTCTCTCCTCTTGATATCTTCCTCTCTCTCTTTACTTCTCTTTGCGTTACTTTACTATTACTACATTTGTGTTACTTCATTTTTAATAATGGTATATTCTAATATGTAACTTTAGGGTTAACTTTATTATCTTTGGTTGTTATGAGAAAAGTGTAGTAACTTTTCTAATACTACACTTAATCTTTTCTGTCCTCGGTCGATGAAGAAGTAATCCTTCTAGATTGAGGCAATTTAAATTTTTGTCCTAATCCAGAGTTCTTCATTTTTGGGGAACTGGATTTTCTCCATGTTAAAAACCGACTATGTGTCTTACTCTGCCCTCGTGAAAAGCAAGTAAATATAGACTGATAATAAAGAGAGATAGAGAGAGTGGAAGAGGTGAGCTGGAGGCAAGAGTGGTATACATCGTATAAGAAAAAGAAGCGGGAGGGGAAGGTCTCTCCAAATACATATTAAAAACAGTTCAATCTGCGCGTTTAGCGATTAAAAAGTAATTTCAAATTTAAATGTGACAGACCAACAAAAATACTGTTTCTGAGAGTCTCTCATAAAGAAACTAGGACGCATCTAAAATAAGATAGTTTATTTAATCTGTGTGTTTAGCAATGAAGATGCTATTTCAAATTTAAGCGATGCAGACCTATAAATATATCCTTTTGTATAGATGCGTGAATCTAATATAGCATATATATAAATATATCGGAAAGACCATATATGGTAGAAAAGATGTTACGATCTCCACAACTTCTACAACATGAACAACATCAGTTCTCCAGCAAGAGCAAATGAATATCAGAAATAATATAAGAAAATATTAAAGTCTTTTTCAAATCACATTATTCGGAGCAAAATAAATTATTCCTCAAAATACTTCTGGCATTATCTTGTGACAGATTTGCCATTATATGAGAGAATTAGTTTCCGATCTAGACGGCACCAAATATATATTCAAATAAATTTCTTGTGAGCACAGAAAAGTGTTCCATCGAGAATAGAGATTCTAAAGAATTGAGATATGCAACATAACATTTCGAAATACTATGGTAACGTTTCCGGCGCAGTCATTTCTATTTCGCCTGATTAAAGACCAACGCCTTCTCTTGTCTTGTGTCATCCATAAATTGACGGTAAGACGATGTTTTATCTAATGACTGATTGCATATGCCACACGCCAAACCTGCGTAAAATTCAGTGTACTCAACTAACTGGGGCAGTTATGACTTTCCATGTGTCAAATGGATATGATCATCTGCGAAGCAATGCTGTTCTCACAACCAGATCATCAGTTTGTTGATGAGTGCAACTCGACTACTGCTACACGTGGAATAGCAGGATTTTGGGTCAACGTTTTACCCCTCTGAATCCGCATGGTTTGAGAAGGATGTGGCTCTTCATCACACACGGACAATCATTCACAATGAAGAGACTATATTTTCCGTATCGCAGTGTTCTGATGCATGGGAATCAGTCGACGGCCAACCCTTTACCACATGTAAGATCATACAAGAAGTTTCAATCAGTATATTGCTAAAGAAGCTGCAGTTATTATTCAAAATAATCTTGAACTAGATGAAATATCCTATTACATTGTGCTGGACTGCAAGAGAATTGCAATTGCAAATAATAACAGGATCTCATTGGTCGTACGATCATCTTCGCTAGCTAGTATTAGAGGAACGGACAAGGAAAGCGAAAGTAATTTAGTTTTAACCAAAATATGAATTCCCCTGATTTAAAAAAAAATCCATTAAAAATCAAAGAATTATCCGATTTTAATGGAATTTCCAGTATTTATTAACAAATGAATGAACATTAATATAAACTATCTATTTTATTAAAAACAAAACTTGTAGACTTTTTAGGTAAGTAAAATTACGTTATACCCTTCATTTTAAGGTCGAAATACATTATACCCAGATCCACCTTTTTTGAAGAGATAATTCCCTTAAAGTGCAAATGAAAAATAAAGGCAAGCAGTTCTAGGTAGAAAATGAGACTAAACATTTTTTAATTTAAGTGTAAAAATTAAATCTCCCGAGAAGTTTAAATACTTACTGCCTTTTATCTTCATTTAATTCGCACCGTTAGGGTCACTGATGGATCGACTATGGGTATGAAAAGACGAATTTAGTCCTTGAAATGAAGGAGGTAAAGAGACCTAAAAATCTATACTTACTGTACTTCTGCAATTTACGAACCGTTCTGAAATAATAAAATTCTTATTTGGAATCCAATTCTTAACATGAAGAGGGGGCCTTTATTAACTATTCTGTTCTTTCACCAAAAAATAAATACACAAAATATACCGTAAAAATTTAATTTATCTTTAAAATACTATTTAAAAAACTACAGAAGTAGCAATTTTTAATACCATTTTTTTAATTATTCATTTATTTATAAATATATACTAAAATATCTATTAAGATCGGATAATTCTTTGATATTTTGTGGACTTTTTCCATCAGATGTATTCATTTTTTTGTTTAAAATACAAATTGATTTAATTTCTATCCGATACGTTTTAGAAAGAATAAAATGTGTTGCAACAATTTTAGCCCATTTGCATCAGCATTAGGTGCCTATTGAACGCACCAAAATAAAAGATTAAACCAAATTATTGACTTTAAATCACGTATGCTCCATAACCAACCGCTAATATATCTCTTCAACTGCCACTTAAACGTTGAAATATATTCTTCTGTAAAATTTATCTATACAATATTTAGTATATAAGGCAGTTTTCAAGCTGTTAATTTTGCATGAAGAGAAACCGGGAAGTGGCGAACTATTTAACTGAAAAGTGCATTGATCCATCAGAGGCTGTATCAACAATTCTTGCCTTTCGAATTCATAACAGAGAACATTCTGTTATTCGATTACAAGTGTATTTACATGAACAGCTTCAAGTTTTCTATCGGGAAAATAAAAGTAAACTAAATGATAGGAAAAAACTACTGAGATAAAACTTTTGGAGTTTTCTGATCTAAATGTATTTACAAAAACGCATTCCATGTTGATGTTTTAATATGCTATGTTTGGGGCAATAAAAGATGGAGAAAGACAAAGATAAAGACAAAGTGTTTTTACTTTTTTACTATATTAATGATATTTAATGATAATTTAATGATAATTTAATGATATTGAAAGATACTATTTATGATTCTTTTAACGGTGTCAAAGTTACAGCTTTTCTGATAACGCGAGTCACAGGAGAATATTGAACCTCCATTTAATCCTTGTTATACTAGATTTTAATAAAAATTAGCGAGATTTTAATGATATTTAAATCTCTTAATACTAATTTTGTAACGGTATCATGGTGGTACTTTTCCTATAAAAATATGAATCGTTTTTATCCCAATTTTAATTAGCATTACTAAAAATTTAATGAGATTTTAACGAAATTTAAACCTAACTATACTAATTGCTGTGAGAGTATCATGGTTATCTTTTTAATAACGCGATTTTATAAAGCATATGACACCCCATTAAATCTTTTTAATTCCTGAATTTAATTAATTTATCTTATTCATACAACGTGATTCCCATCAGAATAAAAAATCATTTTATATTTTATATTCAATTTTAATAAGATTTTAAAATTTTAATGATAATTACACAATAATTTAATAAGATTTTAATTAGATTTTAACCTCTTAATTCTGATTGTTCTAACCGTGTGATGATATTTCATTTTTATATACTAATGAGATTCTAAATGAAATATGCATACTTACTTTTTTACTTGACACGGTTCTTAAGAGAATATGAAATCCTTGTTTAATCCTTTGTTTTCCTGATTTAAAACAGATTTAATGATAATTTAATGAAGATTATTGTAACTATGTATTAGTAATCTTTTTATTTTAATGTAATATTCAAAAAAATATGAAAACACCATTTAATCTTTATCGCTAATATTAATCTAATTATATGATAATTTAATAAGATGCCAATGCTTAATCGAATACGAACATCTATTGAATCTTTAATACCTTTAACTTTAATCAGATTTAATTATAATTAATGGGTCGTAATGAGAGTTTAACCTACCGATATAAATTGTTGTAACGATGCCACAGTTATACCTTTCTTATGATAATAGAAAACATCCATTGAATCAATATTTACCTCGATTTTAATAATATCTTATAAATACACGATATTTAATGGCATTTTAATAACCTTTAAACTATGGGTAAAGGAAACATAATAAGGTAGATTATCAAACTGTGAACACATTCGGTAGTTTAAGAACGTACAACAGCAACAGGAAGCAGATACGTTTTGTTGAGTGAGATTTTCTCTGAAGTAAAATGAAACGCATACGACAATGGCAGGATAGAATCTAATATCGGTTCTGCTGATGGGTAGTGATGAGGTTTATTGCAAGTATAGACCGACAAGACAGTGTAGCGTTGAGGGATTTTTTAATGAAAGCTGGAATTAGTTACAGGCGAGACGCAATCACTCACAACGAAGCTCGGATTCTTATGAATGACAATTACATAAGATGTTGAAATAAATCATAGAATCTTTCTCTCTCTCTCTCTCTCTCTCTCTCTCTCTCTCTTACTGTCTCTAGTTCTCTGAAAAATGAGTAGTATAACCTTTAGAGAATCAATAAATGTTGATGGATTACAAAGGACAAAGGAAAGTTTATTTTATGTAATGGAATATTAGCAGTTTCCATCTTATCTCTATCTATATAAAGTTAGGTATGTATATATATATATATATATATATATATATATATATATATATATATATATATATATATATATATATATATATATATATTGCTTACACGTGTTTTGTCGTACCGCGACTCTTCCGATCGAACAAACTAGGATAGGTCTCGATACTCGATTTGCTCTGAAGAGTCGCCGTACGACGAAACACGTGTCAGCGAATAATTTTTTTATCTATAAAATAAATAAATATATATATATATATATATATATATATATATATATATATATATATATATATATATATATATATATATATATATATGTGTGTGTGTGTGTGTGTCCTTTACGATCGGGCGAAATTATGTAAACAAACGAAGAATAAACTCTACAAGGCTTAGGAAAGCCAAATGTACCAGTAGCTGCAACAGAGCTAATTATCGTCAAAATAACAACAACGAATATTAAATCAGATATTTATATATATATATATATATATATATATATATATATATATATATTATGGTTCCGTACCATATGACGAACAGTTGGACTCGTCCATTTCTAATGAAATACTGGATGTATTTAGGCTTCTCGTAATTTGATTGAACTCCAGTCTACTCTGGCAGTCAGGACACTTTTCTTGTACTCTGTACATATCTTTTCCTCAATATATATTGTTCACCTAACCCCGTGTTCCTTGTCTTAATTTCGGCTTCTAAACAGGGTCACAAGATACATCTCTCTCTCTCTCTCTCTCTCTCTCTCTCTATATATATATATATATATATATATATATATATATACACTGTGTTCTTCGCTTTATTGCAATTCATAATATTGTTAATAACTTCAATAATATAAATCGCACAAGTTTGAAATTTTGCACACTGAAAGAGTGCTCCTAAGTAGGTAAGTACCAAAATATTTTGCAAATCTATACTTTTAAAGTTATAGACATTTATGTATTTGTTAGCAATTTTTACTGTTTGTCGCTTTATTGCAAGTTTTTTAAAATACAGTCCATAGGTGATAAAACAAATTTTACTTAGCAGGGTTAATTATTTTAATCATTTCAATCATAAGTAACAATATGAATGAAATGTAAGAAAGAAATCACCAGATATGCACCACACAATTGAATAATTTATCAACAAATCTCCCATTTCTTGAAATTACCCTCTGAAGTCTCCCATCAACAGATGAAGTCAATCTGTTGATTTGGGAAGGTGTTATGCTACTAGCAACATCAACAATTTTATTCCCGAGGGCATCTTTTGATGTAAATTGTTGTCCTCCTTCAATAACTTTCCTCTTTAAAATTGACCAGTTTAAGTCAGGAGAACAAAGCGGCCAAGTCATGAGACTCTCTCCCTTGATGCCCAGAGATGCGAGGAAGGTAGTCGTAGCCTTTGCTGCATGAGATGGAGTATTGTCGTGCATAAAAATCAGTTGACGTAGACGAGGTAAACGCAGGTCGTCAAGCCAAGGTGACAAATGCTCATCTAAGAACGATATCTATGCTTGGCGTGTGAGTTTCACAACCTCTGGCACTCGGAAAGGTCCAATTAATTTATCACCTATGATACCCGCCCAAAACATCACTCCCCCGCCACCTTGTTGGCGACGAACGCGATGTCAGATAGCAGCTCTGGTAGGACTCCAAACTGTAGCCCATCCATCCGGATCATCAAGTGTGGCTCTAGCTTCATCTGTGAATAGAACCTGTTGGAAGTCCGTTTTCATGTATTTTTCTGCCCACGCAATGCGTTTTCCCTTATAGGTTTTGTTCAAGGAAGGCCTGGAAATGGGCTTCACGTTCCTGGCCATCTCATTCAAGACACTGCAGCTGGTCTTCCTGGACATCGGAACAACGCCAGCTTTGCCAAAAATGGAGGCGCTAGTGCCATTTGGTTCCCTAATGATCTGTCTGCGTATTTTTCGCATATCGCGAGGGAAATGCTCCTTCTTGTACCCTTATCTTTCCTTGGTGCAGTGTTGGGATTCTCCACAAAAGAAACCAAGGTTCTCTTATCCCTTCTTAGTTCCTTGGCTAAATCCAGAAGTGTCAGTCCTTCTTCAAGGCCAGCTACAACCCGTTGCCTTTCAGTAGTAGTCAAACGTCGATTTTTGGGCATTTTTACAAACCTGCAATAAAGTGAGAAACAGTGAAAGTGGCTAACAAATGCATAAATGTCTATAACTTTAGGAATATTGTATAAATTTGCAAAATATTTTGGTATCTTACCTACTTAGGAGCACTCTTTCAGTGTGCAACATTTCAAACTTGTGCGATTTATATTATTGAAGTTATTAACAATATTATGATCTGCAATAAAGCGAGAAACAGTTTATATATGTATATATATATATATATATATATATATATATTCATGTATAAGACACACACATACCTAAACTAATTAAGCGATCACTATGAATTTTAGAACACAGCTGTTAGGCGCAAGGGGGGTAATGTTTGCTATGTTTAGTTTAATTTGGTTTTATGCAACGGGTTTAAAGAAGGGAAAAGCCTTTCATTAAAATGCAGATAACTCCGATTTTTGTGAAATTTAAAAATAGGTATTAGACATCAATTAATAAATATTCTCCAATTTTTAGTTTCTTTGAAGTAATTTAAAGAGTTACCAGGAACATAATATAAAGCGAAACTTTGGATTTTATAATTCAAATATGTTAGACTTGCATTAAATTTGATTCATAATTATTAGACACCAATTAAGCAAGATTCCCTGAATTTCAATTTATTATCAAGACCATTTAAGCTTAAGGCTTAAATTTTAGACAGTTTCTAGAATTAATAACATATAATGGCTTTTGATCAAAATTAGAACAAGAATTCTAGATATAAGTTTTGTAGTATTATATCTTGATTTAAATCTTCGTAAAGGGGGTATAAAATGGTGCAAAACTGTTCTGTTTTGGGAATTAATTTTACCGGTCTTGGGACGGGTATTTTTCTAGCAAGATACATGAGTAACTCTAAAGAGTAAGACTTTTTAATACCAATAACTTCAGTGGTGTAATGTCTATTTTCTTACACTTTCACTTTTATCATATCCGTTTGGTTTTAAAATATGTGTGGCGTATGAAAGATTTCACGTATCTCTCATCCTTATGAATCCGTCGTTGGATAGATATTACTGCTAGTAAGAAACAAACGACTGTTAAATAGTTTATGCATTTGAAATTTAGCGATAACATGTTTGGGAATGCGTAAATAAAAGGGACATAAACGGAAATATTATGTATCATGAAGAGCTAGAGATTTCGTTTAGAAGCGAGTGATCTCTTAAAACAGCAAATATTATGCTATCTCTTTCTCTCTCTCTCTCTCCCTCTCTCTCTCTGTCTATATATATATATACATATATATATATATATATATATATATATATATATATATATATATATATATATATATATATATATATATATATGCGCGAATAAGTTAACTGACATAATAAAATAAAGAACATTTATTTTGGGTAAAAATGTATTTGCATTAATTATTGGTAATAGACAATGATGCTGCAAGACATACGACCTTTAAAGAATCACCGTCAGTCCCGCCCAGAAGTGTCTTATATATTCTTCTCTTCAAGAGGTTTTGAAACAATCCTGATAAATCATGATGAAGATGATGATGATCATCATGATCATGATGATCATTATGATCATCATAATCGTCGTCGTCTTCATTATCATCATGATAGATAGTACAACAGGAGTGAGACGACCGTAGACACAAAATTGCTCTAATATGAGATTTGTTTTAAATGATAGTTTTTTGTAAATTAATGTTATGAAGATAATTATCAAAACACAAAAATGTTGTGTTTTTTAATTATAAATATCGATTTTGTAGTACATAAGTTATTAATCACAAAAGTACAGAAATAGGCCGATTTTACTTCATTATATAGTTTAGAAATGCGCCATGAAGCCACCCAGACAGCCCACAATATCAGCAAAAACTCGACTAAGGGACCATCAACCAATATACATTGGTCAAATATTAGACGACTAGATCCGCTAGTATATAAATTGTTTAGTTTAACATAGCAGGGAATAAAAGTGCAATCGGGGTTAACATGCAAAACTCGAGGTTATATTTATTACACTGGGAATTTATAGAAACGGATGTGAGTCACATGGCTTCAAGAGAATGTGATAAGAAGAGGTTTGGATAGTGCATGGTAAAATCTTGATTTTAAAATGATTAGATAAGATATGATTAAACAGTTATGATCGATTTCCCTCCGTATCACTTATAAGGGATTTGGAACAAAGATCGAGCAGAATTAACCTTATCTGTTTTCCAATAGTTTTATCTTGACTTAGTCATTTTTTGTGGTATGAAACGTAATTTGCAAGTGGCGTGTTCTCGGTCTGAAAAAGATTGCAAAAAGGGTTCGTAAAAGAACAAACAGCTGACAAAGTATAATTATGGACTTTCATTTATGTATGACGCAAGGTTGAAACGCAACACATTGTATACGCCATTCTGTGATACATAGCGATCTAATTCAATAAAACCATTCAATAATTAAAATATGAAAAAGAGAAAATAATACTTACAAAAGTAATTAAAAAGTCGAACGCGTGGCCTTACTTAGACTTAGGATCTCCCGCGTTCTGCGACGCGCGAAGCAGTCAAAGTGAGCCATCGTTTATGGTTGAAGCCAGATCTACAGCGCCCGATCATCTCTTCTCTCGATTGTTTGCTTCCAGTTAATTTTTGGTATTTCTCTTCTTTTTCCATCAGGGCTCCACTGAAGCACTTGGTCAGAATATCTCTCTGAGGCCAATCTTACGGCATGCCCGAGCCAGTCTAGACGTCATTATTGATTATTGATGATACAACCTGTTAGTCAGTGCGGTCTCTGACTACTTCGTTGGTAGTTCGATCGCTCCATTTGATTCCTAGAGTCTTTTTAAGGCATTTGGAATCAAACGCGTCTAATTTTCTCTCTTGACTGATTTTCAGATTCCAAGTTTCACTTTCATATAGCAGTGTGGACACACGTTGCTGTTATAAAATCTTAATTCAAATCGAACTCAGTACACATTTATTAGAACAAAAAAAGGACAAAATATGTTTTTCCCCTTCTCGATCGGCAAGAATAACAGGTGAATGGGTAAAGTTGACCCATACGAAAGAATTCGGTGTGGAAGTCTGATTCTTGACCAACGCTTGTGTTGAGAATGGAATTAAGATACTAAGACTTTGTTAGTGGTTAGTGGTTGTATTGATTGTTCACTAAAATAAACAAAATCTTTGATCAACACAGTTTTCAAGGTGGCATGCACATTTCAATGGCCATATAGCTTTATTCTGAAATATCCAAATATCGAGTGGTATGTGTGTGGGGTGAATAAGATGTATATTAATTGCTGGAATTTCGGGAACCTTTTTCCGCTCACTTGTTTCAAGAGCTATAATTGTCACAATGGACGGATGAATCAGCATCTTAGAAAACGAAATAGGTTAAACATAACATATAGAGAGTAGAATGAACAAGGGCACTCTATGACGCATATATGCCGCGTGTAGTTAAAAGGTACTAATTAAAGTCAAGATAAGAGAATGGGACTGAGACTATTTTCCCAAAATGATAAATCCTGAATTTGAAAAGTTAATTAGTGGTAATTAAGCAGTGAAGAGCAGTGGTGCGACTAACGAAGTAACTAATTATCCATTCATAGTTCATCCAGGCTAGCCTAGGGTTGATCTCAATAAAAGCGGGAGATCTTCACCGTTTAGAGCTAAGCGAAATGAGTTAAATATATAGAGAGTAAAATGAACAAGGGAACTCTATGACCCACTCATGTCGCGTGTAGTTGAAAGCTACTATCTAAAGTAAAGAGAGGAGAAGGGGCTGAAACAATTTTTTTCAAAATGATAAATCCTGAATTAAAAAAATTGATAATTAGGCAGTGAAGCTGATGCTGAGATTAATGAATTAACTAATTCCCAATATATAGATGACCCAGTCCAGCCTAGCGTTTCTATCAATATAAGCGAGAGATCTTCGACGTTTAGAGAGATCACTCCAGCGTCACTTGAAATGCACGTCGTTCAGAAACGTCCTGGAGTTTTGGGCCCCATATTATGCTGGTAACTGAAAACTGGATAAGACAGTTTAACTTTCGAACCGAGGCCCAGCAGAAAAAGTTAGTCAAATTTTGAGAACTGAAAACTGGTTAAAGACTTTAGTAGACTTTTGAGAACTAAGAATCCGACAAAATATTATAGAATGTTTAGCGTATACATGCAGTGTTCCAGTAAATGTTTCCTTATACTAATTGTATCTACGTTTCGTGGATGAAATTAGGAATATATAAAATTATGCATGGGTTCATACTTATTTTTATTTCTTGTTTGTACCCAGCAACCAACATGTGAAATATCATCGTTCGACGAACTACAATCTTACAACACAACCCGGGGGAGAAGAAGTGAGTTTAGTGATTCGTCAACCAGAACTAACAATGAGACACATAATAACTAGCGTGTGGAGGTCGATAACTTCATACCACAACATTTCTTTAAGCAATTTTGATGATAGAGATGAAACCCTGTAAAATAACGAAAATCGTGAGATTTAAGCTCTATTTGACAAGTACGAATTGAAAATGTTAAAAGAGGTATTTCAATGGCACAACTACTGTAAATCTGATTAAAGTTAATCGTATGTCATGTGACAACAGTACTAGACTACTAAAGTAGCTTAACAAGCTCGGTATATAAACAAACTAAGCGAAAATGAGAGAACTTATCGTTTCTTTTTTAAGAAAAACACAGCCCATTTTCGAACGGGGTGTCACGTGGAAACAATACTGTGTTAATGAGAGACAACCGTCTCAGTGGTTGGATCAAGGTGTGGCATCGAACATTTTTACAAAACTCAGAAGCATCAAAGAAAATTGATTGTGACTGTTTTGTGGTATCTGATTCTCCTGACTTGTTCCTTTCAGTAACTGTCATTTGAATCTTCTGAGGACAGCTATGTGCTAACTGTAGAAGTGCAACTTCCGGTTCTCATGAAAGTTGATCTTCTCCGGTGCTCCCACGTTTTTAACTCCCGCGGCATCTGTTTGTTGATGATTGCTATGTGAACTACAACTACCCTAAAAGATAGTTTTTATTTTTATTTTATTTTTTTTATGCGGATAGACTTTCTGGGTTTGCAGTATTCTGACTATGCCCAAGCACACTAACAAGGTTACCTTGGTTTGACTCACAAGAGTCCTTAAAATTAAGGGGGGGAATAATTTTAGTGACCCCACAAATCTATAAGTTTGTCTTTTTCAATACATAAATACTTTATATTAACACCGATTTATTAATAAATTCTGAAATTTTTATTAAAATCGAATAATTATTTGACTTTTTGTAAATTATTTTTCAATTACGTGAGTATTCATTTTTTGGTTAAAAAACATTTTTTTTACTCCTAGGTCGCCACTTATAGAGACTCGAGGCCACTCAAGGATAACGGTTAAATATATTTTCAGTTAGACGATGAACACCATCACGAGGAGATTGGAATCAGTGAGTAGAATGGCGAGAATATTACTTTAAAATAATTGATTATCCAAGAGGATGTCTCAACAAGTATTCGTTTACATTAGACTTGAAGACGACCATGTTGTAGTTGGTTGGGAAGCAGCTTCGTGGTATTCCTTGCCCGTGCCCAATTTAAACTGATTGATAAATCTTTGAAGTTTGAGTAAACAACCGATATTATTTTCTTATAAAAAAGGTTGAGTTTAAGGTTATTTATAAGCATTTGAAATTAGAGATCGACAACCGACACTTTTTTCTTGGCAGGCTAATGGCGGTCTCTTTCCCTAGAATTTGAGAAGGCCGTGGATCCGTATCGCAGTCTTTGCAAGTATTTCGCGTTGAATAACTTTACAAACAATGTTTAGTTTTCGGTTGTCTAATTCGTGTCGTTTTGCCGTTATAAGTCAAGGAATGAATAATTTATGAGCTGGAAAAAGAAAACCAGAAAACAGAAAGAAGGCAACGCGAAATAAGCGAAAACATTTCACGCTGAATTTTTGCAACGGACCAAATAAATATTTTCACTTGTCGTTTATAGCAAACATTCTTAAGTCTTCTCATGATAGTTTTTCGTGTATGCTGTGAAAACTTTTTGCCATGAATTTGTTCTTATTTCTTGAATAATGTGAACGTTTTCAATTAAAAATACAAGAGACTGTAGTAGCAGTCTAGATGTGTTCAAATCTAGACGTTTCTGGTACGTACACTTACACGGTGATACAGTTTGAAATTATGTAAGGTCTCATGTATTTAGGTACATAGGGTGACCAACAAAAATGCCAAACATGGAATCGTTAAAAAATTCAAAATCCTTTCTGCCATCCAACCATCTTTGGCGCACTTAACATTCAGTCTACGCCTGATTTGTCCAACATCTAGACAAAACGTGAAAAATTGTCAATAACTTTGACATACTCCTCTTTTGGAACAGTCTGGAGATTCTTTTGATGCACATTAATTTTTAGATAGTCACTGCAGAATGTTAAGATCCGATGAATCGCAATATTATCACCTATCACCCATCCTAGTGATTAGACAACCACCAAGTGTCCCCACATATTGAACGGCGATAAAACAAAGACTGTTGGATATTTATGACTGAAACTTGAGGGACAAGTCAGGCATAGACTAGATGTAATGCGTACCAAATATGCTTGGATTGTAGCAAGGACTGTTTATTTGATAAAGGCTTCCATGGTTGCCATTTTTAGGGATGACACTGTACCAATACTTGTTTACTGTCTGTGTTGTCCGAAATTAAGATTCTTCGATCATAAATATTTCATTAAATAATGTTTTGATGTTCTTGTTATTAAGTCGTAATCAAAAACATAAAAAATATACGCCCTTAACATAGTTCTTGCTTTTCATAGATAATCAACCATCATTGCATGGAGGAAATAATTCAAACACTTGAAATATCATCAACACTTATTTAAACAAACAAATAAATAAGCGTCAGATGCGTCCCAATATAGAATAAAGCAACAACATCTGGGGAAATGCCGCTCAGAGTACCCTTTCCTGATCTCCAATACTTGCACACCAGATAGAAAATAAAAGTTCAATCTGTTGCAAAGGTTAGTAGAAAAATGGTGTGATATTTCTAAGGCTCTTGAAAATACATGACCCCTGACGAAATATTCTACCTCTATAAGAGTTAGATACGTCCGAAGATGGAGTACTGCTGCTCTATCTGTGGAGGTGCCGTTCAGAGCACTATTTCCTGCCTTGACAGAGTACAAAATCTAATTCACAATTTAGTGGGGTTGATCTCTTCTGTGCTCTACATATCTTTTCTCACATATAAGACGTTGCTAGTTTTTCTCTACCCTATCGTTATTTCCATTGGAGGTGCTCAACTAATATCTAATCACTTGTTCATCCTTTAAGACATTCACAGCAGACAACTCATCTTCTACCACAGCAGAAAAGAACTATCCTTTCTTCCTCCGTATACCTATCATGATCAGAGTTCCATTTCAAGAAGTTCCCATCTATGGAACACGTTATCACGGGTCTGTCTCTCTGCGAGCTACAACATGATCGTCTTCAAATCCAATGTCAACAGATACTTGTCATGATCAGTCCTCATCATCCTCCACTTGATTGCAAAGTCGCTTTCATATTCTATAAATTTGGGGTGATCAAAACTTTCCAAATAAATGAAAACAGTTTCAGTTGTCGTCTACTCCTTATTTTCGTATATAAAGAAAGCTATATCAATACCACTACCACGTATGTTACATAACGATGGCCGTTGTTTGAATTGGAAAGTTTAAGCGACACCTTAAGGGTCAGAGGTGACCCCAGACAGAAGTCGACGAAACCACGTGACTTTCGAACAGAGATCTTCTATCTCTTGACTAGCGAGACTTCAAGCAGAAAAAACCTGTCCGGAGTGCCGTCACCGAAGTGGTGGATGCAAAATGTAAGTAGGTGTAGCGGGACGAGCTATCCGTCTATCTATATGTTTGTCTTTCTCTCCATCAACACAAGTAACCTGTCTCTCTTATATTTACTGTAACTATTCTTCTCTTTGTAATAAACCTTTATTAATAACTAAACATTGGCGTTCGAGTGATTGTACCCACAGAAAAGCTAGAGAACCTGGGTTCCCAACGACAACACTGGTCTATAATAGATTATACACACACCTGTAAGTGAAAACGTAACGCATCGACTTTTGAAGAATTAAGTCCTTTCTATTTAGCGCATGCTTATTGACAACCTTATGGTCGTAATAACAAACTAACAGAGAAACAAGCCGAATTATAATGTAAACTTCGATATAGAGATTAATAAAGTGATTGTACAACGACAGCATTGTGGGTGAAATTGTCGTTTATAAACATACTGGCATGTCCAAATTTATCAGACTCTAGGGCTAGAGAAGAACAGTGATAAAAATTGTAATCGGAGTACTAGGATCAATTCGCTAAAAAACCTTGATAGTTACTTGAAAGAAGTTGGATTTTCACCAAAAATCAGCTGAACTTGCAGCCGCTAATAATCTGTGAAAAGTGCTCTATGATTAATGTTTCCGCTGAAAAAGAAGAAAAAAACAACTAAATACAAACTATATAACGGTTCACCGACACACGCAACAACTTGCAAAAGTCATTAAATTTTGAAAAGACGTGATAGAGGGCACAAACAATAACATTAACCGGTGCATAAAAAACCTGGCCTGCTGATTAGAATAATAATAATAATAATAATAATAATAATAATAATAATAGTTCGCTACTCTATAATAAAGGCAAAAGTGTGTGTATATATATATATATATATATATATATATATATATTAATTATTTATTACCTAAAGACATCGATGTTTCATGCTGATGCAATCTTCAGTGCAGGAAGCTAATTATCAACGGTCGGTGGGCGTGAACTCCGATCACAAATCGCCACTGATTTGCAGTCAAGAGCATTAACTCCTCGGCCATAGGGAATTAGCTAATAATTAAAGAGGAATTTAACTTGGTAAATAGCGAGTCGACGGCTAATTTACACGAGCAGTTAAAGTGATCAACAAACTGTATTTGGATCTTGCATATATATATATATATATATATATATATATATATATATATATATATATATATATATATATATATATATATATATATATATGTGTATGTATATATTACTATTTCATGGATCCACATAAAATTTTATAAGGAGATATAATTTTTTATGTATTAATTTTCAGTATTTACTTCAACAGTGCTCGATACGTAAGTAGAGCTAGGTAGTAAGTTATGAAAATATATTTATGGCAATTAAGCTACACAGAGGCTCCCGTGTTTCATCCCCGGGGGAATCTTCAGGCTAAAATGCCTATGTGTAGCTTAATTGGCATAAATATATTTTCATAACTTACTATATATATATATATATATATATATATATATATATATATATATATATATATATATATATCATCGAATTCTAAGTACAACAAAACAGTAAAATAGATTAAAAAGTAAACATTATTTATTTTATTCAAGATGAAAAAGAATGGGCAGATGAAAAAATTACCAAAATTTTCTTTAGGCTTTATCGTCTGACCCTCTAATAGGAAACGCCAGAAAATCGGACAGAAAATGAGTGAAAAAAGTTATTTACAGTTAGGGAAATGAGTTGAGAGAATAAAAAGGGAAATATCTGTAAACATTAGGGACGATTTAGATCGTGAAATATCTCCAACTGATGTTTCCGAACCTTCTGTCTACATAGACTAGGTCGAAAATTAATAATAATTGATGCTTAAAAGTATCGAGTTGATAGTTCGACCTAGCATTGTGTAAAACAGAAAACCACACATCAGAATACTGGGTTGAACAAATATTTGTACCAATCACGAGACTACCGATGGAAGATTCATATGCCTGAAAATTCCAGGATGTTCTCGAAAACTTGCGAGAACGACTCTCACGTGGTACGTGAAAGACTATTTTCATTATTTCAACATAAAAATAATATTCTCTCTATATAATATTCTCTCTATATAAAATTCTATATATATAATATTTATATATATAAAATTATATATATAATATTATATTAAATAATTGAGCACTCCGTTTGATTTTTTTCTACCAAATGAAACAAAATTATATATTGCTTAATTGCCATAAATATATCTTCATAACTTTATATATATATATATATATATATATATATATATATATATATATATATATATGAGTGTGTGTAATTACAGAAACCTTACGCAACAGTGGTTCCGTCGGTTTCATATCCAAACAAAGGGAACCTATAGTTGGCCTCCGATGCCGGACTCTCTTCAGCCTCTCTTCATAGGAGGACAACTATAGTTCCCTTTTGTTTGGAGTTGAAACCGACGGTACCGATGTTGTCTTAAATAAATATTACGCTCTTATTTTTTTCTCAATAATCAAGCACTACTGGGTGCAGTTTTGTGTCGTACCCAAGATAGTTGGATGAAGAGCTTGCGTAATAGATAGGGTTGAGAAATAGCGTAGACAGAGAAAAATTAAAACGGGTTGAGAAAGAGTGATTTCTGAGTGGTGGTGGTAGGGGTAGAGGCGAACCGTGACCAAGGATGTCCGAAGTTGTTTAATGTCGTGCCCAAGACACATTTTATTTAGGTGTGACTCTTACAGGTACTACCAGTTAGGTAAGAGTGGACTTGGGAGTAATATTTACTAAGGCTTTACTCTAAGCTTCCCTCAAATCTGTAAATATAATTAGTGAAGGTGAAATAACTCATTTTCGACCAGGATTTAAAGCGATGGGAGCAAAATGTTAGAGCCTGACCTGAAATCGACCCGCATTAAAGGATAGTTTTTGGTATGAGTTCAAATGAAGCGCATTGGTGCGTTTAGCTTTCAGCCGTTCCCAGTGAATATTAACGATTATAGCAGGCACATCTATTGTTAGCAGTTAAAGTCTTTAAGCACTGCTTTGAAGAAAATAGAGGTCTGCTCTATTCAATTAAAAAGGTGTGTTATCGCGCTGGGATATCACGCCAATTCATACACCAAGAATTATTTCTGCGAAAAGATCAAATATCTAAACTTGGAAATAACATAAACGATTATATTGTTGCTAAATTCGTATACTAGTAGGAATATCCGTAACAATACTGGTTAAACTCATTGAGGCTCTAAAACCCTTAAATCATTGTCTGAGGATCTTAATACATTTTAAAACAATAAAAAATATACGACAAAAGAGAAAACTGTTTTAAAATAGAGCTGGCACGACTTAAGTTATGTGGTTTAGAAATGTTTTCATTTTATGAAGTTCAACACTCATTGTCATATAATAAACAGATAATTGAAGTTAAAGCACGGACGAAAACTGAACTCTTGGATCGAAACGATGTATTGAAAAATAATAATAAGTTGAAACGTAGTTAATTAGGGAATTTGTGAAATACAACATTTACGGTAAGATTCTATTTGTATGACGTCATTCAACGGACAATGTATGATAAAATGGTATTCAGATAATTCTACAAAGTTGGCCAGGTAATTTTATTTAAACGTATCGAAATTGAAAATTAAAAAAATAAAGACGTATGCTGACGCAGATGTTTGTTTTAAAAACAGGAAGAAAACTACCGACAAACAGAGAGACGCTTATGGAGAAGAGACTCAAGATAGAAATGGAAACACACATTTACGCAGGACAACATATAGTACCGTTTAGCAAACGATATATGCACGAAATATCAACGGAACGGAGTGAAATTGTTGTAGTTTTATCAAATGTTAAATAAGCAGATACTCTTCTTGATTTACAGCTAACGATAACCTTTATTTTTCTTTATTTTTGGGATCTCAGACAAGAAAGAACCCTGGTAAATGAGAGTTACTTCCAGTAAACAAATGATAGTACAAATTAGAGTAATCGCCGGTCTGATTTAATAAGTGATGACGATTATCATATTACATAATGAGGGTATCTTAAAATGAGCCGAATTTGCTCAAATGGGAGAAAAAGGTATAAGTGGGTGACTTTTACCTAGAGTTTAAGCATCATTAAAACAAGAGCTTACCATTTTGTGGGGCGTTTCAATAAACACCAGGACTATTTTAGAAAGTACAATAGGGAGTTCACAAAAATAAAAATACTGTGTCCTGCACCGAACAACAGATTCAGGAATATCAACATTGTAACAATGAACTCAGCATGCCTTTGCCTCAGTATCTACAAAAACTGTTAGATATTGAGCGGGTAGATCCCCTTGTATATAATTTAAGTTATAAGAGAATAACAGGAAATTGAAAAGCGCTGAGAGGTTAGTTGAAGTTAACATGATGGGCGTGAATGATGAAGGGGGAATTAGGAGAACTTATTGTCACTCAAATTCCAAAGAAAACCAACTGGAAAGCAATAGTAAACAGCTGTTTCCATAACGCAAATTGATTTGCAACGGTTATTAAGAGGCGGATGGTGCTGAAAATCTGGAGAGATTTGTTGTCAAAACAATCCCCAAACAATTCTTAAACTGGAGACGACCATCACAAGCAAAATCTGTCGTATCCAGGTGTGCTTGAAACGTAGAGATGTACATTTGGAGCATGTGATTGAATAGCGGTAAAAAAAGAACTGTTGGATATGCATGACTAAGACTTTGGGGATTACGGAATTATGTTACATAGCCACTCCTGCTTGGACCGCGGCAGTACGCGTTTCGTATACTCGTCGTGTAGAGGGTTGGTCGTGTCGCCCAGTGAGTGGTCGTCTAATGGGTGAATTCTTTTTTCTCTGCCGTCGTCTGTTGTCTGCAATAAAAGCCATGTGGTGCACTCCGAAGACAACCTCTTCTTTTGAATTTAATTCATTTATTACAAGCGTTGTTATTTCAACTGGGGCTACGTCGAGAGAGAAGGAGAGCAATCGCTACTTTATCGTAGTTAGTTATTAATGTTTTCTTAACTATTCATAGAGAGGGGGAAAGGATTTTCTCGCGCTTGTATTCTCTTAAGGGAAATATTTCTTTTAGTTTTACATTGTGAATCGCACGTCCTCTCAGTTCGCCCTCCGAATCAGACTGGCTAAAAACTCGCTTCTCACGAGAACGAGTGACGCCACAGAGCCTCTGTTTCCCACGCAAGGGCCCGTGACGTAACAGCCTCTCCAGGTCCAGGATAATATTAGTTCTCAATTGACATTAAGTGTTATGGGTTAATAGAGTTATTAGGTGTACAGGGGGATACATTATGTTATTGGGGTGGTTATTTGTAAGATTGGAAAAGTTAAGAATTAAAAATGTTTTAAAATAACAAATTATATAGTTAAAAAATGAGTCTAATGTTAGAGAGGGGGTGTTGGCTTGGAGGAGGGGTGTCAGATGGAGTAATGAAATTTATGTATTTAAATTTTCGCTTGTGCCTGCAATTTGAGATAAGTTCATTTTTAGAGTTAATAAGATTTTTTCTTTTAGCTGCTGTAGCTATCATAAATGTTTCTAATGTACATAGTTAACAGAAAGCGGATCCTGGAGTGTACCAATTAGACCTTTTTAGTATTGCCCAATGTCGGGAATAGGGAGTGTTTTTACTGTTAAGGCTTTTTATTAGATTGGATAGAGAGGTGCTAGTGGCATTGTTATTATTGTGTTTGAAAGAGTAGATATAATTTGAGATTCGGGTATTCATGGGGAAAGCACCTGCCCAAATGTAAGTGTATTTTGTATGGGGTTGTTATTATAGTATTTGTGTTATTTATAGTATCGGGAATGTTTTGGGTTTGTATGTTCAAGTTCTGGGCCAAAGTTAAGTTGGAATTGTTAGGTGGAGAAGATGAGCTAATTTGAGGGGTGAGATCATGATTATTGTTAGTTAGCGGGTGTTGTCGGTTAGTGTGAGAGGTGTTATTTATGGTGTCGTTTGGTACAGGGAGTTGGAGATGTGGAGAGCTATAGGGTGAGGGGAGAATTTGTATGTTAGTGTCTGTTTGCATGATGGTGTTTTGGGGGAATTGCTTAACAGTACAACCATATATGACGTTACTTCGTATGCAATTTCCATTTAACGGGCATTATCTAGATTTCTGGCAGTTACAATTATTAGTAGGGTGTATAGTAGGTGCTGGTTGCTGGGCAGATTTATTTTTTTGTTATTAGATGTGATGATGGTTTATGCTATATATATATATATATATATATATTATTCTTTATTGTTTTAATTTATTTTGTCTTATTTCTAGAACTTTTCATTTTAGTATTTTTTTTATTTTTGCTATCACGTCTGGACGGAAGCATACACTGAGGTTTTTCGCTTTACAATTAAGTTTATTAAACCTTTATTATGAAATGGGGTTGTTTATTTTTATTTTTAAGTTCTACATTGTGTAACTTCTATAATAAAGTTAAGTGTTTATCATCCTTTTTCGGTTTATCCTATAGAATATTCAAACACTAGTTCTGGTCTTGGATGTTATTCTCACACGTTTTGGCCGATATAAACTCCGGCTCTCTCATGTGGATCTTGTCGAACTCGGGAATATTATGCCAAACTTGGGAATCTGTACAGAATTTCCAATAGAACGTTTCATTTAGTCCATGGGATTTGACATAAAGAATCCCGAGTTCGACAAGACGAGAGTCGGAGGTTACATCACCCAAAACGTCGTAAGAATAGCATCCAAGGTGAGTACAGTACGGACTACTGTAATCCAAATAGTCAAAATTATAAATCCTCATCTGCAAAAATTCCGAAACATCTTTGTTCCCGCTGAGCGATGTAAAAGATTTGCACGATGTTGAGATTCATTCAAGATTTAATTACTAGTTTTATTAAGGAGGGAAGGTTTTTTTTAGTTTATGGAGTTTTATATTTCTTCCGCTGTTTTCTTCATTGATTCTTAGTGCTTCCATTGTGTAAAAAGTCAGGAATAACGTATATATGTATATATATATATATATATATATATATATATATATATATATATATAGAGAGAGAGAGAGAGAGAGAGAGAGAGAGAGAGAGACAGAGAGAGAGAGACAGAGAGAGAGAGAGAGATAGAAAAATAAAGATAGAGAGAGAAAGATATATATATATATATATTTGTTAGTTTTTACAAAAAAATATATACATGCTCATACACAGTCAGACACACCCATAAATACACACACACACACATATATATATACATATATATATATGAGAAATATGTTATAGATAGTTAGATATACATGTATATGTATACACATTTACATATATGTATACCAACTATCTATATATGTATATATATAAAGTGTCTATATGTACGTGTGTATATACACATAAATACACACACACATATATATATACATATATATATATATGTGTACATATATATATATATATATATATATATATATATATATATATATATATATATATATATATATATTTATACATTCTACCGGATGAACGATGTTTTCTGCTGCCAAAATACTTCATAAACCAATGTATGCTTCGAAGTCTCATACGTCTACTCAGCAAAAGAACAAACATATTACACCCAATAACAAGGCCCCAACCAATCCAGCAGACATAGACGCGTACCGATCCCAACCAGTAAGCGATTATGAAGTCTGAAAATGAAAGAATTGCCTTGTTTCCTCTCCCGATTTCGTCCTCGTCCTCCCCTTCTCTTCTTCTTCTTCTTCTTCGTCTCCTTCTTCTTCTTCTTCTTCTTCTTCTTCTTCTTCTTCTTCTTCTTCGTCTCCTTCTTCTTCTTCTTCTTCTTCTTCTTCTTCTTCTTCTTCTAACGTTGACCCCAATTCACTGACAGGTTTTAACTTTCATTCGAAATCTCGCACAAACAAGTGTAACGTTATTGACTGACGCCATTTTGCTTTAGATGGATACTCAGTGAACAATAGAAATAGAGGAGATTGCTTATCACTTGATATAGTTAGCCCAACTGTAACCCAACTTGTGGAACTCTGATTGAAAAGAATAAAGGAAATATAGGAGGCCCCTCTCGTTCAGAGATGGTAGGAACCGATCACGTAAAGGGGGGAACCAGGGAAGAACATTGGTGCTATAAAGAGAAGACCATTTTCTCTTGTGTCATACCAAAGTCAATCTAAGATGCTGAGACATTTTGCGTTTCCGCAATCGGGAATTGCTATATTCTCTAAAGATGTGGCAATCGACATAAATATCATTTAATTTTGTGTCAGTATGCATAGCATGGACCGCACTAGATTTCTTCCTCCATCACACACGGCTTTCTCAGGTTCAAGTCCGGTTGTATTGAGGAGTCGGTGTACAGTATCTAACCACGTTTGTCTCGGCTGTTTCATCGACGTTTTCCCAGGGGCATCAGTCCGGGATCCCGTTTTCGCAACGGCTTAGAAAATATTACGTCGTTTTGTCTGAGAATAGCGTAACATCGGCTATAACCATCCTCTACTCTATAATAAAGATCAATGTGCATTTATTTGTATATATATATATATATATATATATATATATATATATATATATATATATATATATATATATATATATATATTTATCCCGTCATACAAAAGTAAGTGAATAAAAAATTGCTGGCCGAAAACATTCGATGGTTTTAGGAGAAAGGAAGAAATAAAATAGCAAGTCCAACAACCACCACCGTCTGAAATGATATTGGAAAAAATTATTCACTATCGTCAGACGTTTTCTTTTTTTTTCTTTTCCTTTTCTATAATAATTGATATGTTTCTAATCTTGTTTTTCTTTTGTAAATTTTCCAGTTTGAGACGTTTTTATTTTCTTACTTTCTTTTTAACTTCACCGATTGAGTCATTTTTTATATGAATATGAATATTAGTGCGAACACTAGAGAAGCATAATTCTTTCTTGACTGAGGGTGTTCATATAGATATATATATATATATATATATATATATATATATATATATATATATATAAACAGTTACATAATGTTAGACACACTGCCATTATTATCTATAGTGAGGATTTTTTTAATGATTTCTATTATAAAAGAGGGATAAAGAACCACGAGAAGGGGAACAAAGATGAATCACACACACACACACATATATATATATATATATATATATATATATATATATATATATATATATATATATATATATATATATATATATATCAAGAACCTACAATGCAGAGTTCATCCTTAAACTGAACACTTTCTAAGTCCATAACGTCAATCATATCAACTGCATTTTTCACAGTCCTACGGTCGAACGAATCAAACTCATGCATAGAATGTCCCATATAAAATGCATATGGCCTACAATCCACCAGAATGTAATAGAAGTGTGTATAGAAAAAAAATTGAGCAACGGGCAGGTGTAGCCCAAATGAAACGAAACGACTGTTCGGCAAAGAATCACTCCTATAGTACCCAGTTTCCCTGCGAGTCGGTTTCTCCAATCTGAGACATAAACATAAAAAAAATCATATTGTAATATGTGATTTAATTGCGTATCGTGACGTCTGAATATGGGGGTTATTTTCTGTTTAAAGCCGGCTGGGTTACTGAGTGAGCGAGTATGATGTTGAAACACTCGAAACAAACGAGGAAGATAGATTATAACTGAGGACCCATCTCAAAGCCAACCATAGTGTATATTTACTTGCATCCCCACAAGGAAACAGTTACAAACAATGTCGTTTTTTTTTTGTTTGCAGAAAATTCAACTCATCCAAAAGGAGCATTCTAGATTTGGTCAGAAAAAAATGACCTCAGTCAAACAGATGAAGTGTAGTATCAAAACAGATACTACACTTAGTCGTTTTGGATTGATCTGTAGTAATATTTGCACACCTTTAAAAAGGGTCGCCGAAGAAGAATGACCTCTCACGTAAAATGCTTAACCAATGATGTTAATAAGACTTTAACTATTCTTAAAAGACAGAAAATAATGCTGATTATTAAAATTTGTGAATATTTAATTATTAGAGCTTAACCGGAGATTAATTAATAAAAAAGATTTCAGTCGTAGAAAGAATCTATGACTGTTTCCCATAAACAATACCCCAAGAGTCATATGATGCGAAACACGTGTAGCAAATAATATGGAAAACTAAATAAAAAATAAAAACGTTCGCTGCCTTCGATTTTCATATACACACTTTTATATAAGGTTAGGTATGTGTATATGTTTATATATTTCACTCCTAAGCTAATTAACCGATCATTATGAATTTTAGAACAGAGCTGCTAGGCTTAAGGGTGGGTAATATGGTCTGTATTTAGTTTAATTTAGTTTAAGGCAAATGGGTAAAAAGAAGGGGCGGAAGTCCTTCGTGTAACATCAGATGCCTCTAATTTTTGTGAAATTTTTACAATACGTTTCGAACATAAATGAATCAATCTTCCGCAAATTTCAGTTTCTTTAAAGAGGTTTTAGTGTGAATAATATGGCACAACCACGAATTAGTAAATTGCAATATTTCTGCTTTTCATTAAATTCGATCGCTAGTTATTAAATCCCAATTAAGCAAGATTCCCTGAATTTCAATTTTCTGTTAAGACACCTTAAGCTGAATTCTTAAATTTAAGACATTTTTTAGAATCAAAATCATGTAATGGATTTTTATTCAAATTCGAAATAAGGATTATAGACTAATAGCATTATAAGGATTATAGTTTAATAGCATTATATCTTGATTTAAATATTTGTAAGGAAGCATAAAAGTGGTGCAAAACTGTTCAGTTTTATTAATTAATTTTACTCGTCCTGGGACGAGAATTCTTCTGGTATATATATATATATATATATATATATATATATACACTTGTATATCCCCTTATGAAGATTAGAATAAATATGAACAATACAGTAAACAGCGAAACAGACAAAACACAATCAATACGAAGTATATTAAAGACAAAATAGACAAAACCCAGGAAAACAGTAAATGTACATTTTGTGGAATATGGGAATGCAACAAACTACTTTAAAATGAAAAACAAAATCAAACACGACTGCGTGGGGAAGGCAACACACCAAGAGAAATGCAAACGTCTGTACTTTGAACATGCATAAAAATAGTACGAATACAAACCGGAGACAGTATTGGAAAATGAAAAGCACGAAATTTCCTGGGACATGGATGTACGGTGCTCATCCAAGCAACGAGACCGGACGTTATAATAGATAACAAGAAATAAAACTGCCAAATCGTAGATTTCGCCTTCCGAGCAAATGACACGGTGTAGACTAAGAAGACAGAAAAATGAAGCAGATGCATGAGACTTGTCAGAAAACTGAACGGAATATGAAACATGATGAAGATCACTATAATACCAATAATTGTATGAGTACTAGGAACAATTCGGGAAATCCTGAAAAAATTACTAGGTTAAATTGGAATCTAATAGAAGATTGACACAATACATCGCACTGTGCTGATGAAAACAATCCAAATATACAGGAAAATACTCGAGCGGAGAAACAGACCTTCATAACCAAGTAACGACGACCAACAACAGATAAGTAGAAATAAAAATAGGACAAACTATATAGAAAGAACATTGAACGAAACCAAGAGAACTGAAACTACAAAAATCACATAATTTGAGATAAGAAGCTATTAAAGTAGAAAGCTTTCCGGCATTTGGGGACCTCTACAGTGAAGGGGTGATATTTTGCTGATTGCCGTGTTAGTTAGGGTGTTTACGTCGAGTGGGGACGAGTGCAGAAAGTTCGTAATAGCACATTCCATTGAAGTATTTGTATAACAAGCACAGGTATGCCACATTGCGATGATGGGACAGGGGATGGAGCTTGGAAGACAGTGTGGAGCCGGTTTGTGTAAGGGAGCTTTTTGCACACTGTCTAAATGGGAGAGACTAGAAACATCCGAGATATGACAACAATCCCTTATTCATGGCGAATAGTGGCTTTGTAGAGATATAGGATACTGACATGTGTGAAAGGTTGTTTAGCACGGTACAGGTAGCCCAACTTCCTTAAAGCAGCCTTGGCACTGGAGGTCTTTTTCTAAGGAGTAAGCCATTGCATTGGATCTGTGTGCTTTCGTTTTGTCTACACGTCGAGAATAGAGCGTGGTGTCACCAGGTAGGTTATTTATGAAAATTATGAATACTAAAGGTTCAAGGACCGAGCCCTGGGGCACATCCGCGTTAATGTCATGTTTTTTTTTAGATATAAGGCCACTAAGGACGACCTGGTTCTTTCTTTGGTTAAGAAGAATCTGATTATATTACATATTCGTCCAATAACACCGTACAAATTAGTTTTCATGAGACGACATTCATGCCACACCTTATCAGGCTTTGGATATATCAAGTGTAACCGCCTTAGCTTCACCTACCTTAGTGGTACCAGCCTCGGTCGATACTATGGAAAAGCCGAAGAGTAAAAGCACTATCCAGACCTCTATTGGAAAGATGCAGGGAGTACTGGAATCTTGATGAGGCTTATTGCCATCCAAACTTCAGAGATTACTAACAATCATTGCCAGCGATACATTACTGGTACACAGTTGTTGCGATAGCGCAAAATTATTTGCAACAATTATCGAAAGAGGCCGTTTTTTTTTAGAAATCAGGGAAAACCTTTTGTCACTCATATCTCAGGAACCACTCTTAGTTATTTTCGGTGAACAATCAATTGTGTGAAAACTAGCAAGTAAATAATAATAATAATAATAATAATAATAATAATAATAATAATAATAATAATAATAATAATAATAATAATAATAATAATAATAATAATAATAATTACATTGACAAAACTGCAGAATCCCCGATATGCCGATTGTGTAATGAAAGAGAAGAAACCTTAGTGCATATTGTATTTGAGTGTCTTATATAAGCATAACACCAGTATAAAAAATAGAAACACGATAAAGTTGCTCAGGTACTACACTGGAATATTTGCAAACTTTATGAGTTAGACCACAATGAGGAGTGGTATAAGCATAAGCCAGAAGTAATACAGGAGAACGACAATGTAAAACTTCTTTAGGGCATGCGCATACAAACTTATAAGGTTCTTGAACATTCAAAACTCGTTTGAGAACTTGTTTAATCATTGATATAGCCTGCCCCTTTCGATACCAGAGTGGAGGAGAAAGAACACGAAAAGATGAATAAATATCAAGATCTAAAATGGGAATAAGTTAGACTATGGAAATGTAAAGAAGTAAAGGTGATTCCCGTTGTATTTGGAACGCTTAGAACCATAACGAAAAGCCACCATAAATGGCTTAAACAGATTGACGCAACAATTTCTTTTCCGATTCTGCAATAGGCTTGCTTGTTAGGAACGACGAAAGTGTTAAGGTACAGCTTGAATGTCTAAGGTCAAGGAAATTGACTTGATGTTCAAAAAAGAAAACTCACTCCAACTAAAAACATCCAAAAGTTGAGACTAGTATGAAATAATAATAATAATAATAATAATAATAATAATAATAATAATAATAATAATAATCATGATGATCATAATAATAATAATAATAATAATAATAATAATAATAATAATAATAATAAAGAACTATAGAAAGAATTATAGCCGAAATGTGAAGAAAATCCTCGAATGCGTAGACATAACCTATGAACGCTAACTAGTCAAGCGTAAGTTGAAATGATAATAAAACGAAACCATAGAAAGACATAATACGAAGGGGACTGAAACTGACAGAAATTCCATAAAACACCCACGCATATGGTGGCACTAGCCGCAGCGGATACCACACAAAACAATTATGACGGGTCAAGGAGCATGGAAAGACCGAGGAGAGAAAGCACTCACCAGACATCCACTGGAAGGGTGCAGATAGTGCTGAGACTTTTGGGTGGCGTTTTGCTACTCAAATTCCAGAGAAGACCATAACGATAACGCAAAATGATTTGCAACGGTTATCGAAAAGAGGTGGAGTATGCCACAAATTTGAGGAGTCTTGCTGTAACTCAGAATTCAGGGAACACATCTGGTTATAATCAGTGAGAAATCACTTATACTGACTTGTGTGAAAACTAATAGTGACTAATTAATACTTTTATAACTATAGGAAGACCTGTTGAAATTCAAATTCAAGGTAAATCCAATCTCCGATATCAGCGAGACATCAATAGTAAACAGCTGTTGTAAGAACACAAAGTAGTTTGCAATTGGTTTCGAAAGAAGCGTAGTAGAGTACTAAAAATGTTGCGTTTGAGACGTCGTCTAAGGTGTGTATAATCTCATTATGCACCTTTGTGTTGCTGGAATCTACGAGTGTTATCGCCGTTGTTGTCCTCGATTCAATTACAGGACGCTGGTCTTCCTTTCAGATGGAGGTTTTATTCGCGTGAGAAATCAGAGATTAATTAATATATAGTTATACACTTGGATAAGAGAGATAGAGATAGACACAGATATAGAGACAGGCATTGTGCGCTCTTATGCTAGACTATTGCATCTCTCTCTCTCTCTCTCTCTCTCTCTCTCTCTCTCTCTCTCTCTCTCTCTCCACATTGCTGTTTACAATGAACGCATACTTTCTGCGTGCACTCGCTTTCAAGTTTGATTGGAACAAGAGACCAGTAAACTCTTCGGCAGAAATGGCGCCAGGTCTTAACTTCCGTTATTTATCGGGGTCGTATTTAACCCCGGACCCGTCAATCACTGAGTAAGTTCTGTCGCTCATTGACTAATTCGTCTCAGGCCCCCATTAAATCACAAAAATCTGAAGACACTTGCTGTCACTCAGACCCCGGGTAACGCCACCCGAAGTCGCCAGTGCTGGATTACAGATAATGACTTACATGAGAACTCCTAGTGAGTATAATAATAATAATAATAATAATAATAATAATAATAATAATAATAATAATAATAATAATAATAATAATAATAATAATAATAATAATTTTGTGAAAGGTCAAAGAAGATAAAAAGACCGCGAAGGAACAGCACTAACCAGACTTTCACTGGAGGATTACGGAGAATACTAGGACCTTACATAGACTTAAAACACCACCTAAATCCCAAATAAGATGAATGGTCGTTGTCGGCGTGAAATCAGTAGTATATGGCTATGGCGATAACGCAAAATCATTTGCAATGGTTATCGAAAGAGGTGGAGAGTACTGGAAACGTAGGGAGATTTGTTGTCACTCAGACTCCAGGGAACACCACCCCGAGTAAATAATAATGAGAAAGATTAATTGTAATTTTTTTTTAATCGGAGTTTTTGCGTGAGTTTTGCGCGTGAATTGCTTATTGACGTCATAATTCAGTAGTCAAAGTGACTGCACGTGACTGCGCTGGAAAGCAACGGTTCCCAGGAGATGGTTCGTAACCCGGGCTCACAGACGAAATCACACCGTATCACTTCACTAATGTTATTAAGAAAACGGATTCATTATTATTGTTATTATCATTAGAGGCGTGGTGGGGTGGCAGTGGTTTCGGTGGGAGTCGGTAATGGTTGTGGCGTTTGGTAACGCGATGGGAGTGAGCGTGAGAGGGGCACAGATAGAGAGAGATCGAGTGCTTTCTTTAGAAAGGTGAATCCTAATTAGATACATGACACTAAATTTGGGATGGTGAGTCAGTGTGTATTAATAGATGTCCATTAAATATCCTAGTCGGATTTAGTGCACCCCGTAGACGCACACACGCGCGCAAAAAACACACACATATATGCTGACTGCACCAGTGTAAGCACTCCGTCAAAAATGACAGAAAAAATTATATTTCGCCAGTGTTTTATTCATATAAAATAACGTCTCAGTCGGTAAAGGTTTTAAAAAGAGAAAGAAGAAAGACAGAAAACGTCTCAAGCTGGAAAGTTTTAAAAAAGAAAAAAAGAAAAAGACACATATCAATCAGTAAAGTAACAGATTTCTTTCCGAATTAATTTCAGACGCGACGGGGTGCTGACTGACTTGCTATTTGTATTCTGCTTTCCCCATAACTGTTGGAATGGCTTCGTTTGCTAAATGTTATGTGACGGGGCGGATATATATTTATTAATATACATACAAGAGATCGATTGATTTATAGGACAAAACAATTTACCAACGAAGGGGTTGAGGCTAAAACATTTTCTTTCTTTTTTAATAGTTTTAAAGTTTTAAAGACACACAATACTATATATATATATATATATATATATATATATATATATATATATATATATATATATATATATATAAGTATAGTATAGATTTAATTACCTACTAGACACCATCATCGAGTGTCTTCGGTCCCTCTATACAAGGGTTTGTTAGGAAAACCTGACATGAGGATGCTTCACCCTACAAGTGGATCCTAACCAAATATTACTAATAACATAGATCCCGTCATCACAGCTATACACTGGCTCATATGAGGAATGATGCGCCTTCTACAAGTAATGCTACCTCAAGTAACAGCACTTAGCTGGATACTCCACCAGATAAAATTAATTCTTGTCCTGGAATCCGGTAAGACCAAGAGACCACAAGAAAGATATACTATAACATACTTAACTGGTCAATTGGAGACGTAAAAAATTAATGGTCTTCACTTCTTTACTAACTCAATGTTTAACAGGTAGAAGGGGAACTTTAATAGAACACTCGGATATCTATGTATCTCATATAGAGATCAAGTGTTGGCCCCAGGAAAGGGGACATTTATTTCTGATAACTTCGACTGATGTAAAAAAAATAGCACAGAAATTTAGCACGCCAAATAACGATGTGTTTTTTCTCCAAAATAAATAATGTATCTACTTTAGAGATTGAAGAAGATTTTTACCTTTAAAAGTCATTTCCAAGCCTAGACATTTTCTTTACTTACTTCTTTTTTTTTTTGTAAATCAGCTTAACTATCGGAGATATAAAAATCCCTCTTTGAGCCGAAATCAGTTCAGATGTTATTCATGGTTAGTTAAAATGTCACGTGCCACACGCAACTACGTGATGAAGGTTAATGAAATAATATTGGCACTTGGAAACATCGTTGCAAATTTGAATTATAGTATAGAAATTATGGACGCCAAATAACGATGTTTTTTATCTCCAAAATAAATCATTTAATTACCTTAGAGCTTGAACAGGCTTTCGCCTTCTAAAAGTCATTTTCAAACAGGTCAACCCGAAATCAATGAGTGACCAAACGGGTCACATTTTCTACTGTTATACTATTCATTTCAAATTTTGGAGATCTTAATGCTCCAACATGTATATAAATATTTCTTCCAGTACATAAATATACGGGTTACATTTGCTTGCAGGTTTCATCGAATTGACCCTTAAAATGATAATGGAATCATTTTCTTCATTGTTCAGGTACAATTCATCAAAAATGCTACTTAAGATAATGTTCGATTGTCTGTGAAATGAACATGATTTGAGTATTTCAATGAGGTTGCAGAAGTCTGTCAAGAATTTATCGATACAAAGCCGAGGGATTCATTGACCAAATCAAAGGATTTTGCAGCTCGTTGCCAGTTTTTTTAATAGAAATCGCTCCAGACAAGGCATTAATCCACTTGAAATAAGGAGTTAAAAAAAACTACTTCAAGGTTAAAAACTAGCAAGCGATAAGTAAGTAAAATTAAACACGTTCACTATTTCTAATGTTTATTTAATTTTACTTATATAAGCTCTAATTTATATTGAGCACTTTTGAAAAAAGTATTTGTTTTAAGTTTTAGTAATCGACATATTTGAACTTATTTAATTGTATATATATATATATATATATATATATATATATATATATATATATATATTCTCTTTATTTATAAAGTTTGGTATGTGTATATATATACATGTATAATACTATAAGTTGATATACTATATTGTCAGTATTTACTTCAAGAATATGTGAGTAGTAAAGTATGAAAATATATTTATGGCAATTAAGCTATATATATATATATATGTGTGTCTCTGTGTGTGTGCAGAATAATCTCCTAAACTAATGAACTAATCATTATTCATTTTGGATTGTATATTTTAAAACTACCGTAACATGGGCACATTATTTTTTTTTTTTTTTTAATTCAGGGGTGCATATATATAATTTTTTCCATTTAAGTTTCTTTTTATGAACCGATCATTATGAATTTTGGAATATATATTTTCTGCAAACCGGTGAGTAACATGGGCACATTATTTCTTTGAAAACTTTAGAATTTAGGGGTGCGCCTACCAAAACCAAAACCTTTAATGTCATAAACTCATGTACGAATCATTATGGATTTTGAAATATATATTCTAAAAAAATACAGTGAGTAATATGGGCACATCAATTTTTATGTAAATGTAAACATTTTGGAGGTAAATATATATAAAGTTGTTTTAATACAATTCTTTTATGAACCGATTATTATAAGTTTTGGAATATTATTCTTGACAACCCATGTGAGTAACATGGGAACATGATTTTTTTGTAAACTTTAACATTTAGGGAGTGCGCCCACCTAAACTCGCACCAGCCCTAAAAAAAGTTTTGAAATAACGTAGAATAGAAAAAAGAATTTCTCTACATGAAAGGCTGAATCATATTAAGTAAAACATTTAAAAAAGGATTGGTCAGTGCGCGTGAGCGGCAATACTATGTATGTGCTTTGTAAAATCCTAAATTATTGAACTTATCATTACGAATTATGGAATATGTATTCTTTGCAATAGAGTTTGTAACGTGGGCACATTATCATTTTTTGTAAACTATACAATTTAGGTATCGTACCATATCGCCCAAAGAAAAAGAAAAAAACATTAAAATTTAAGACTAATGATATATCTATTTCTTATACGCGCCGTGGGACGGGCATTCAACTCGTGTACATATATGTATATGTTAATATATTTCTAAGCATGTGTCACTCGTAAACTAATTAACCAATCATTATGGATTTTGAAACAAAGCTACTACGTGTAATGGGCCATAATGTGGACTAAATTTAGTTTAATTTAGTTTATGCAACCGGGGCAACAAAAGTTGGAAGTCTTTCGTGAAAATTCAGATACCTCCGATTTTTGTGAAATTTAAACAATGGGTTTTATACATCAATTATAAATATTACCAACATTTCAGTTTCTTTGGAGTATTTTAGAATGGCATGTCTATATTATGCCTCCTAAGGAGGTATAATATAGACATGCCATTCTAAATTCAAATATTTCAGATTTGCATTGAATTTGATCGATAGTCATTAGACAGAAAGTAAGCAAGATTCTCTGAATTTCAATTTCTACTTAAAACACCTTAAGCTTAAGCCTTACATTTTATATATTTTCTAGAATCCAAATCGTGTAATTCGTATATAAATTCTTGACATAAGTTTAATATCTCATTATATCTTAATTTTAATCTGCGTAATGGCACATTAAAGTGGTACAAACTATTCTGTTTGGGGAATTCATTTTACTCGTCCTGGACCGGGTATGCTTCTACTATAATATATATATATATATATATATATATATATATATATATATATATATATATATATATATATATATATGTATATATATATGAGTGTGTGTGTCGCTATTTCAAACTGAAACATGACAGACCGACACATGGACTTACTGATTAATCTCGAGAATAAAGATTTGATAAACAAAAAAAGAAATAGATGAAATCTGAGAGATGAAAAAAAAATATTGGATAGCAAAAAGAAAGAAAATCATAAATTAAATTACTGGTTGAAAGATGTACACGAAAAAAACGAAAAAAGAAAAAAAAAACGAAAAGAGAAAATGGCTTCCATCCGCCTACAATTGCCCTGCGCAGTTCGCATGAAAAAAAACATTTATGCGCATTTCTATGTTTCGGACATCTTATCGAAGCATAATCAGACCAGATTGCGGAATAATCATCCCGATTCGCCCCTCTCTTTTTCTAATAACCCGATCCTATCAAAACAACAGATAACGGCGCGCACACACATTTATATAAAAATAGACGATAATAACGCCGCCATCCAACAATATAGAAGCCACGTTAGAAAGAAAGGGGGCGTGAATTAAGCGTTAAAATACTCGTATATCGATAGTCACCGGAGTCTTGTAAAATATTCCATTAGTCGACAGAATTAGAGAGAAAAAAACAATATAAAACATTATGCCATTAGCGATTTATTTTTACTGCTGCTGTTTCGTAAAATAAATAGATGCTATTTTTGTCGGCCATTGCAACATGGCTGATAATTTATCACAAATGTTCGAATACTAAACTTTTAGCAAACTAATATAACACTGGTACCTTGCAGCAGCACAATCATTTATAACGCTAATAATACATTAGCGGCGTTAATTCACGTACTGATGCATGTGGTATGACGTCATTTCCATCTGTACGTGAATTCAGACCGTTAATATATTAGCGTGATAAAGGACAAGGACTAAATAATCGTTCTTTCTGATTGCTCAGATAATGAGGTAAGTCCAATTAGAAAATAAAAACAATCCAGAATAATGTAAATTTATACATTTTATTACAATGTTTCTTAATAAAAGATTTAATATTTCAATATTTATTGTCTGTTCAAGTAAAATATTTAAATCTCATTGGTCAGTCTTTAAAGATGATATAATCAGCGAGTTTATTCATCGTCGACTGGAAGTGAAGAAAGAAATCGATCGTGGAAACCGAGACAAAGTGGGAAAACCCGCTCGCAGCTCGATAATTCAACAGATGTAAGATGGCTAATAGGGCATTTTTATTTCGCAAAACGATTTCAAGCGTGAAATCGTGCTTAGTAAACTAAATACGGATTATTATCGGGGAAAAAGATGCAATAAAAACCTAAAAGAAAACGTTAATTCTTCGTTGTCTGTTTGCGTGTTTACGAAAGTCAGTCGGAAACGAAAGGATGAAGCTACGGCTTTCGTTTGGAAAAGAACAGACAGAGTGATTAATTTATGATTTTTAGTGCGTTATTTTGTAATACAGCTTTTGTTTTTACCTAGCCTTTGGCGGACTGCCGGATATTTACAAATAATACTCTCTAACTAATTCGGTTGACATGCTGCACGTAGTTTTGAAAGCAATTCGACATTAATCCACCCCTTCAAAGTATATTCGACGGTAATTCAAACAGTTTCAAAAGTGTAGGTGTATTTGTAAAGGAAAAGGTCCAGAGAAACAAGTGGCGAGAATCCATGCTGCATTTTATAAGAGTCCACGAAAGTCTAGCCGTAAGCTAGCGATCCCTCAATTAGTTATCTGACGTTTGCTGTTTAGAATTGCAACGTTGAAGTGCTTCATTCAAGCAATTACCAGTAACGACAAGAGGAAGCGGATGGACTTTTGCCACTCGCTTAGTCCCCAAACCCTATCGTGCGTATTTTTCTTTAGATAATACGTAAAAGATCACATTTATTTTCGGCCTAACATTCACAGGTAATATGAATTGGGAAAATACATAGAAGGCATTGTCAAGGCTGCTGCCAAGAAAGTGGGCTCCCTCTACCGTACTAGAAAACTTCTCACACCTGACAGTATCCTATATCTTTACAGAGCCACCCCTCGCCCAATGCATGGAGTATTGTTGTCACATCTTGGCTGGTGCACCAGTCTATAATATAATAGGTACCTCACTATCCATCAAACCCCAGCCCCTGTCCCATCGCCGCAATGTTGCATTTTTGTCTCTGTTTTACAAGTATTTGAATGGAATGTGCTCCGATGAACTTGCTGCTCTAGTGCCCCCTCGACGTAAATACCCTCGACTAACACGGCAATCAGCTAAATTTCATTCATTCACTGTGGAGGTCCCCAGATGCCGGAGAGCCTTCTACTTCAATAGCTTATTTCCTCGAGCTGCCGGCTATTCCAACACGCTTCCTGCTCCCCTACTGTAACGACATGTAGTAATTTAAAACTAATGTGAACAAGCATCTCACTGCACAGCTCTTAATTTAGGATGAGCCCCAAAATGTTTGCCCTAATTGTTAGTAGCCCATTACTTCTACAGTTACAACTTGCCTTGTTTTGGGTGAACTAAGTTTTAAAAAATGTTTTGAAATAAAGACGAAACATTGATAGATTCATAAATAATTTTAGTTTTTCCTTTTCCATTTTCCATCAATATATATATATATATATATATATATATATATATATATACTGGTTCCTGTTAAATCATGAAGTCATAATAATGGTTAAGAGATGTTGATAGTTGTCAGTACTGAATGGGTGACCATTTAGGAATACATGGTTCTGTGTGGTGAGGGACTCTATGGTTATTTAGGCATTTTACTCAGAAGTTTCCACTTATCAAGTTTAAAAGCCACTTGAGGATAAGGATTAATGATATGCACGGATTGTTCTTGAATGATAAAGAATATTATGAGAGGATTGAAAATGAGGAATGGAATGAACAGTCATGTTAGAATAACTTGAAATCTTGATGAATTCATGGATAGAAATTGACGGAACAATGTCAGTTTCACATAGAAATGGCAAGTCGAGGTTAGTCGCATGTAACTCGATTTCCACCTCTGTTTTTAATGGGGACTCTTAATGTTGAAAGAGGAAATCTGGTAGTAGGGATCCACGTTATGAGTTGAAGTACTGGGTTTACGCTTATAGTTGTCCTTAACTTCTTATTGCCATTTGGCTCAAGTAATACCAGTTCGGGAGAAGCGTGGTTTGTGATTGCGCAACCCATGCTTCAGGATAGACTACCCGCGCAGGTACTCTTACAGGTATCAATAGTCTCTCGAGACTGAACAGAGCTCTCTAATCTAATTTTAGGGTGTTGATCTCAGATATGGCATCCCTCTTCACTCATGACACTTCTAATTAATTTTCGATACGATGTTCGTCAAAGATGACCGTAATCATGTCGTTGTTTTGTAGGTCCGGAGATGGCTTGTTTGTCCGATCCCATCTTTGAAGTATCTGCCGCATGTAGAGTCCCTTTGGGTTGATTCTGTAGCAGAGCAGCTGACTTCTCTGTCTTTTCGAATAGCAATTTTCCTCTTGCGTGCCTCAATGCGTGCAGATTCAGCAATCATGGCCCTTATGTGGCTTGCAGTACGCCAGGAACATCTGTTCTGAGCTAGATGTTCCCACGAGTCGGAAAATAAACAGCTCGTTTGGTTGTTTTGTTTTACAGCATATCAACCCTTTTCGGGTTATTTAATGCCGAATCCGGTCATTTTAGTAAAAGTTTTTATGCTTTAAGTTTTTTATATCTTTAAATATTTATTCATGGTGTTTGGTTTGGTTTGGTTGTTTTGTAGTGAAAAATGTTGTTTTGTTAGCTTAGCAGAACATGATTGAGTTTCGCAAAGGGAAAGGAAAAAACAATAACATCAATGTTTGGTGCATTTTAAGTCAGAAACCCGGTGTCTTCAGACAGCCTTATCTGGTAGCACCAGTAATTCAAACCGAAGCTGTCACGTTGACACTTATTTTAGATATGCATGTATACACGTAGTATCTATCTACATACAACCGTGACTTAGATTTAAATATTTCGCTACAATTTATGGAGAGCAAATTGCAATTTATACACTGAGGAGATACAAACATGTACATTTTTAGAAAAGCAACATTCTATTCGTGATGTCTGTCCGCCTGTCTCTTTGTCTGTCTTTTGATCCGGAAATGCAATAGAAAAACTTAATCACAATACCAAGATCAAACACATTTTTTGTTAAGAAAAATCTGTAGTCTGCGTTCGCGGCTGACAACCATAAACAGCAAATCTTACTTTACTTCATCTATATACTGAAAATGGAAAATTATACCAAATACATTAATAGAATAATAATTGTAGTCTGTTATTCAGAGCTGGGAGCAGGAGTATATATCAGCTCTCATTTACTCTCGGGCAACGCTGTAGATGCCTGCTAGTTGTGTATGAATCTTTATTCAGCTTAAATAATTAAAAAATAGATGCTGGATTCTGCTTCAGGGTGGCATTTGTTTCATTGTTTCTTTTTAGACACAGCTACTCACAGAATGGACCATGTTACGGTTGCCAACAACTTAAGTGAAAGTGAATCCGACAGGATTCGAACCCGTATCTTTCACCACCGCTTCCTCACAGATTTCAATAACAGATAAAAACACAGTTAACTATTTATAGTTATCTACTACAAAAGAAAAGATTCAACCAGGGGTTTATACCCCGCCTAATGAACCGGTATCGTCCGGGCCTTTGGGTCTGGATTTACGCCGGTGTATTGGGGGTTGCCGGTCCTGTGCAGTTCTAGGAGGTGCACCCTCCCAGGCTTTGCCTTCCCTCTTTCGGGAGGAGTAAGTTTATTGCTTACTGTCTGAGGCGCCTCTACCGGGGAATGCCAACGGGGCTGCCCAGGCAATTTTTAAATGGCCAGAGTGATCACCTCTCGGGCGCTGGCTTATCTAATCCCACTTTCCCGATCTTGTGTCACATCTTACCTTGTGGGAGGTAGATAAATGAAAAAAAAATGTGACCTGTTGGATTACCTATTGAACTAGAAGGTGCGGGTGGTTAAGTGGATAACAACACGGACTGACGGCCTGAGTGTTCCAAGTTCGAATCCAGTCGGTTCTACAGTACCACTTTCACTTAAAGATGTTGAAAACCTTCACATTGTCCCTCCCGATGTCTTTCTAGAAAGGATTCTAACTAGAAAAATATCAGGGAAACCATTGACACGAAATGGCTGACCCATTGAACTCGGTTCAAGCAATCTGAACCAGGAAAAATGAGTTCGAAAAGCCAGTAAAATATTTTAAAAGATGAAAAAGACAGAATCTTAAATTAGGCTTATTCTGCCTTCTCTATATACCTCTATTTTTCTTTTTCCCTCTACAACTACAGGTTAAATGGTATTACTACTTGTGACGATATTCTCTTTTGTTTGTAATAGACTATTCATTTTTCTTTTCTTTATTACGTTGGACTTTTAATAAACAGAGAGAGGGAGAGAGAGAGAGAGAAAGAGAGACGAAAACAGGTCATAGAGACCGTATAAAATAAGAGCGAGTGGTCAAACAACATACAGTGAACGAGGGTGAGAGTGGTCGACAAAAACTTAGTAAGAGATGGGTCACTTGGTAAGTTAATAGCAAATTACGGCTAATTAGAGAAATTAAAATAAAATAAGATTTCAAACGTAGCTCAATTTCGAAACTAAGCTGTACATTGTGTGATTTTAATATATAGAAAAACATTCTTAGGAAAACAACGTTGATTAACTAAAAACTTCTAATGCAAGGGAGATAATCTACAACAAGAAAGATAACTAATGAAATTACTTAATATAGGTAATATATATTTTCTACGGATACAATCCTCAAAACAGATATCTAGTTGGCATTAATAAGATTTCATTGACTTTATTCACAAAAACGAAACAACTTCGTACCTCCATCTTTTTTTTGATGAGTCAAAAGCAAAGCTGGCAGCCATTCTTAGTTTATTTCGACCATAATGTTATCCGTTTCGCGTACCGTAGTGACGACATAGTTATCTAATCAAGATAGATGCCATAGCTAGTTTTAGTGCCAAGTTTTCTTATGTTAACTAGATCTCGTTAGTTCGTTATGCTATGTTCGCGTGACGTCATCCTCAATGAGCTCTGGACGGGCTAACCGTCTATACGAGATAAGTCTTCCGACTTTTGCTTACTTGGTAAACTTCGCTTTTTTAAGAGAGTTTTCTGAGCTCAACGTTGGTGGATGTGTTTGTTTTGTGGTTATGAGTCATTCTTCACAGATGATAATACGCTTCTCGGGATGTAGACAGGTCTTGATCTGTTCTATAAGTATTCACTTTTCACGTTTCTCTTGGCTATGAAAGTTCTAGAAAAATCCTACTGCAACAATTTGTCTAAGACAAGTTGTTTATAATTGCAATGCCTCTAAAAGAACGTGCTTACAAATGCATTTCAATTAAGCCAATGCATTGAGACAATCTATTTACAAACCTTTTGTAATTCTAAATGTTTACATAGAATCTATTATAAAAAAAAGATTCTGACAAAGAATATATAATTCATTCATTCATTTCGTATGAATCAGATGATTCTGTTGTTAGCATTGGTTTGCCCGATATCTTTCTAGTTAGAATTCTTTCTAGAAAAACATCGGGTGCTTAAGGTTGCCAACATCCTTAGTGAAAGTGTTTCTGTGGAACGAACTGGATTCGAACTTGGCACACCCAGGTTGTCAGTCCGTGTCGTTAACAACTTAGCCACCGTCAGAGAGTAACTTATATGACAAAGTCTTGTTCTTACATTTTATAAACTTTATTACCCATCTTCGTTTGACAAGTAAAAGAAAAGGGTTAGTAAAGAAGTTATCAAATGTTTATACGTCTTGACGGAGAAAGTGTTATAGTAAAAGTCCAAGCGTAAATACGAATAAAAATTTCATTATAAGACTAGATGAGAAAAATGTTATAATAAGTCCTTACGTACGTAGGCTGGAGTAGGGAGTTCATGAGACTAGCAGATATCGTATTAATATTGGTGCGTCAGCATCTTTGTTAGTTAAGTTCACGTGTCGATGCCAGTAATCAGAGACTAAAGGCGGCGTTCGTTTCTGCGCGAAGTGGGTGTGTTGGTAGTTGTTTTGAAGGAGAAAACAAAGATTTGTTAGGCAACTTTGCCTTCTCGCCGACTATCTGTCTGGAAAGCGGGGATGCAATTCTTTAAATAATATTAATGAACAGTTGCTCCACTCCGATGGTGACGTGTTTTCTGATTGCCTAAAATCGGATATAGGAAACTAATCGATATTGAGCATATGATCAAATGAGTACCAAGCATTTAGGTCAAACTGATATAGAAAATTTAATAGATTGCTTCTCTGCGTTTCTGCTGCTGTTGTTGTCGTTGTTGTAGCTACCACTACTATATTATCATACTTTACAAGAAAAAGAAACATATTCAAGTTACCTGTACCGAGAAAATTATCCTGAGATAGAACATCATCAAGTAAAGTCAACGAGATAAAAAGACTAACAAAGATGCATTGAGCGGTTTATCTATTATTATACTAAAGCCCAGGTAATCAAATCCTATATATTTTTATACAACGTAATACATGCTAAAATATTGCTCGGTTTTGGGATTGAGTTATGTTTTTAAACTCTCATTTTAGTTGTCCTAATTAGCCGCAATTCGCAATAAATTCACTAAGTGATCCATGTCTTACTGAGTTTCTCTGTATAAGTCTCACTCTCTCTTTTTTATTGCATGTTGTTTGACCTCACACGCCTATTATACATGATATTTATCACTCTCACTTCACGTCACTCTCTATTTATCTCTGTGTTATAAGGCAACGAAGAAAGTAAAGAATAAGACGGTTAGAATAGTCCATTATAAAAAAGGGTATTCGCCAGTGTGGTCGTATTATTTGACATGTAGCCTTAGAGAGAAAAGAGGGGGGAGTTATCAAGAGTGATATACACCATATAAAATAAGTGGGTGAGAGGTCAAACAATGTACAGTGACTGATAGATATAAACTTAGTAAGAGATGGATCACTAAATGAGTTAATTGCAAATTGCTGTCAATTAAAAGAATTAAAATGAGTGTTTCAAATATACCATTATTTAATATGGAGCTTTACACAGAGAGAGAGAGAGAGAGAGAGAGAGGGGGAGAAAGAAAGAGAGAGAGAGTAAGAGTGAGAGAGAGAGAGAGAGAGAGACAAACAGACAGACAGACAGAAGGACAGACATACAGACAGAAAGAGAAACAGGGGGTATGTAGCGAGAAAATAGAGACTAATTTTAGATTTTGTTTATTTATTTATTTATTTTTTTTATTAAACTGGCTTTCAACCCCACTTCTTTGAAATTCAAACAATCGAACCCAAGTCATTTATTTTAGTAACAATTATAGTCAGAAAACAAAAACAAAACGATAACCGATATTTTAAAGCGGCGGCTTATCAATCTGCCTTTTAGCGATGGAAATCCCAAACTTAAGCATGACAGACTAAAGAAAAATGCTATTTAAAACTAAAGCATAACAGACTAAAAAAAAGTGCTATTTAAAACTTAAGCGTCACAGACCAACGAAAATACTATTTCAAACGTCAACTTGATATACCGAAAAAAAAACGATATTTCAATGCGGACGACATAACTGTCTATGACAGCACTCCGAAGAGCACGGGTGATAAAGATAATGCTGATTCTCTCTCTTCTAACCTAATATGTATTGCAATGGATTGTTACTTTTAACCTCTAAAACCAAACTTCATTCATTTCACCACCAACGCTTAAATGCTTGTTTTGTCTCAGTCAAAATAAATAAGCCCCTCTTCTTGAAGAACCCCCTTTATTTATATAAGCTCCTAGAACTGATTTTACTCTAGGTCTAAAATAGAAGATTTATATCCAATCTGTTGTTTAGGTTGCTAGAAAAATGGTTGGATCATTCTACTGCTCCAAATGTTTCTGATAAATGATGCGATCTTGTCACATTAATCAGATCACTCTTTCTTGCCTTGACAGAATAGAACATCAAATTTGCAATCTAATGGGGGATCATTTCTTCTGTTGTCTACATCTCGTTTCTCATAGAAGAGACGTCGCTAGTCTTTCTCTACTCTGTCGTTATTTCCATAGAAGGCTTTCGACTGAGCTGCAATCTTTGGTTCTTCCTTGTGAGACATTCACAGAAAAACTCGTCCTACTACCACAACTTCAAATAACTTTCTTTTACTTCTCTGTTCATGGGCGTTTCGTTTACTATTAGATACATAAACAGAGTTTATTTCCAAAACCTTTCCACCTGTGGAACACATTACAACTTGACTGATTCCCTGCAGGCCACAACATGGTCGTCTTTAAATCAATGTCAATAAATACTTGCCATAAATCGTCCTCATAAGTAATAAAATTTTGTTCATTCCATTTATTATTTTTAGTCATCTCAAAGTATATGTCAGCATTCAACTGAAAATCCATCTCATTAACTTTCATCCTCGAGTTGCCTTTAGCCTTCATAAGCAGTGACTAATAGTAGAAAAGTGTGACACACAGACAAAAATGCTATTTATTACTTAAACGTAAAAGACGGACGTACCGATTGAACGAAAGACAGACAACGTCTGGAATGAAGACGCACTGTCGTATCTAAAAATGTTATTTCAAACTTAAGTCACAGACTAGCAGACCGACCGAATCTCTAACACGAATGACAGACGGACAAATCTGTTAGTTGTGATACTTGGACGCATCTCAAATAAGATACGCCCATGCAATCTGTGCGTTTGGTGATGGAAATGCTATTTCGAACCGAAGAGTGAAAGACAAACGGACCAATATACGGAAGAAGCCTTCCGTTAAGATACGATGACGAATCTCAGAAACAAAATATGCCCGGTTGTGATTTTTCAGATAATTTGAAGTTCAGTTGTTACCCGCATTCCGGTGAAGCTTTCTTCCTATAGAATCGCGTGTCAAAATGTCACCTTGTTTCACGTAGATATTACAAAGGAATTGTTAATTCTCACAACCTTGTGTAATTATTTCTGACAGTGATGAAGAGACAACGAAACGACATGTATCCCCCCTCTCTCTCTCTCTCTCTCTCTCTCTCTCTTTATGTTACCTCTAACTCTTATAACCAGTCACTTCAACAAGCCCTTCCTCCCACTCTGTTTACGTTCTTTGCTGATGTCGACGCCATCAACTTTAAACCAACCAATGGAATTCGTGTATAATATTACCACAAATATATAAATACACAATGACTATTATTCTAGTATTAATTGTTTGAATGCCTGCTAGAGACAGTCATCGAGTGTCTAAAGTCTCTCTGTACAGGGGTTTGTCAGGATAACCTGGCATGAGATACTTCCTCTATAAATAACCCTGACCAAATATCTAAAATAACATAATATGTCAAGCCCAAATAAGATAATCTCAGTATAATTACATTGGCTCATGCGAGGAATGGTGTGCCTTCTCCAAGTAATGTTGCCTCTAGTAACAGCACTAAGTTGGATATTCCACCAGACTAGATAAATCCATGTCCTTGAATCCGGTAAGACCAAGAGACCACAAGATTAACATAGTATAACGTAGTTAACTTGTCAATCGAGTAGAGGAAAATGCATGTCGACATACACACGTAGATTCTAGTATCAGTCTATATACTACATCATCAATGAACTGACAATGAGAGTTCTGTAACAAAATAAAGACCGCAAAACCAACAAGATAATAATTATATGTGTTTTCTTTGTGTGTCTTAAAAGCAGATCGACCCTATTGGAGGGCGACTCGAAGGTTCCCTTTTCATTGGCTACTACATCAAGATCCTTTTGCTCAACTGCTCCTCTTATTTATTGTCATCTTATTATGCTGAGTATTTAGTATCATCTTTTTTAATTTTTTGCATAACTCGACCGAGGATTGAACATAAGTTCCCCGGCCTATTGGGTGCAGTATCCATCGGAACAGATACTACACTTTGATCCCGGCCATGAATAACCGGTAATGCAACTCTTGGTGGTATTCGCCCAGCGTCTGGCATTCCGCCTTCCGCTTAAAGTGGAAGTTTATGGGGAATACAAATACGCACTCGGTTCCCAGTCAGCATGTATATCCCGGTTACGGGAGATGACATACGGCGCCTGGTATTACCAAATGGTAACCTATCTTGTACTGGCCAGGCTCAACGTCGCTTAACTTTGGAGATCTACCGGGGACCGGTGTGTCAACGTTATTATGTCGTATGCCCTTTGGGGGGGGGGTATTCTGAACATTACGTCAAATGATTCATAAGCTACAGACAGTCTCTCAAATTTTGGACACCTTTAAGAAATTTACGGGACTCAGTTACAACCTTCTTATTAAAAGGTCTATGGAATAATCCTGTTATTGACTACTTTACAAGTTTCTGTTTTGAGTCTATAAAAAACAGAAGTGACACAGTAAACAGAATAAAATTCGCAGAACGGGTGTCATTTCTCAACTAACATCCAACTGCAAGTGATAGCATCGCTGGTAGGTAGCATCATATTTGTGTCTTTACGTGTTGAACTTCTCTAAAAAGCCTTCATCTACATGCCTGACAAAATCAGATAATTTAGATTCAGACCAACATTATGTATGTACTCACACATACCATACATTGGGTTGGTCGAAATAATCGTTCCTTTTATGAATGGTGTGTTTCTGGCTTACAAAAGATCATTTTATATTCCTATTCCTCAAATCCTGTATTTGGTGTAGAGAGTATGTTGACGTCAGTGTGTAATAAGCCCCCGAGCAGAGGAGTTTTCGAATTTTTATCTGTATTTCAGGCCTTGAAATGAAAGATCAAGAAAAGCACAACCGTCATCTGATGCTGTTTTACTACAGAAAAGGAGAATAAAAAGCTACAGAAACCCGCATGAAGATATTCCATGTGTATGTGGAGAATGCTGTTACAGAACGAATGTGCCATAAATGGTTTGCTCGATTCGGAAAAGGAAATGTATCAGTGAAAGATGCTCCTTGCTCTGGTCTGCCAAAGATGATCGACAGTCAGCAAGTGAAAACCGTAGTTAAACAAGGCTGCCGTTTGACAACCAGACAAATCACTCATGTTTTCAAGATTTCAAAATCGAGTATGGAAAATGAATCGCATAAACTCGGTTATGTTTCTTTTCTTAATATTTGGGTTCCTCCTTACTGAAAACACAAACAAACATTTTGGCCAACTCAATACAAATGTTCCACTGCATAAATAAGCAAGTAGATGAAATGAATAGACATGGCAACAAGATAGATCAAAAGGCCCATACAACCGATGGAAAACTGTTGTCTGTCTCAGACCCAATACCCATTACTTTATTGAATTAAACGTCTTCATCTATAAATTATGGATTTTACAGTTTGAAATTAACAGTCACATCAACTTCAGTTACCGAGGCGGGGGATCACAAGCATAAAATCCTTTAAAATTCTTAGTCATTCAACGGGAGACTGGAAGTCGGCTAAACCGTCTACGTCGTTGTGTAGCTGCTTTGCGGAAAACACATGAAAAATCTTATCTAACCTTTCTGGTTTTTTCTTCTGTTGTTTACAACTTTTCTTACAACACTTTTACAGTAAAACTTCTACGCTATGAATTTCATAGGCTATGAACTTCTTACGCTATGACCTAAGCTTAGGAACGGAAAAAAGAAAATTATAAAGTTAATGGATATATTTCTACAAATTAATATATTTAAAGATAGTTTTGTCGATATGCTAACGAACGTACACAGGTTTTAAAGTCGCGGAAAAATTATACTTCTGCATACATTTTGTATTTTAAAAAAAATATACTTCTGCATACATTTTGTATTTTAAAGAGTTGCTTAAATAACTACGATATAGAGATGGCTAGCTCTCTACAAACGAAAATAGCCTATTAAGAAAATCGAACCGAACAAAGTATTTAAATTTCGACAAAACATGCAAGACTAAATGAAATCATTGAACGGGAATGATTTTGAATATAATGAGGATATTACATAATTTTAGTGCAGTGATATACAGACAGTATCTATTAACATTTTTTTTATATTTAGGTATTTAATGTCTATTTGCGTTGATCAATATTCATTTTCCTAATAGATCCATTTTGTTTACATATAGTTTTTTTAATCATCTTCATAAAATATTACTATAGTTGGCCGAACCTATACTTATTTTCTATATCTTTTAATGAAGCAAATGGTTCATGGTCATCTAATATATCCTACGCTTTGGCCAATGCTACGCTATGAACATATCAAACGTTCATAGCGTAGAAGTTCTACCGTATAGATCCGTTTAAATTAATTTTATTTTGTGATAGTGGGAGCATCCTGTATATATTAGTAAACAAGTCCACTTATCTACGTGTTTAACACTTTGTATCTATGATGTACCTAATGCTACGAAAAACCTGTTCGAGATTTTTATGACGTCAACAATTTCGAACATTACGAAATACAAATGAATTTATAAATATCTTAACATAGAGTTAAAATATTACATTAAGATGGTTTGTTGGCTAATTCCATATTATTGAGCAGGAACAACGGTTGTTTATAAATGATGGAAGGCGGAAGGGGGTCATATTTTCCAAGATAACTTTGGAGTTATAGAAAACATGAGTTCAAACTCTTTTAGAAAACACCGTTTTAGAAAATATCAGCAGGAACACCCAACGTTGCCCTGGATTGAATAAGGATCACTACTATGAACTTTTTAGTATGCTCATAACACGATGCAACTTTATTTGCTTTTACTACCCCCCCCCCGTTTCGCCCCCTAATATAGCCGGGAGAAGCTGAAACGTTAAAATCTCTCTAAATTAGCGCCTTATACATATGGTTTAAATTTTACTAAAATCATAGATACATATTTGATCTTTTAAGGGGGTGATGTTCCCATCGATCACTTAGAGAGGGCAAGTAAATATTCGGTAGATAGGAGGTAACGTAAAGATTCGGGACCGCTTCCATTGCCTTCCTCGGATAGGTTCATACATATGATATAAATTCTATAAGAAATTGGATAAACTTGAAGTGTAAAGAGGGTTATGCCCTAATAGCACTCTTAGGGGTCACTTAGAGATTCCGGAACACTTCCATTGTCTTCCCCGGTAAATTTTATATAAGAATACACTTTAGATTGTATGTAGATTCTGTTATCTTCTTTCTATAGGCTACACACAAATATCACACACACAGATTGAGTTTTATATATATAAATGTTTTAATTTTTAAATAAAACTCAATGGAGCGTTTATTTTACAGGACCTGTCGTCTTGTAAAAGTCATATTTTAGTTGTATTCTTTTATTTTCTTTATTTTTTCACTTCCGTATATGGAAAAAAAGTATTCTATAATATTAATTCCAGCGTACCTAAAGTGTACCTTTGCCAAATATTAAAACATACCTAATTCTCAAACAGTGCTTGCGCTCTTCGCATTTGCTTTTATTATATAAAATGTAATTATGGTACAATCTTTCTAAATACTTGAATTAATACGTGAAAATTGTAACATGTTAAGCTAGTCTAGACTGAATTTATTTGGTGATGTTTTTTTTCCGGCGTGTCAACCGTCATTGAGTCATTACATACCGAAATCTGACATGTTTTTTGCACCTTACTGATGTTTAGATTAATTTGAAATTAAGGAGATTGTATTACATGCAGCATCTAATCTTGCCAAATAGTCACACATTGAGTAGTGGCCACGGTCTAACGTCGCTGATCGGGCCTACGCGTCTATACTGAGAGACACATGTCTGTTTATATGTCGGTCTGTTTATATGCCCACCAAACACTTTTAAACTATGAGGTAGCAATATAACTGATTGCACTTAACGCTTTTATCCGTTGCGCCACGTATCTATGTGGGCGTTGTAAGAATAACCTATAAGATGAGAATGCTAGTCTAAATAATTCAAATAATACAAAGTATCAATCCTCATCTAAAACATCTTGAAACATTTCCTTGGAATTTAGATTCGTCGGAGATGCGCATGCACACAAGAATGTTGTGTGACGAGAATAAAAGAGATGTGTTTGCTCAACAATTACTGGCCGAAACACTAAAGTACACTAAGTTCTAAATATATTATAACAATAATCACAAAATTACATCGCTCTAACTTTTCATAAACTTTTATTAAACAGAGTATGGCCGAAAGAAAAGCCAAGTATCTGTACATCCCCTTGGCGCATTATTTCCATGAAAGGTGCTCGATTGAGCTTCGATCTCTGTTCCCTCCCTGTAATATATTCATGGCAAAAATTCGTCATTTATACCACAACTGTAAACTTTCTTCCTCCGTATGCCTAATATTAAACGAAACTTCCATAAACAGAGTTTCTTTCCATTAACTTTCCATCTGTAGAACATAGTGCCACGGGACTAATTGCCTGTAGACTACAACATGGTCCTCTTAAAATCTAATGTCAACGAATACTTGTCGTAAACGGTCCTCAGAAGTAATCAACTTGTCTCATTTCCTTTCATCATTGCCAATCTTCTCCTAATATTCTTCATCATTTAACTTACAATCCATCCATCATATTAATCCTTATCCTTGCGTGTATTTTATCCTTGATAAGTGGTGAGTCATTAGTAAAAAAAATACTAGTGTCTAGATTTAGCATTGCAGGGGCCTAACACCGAGCTTAACTACGCCTGTCTTACAAAATGGTTCCTTGTGGCACGTGCAAATCAATCACCTCAACAAACAAAGACATTTTCCACATGTGCCCTACTAACACTTGAAATTTCCTGAATCGAAACGGTTGTAAAAGCAAGTATAAACAGGCGTGTGTTCATTGAAATCACCACCTTCTACTTAGGTGTCTACTGGTGGCCGTGGCTGTGGCCGGCATATCTGGAGCCAACTCGCAGCGAGCAGTAATCATCGACCCGAAATCCTAGAAACCTCAAACCGGAAATCGGTGGTTCTCTTAGTCGGATCTATGCTCTGTGCCTGTGGATATTTAGCTGACATGATGAAACATAACTGACAGCATTTTCACCAACGGTGTAAGTTTGTGATCGAGGACAAGTTCAGCTGAAGGGCACACAGTATGATAAGTGTCAGAGCGCCGCTTCTTTGCAGCGGCAGTGCGTGTTATAATGAACAGCAATAGACCGGGTTTAATTCCTCACTGTTTAAGCTGACAAAAGTACAAGTAAGTTCTTACATACTACATGTTTTCATTCTTACATCGATTTTAAAAGTATTTGGGTTGACAATTTGAAATATAAGTTTTTTTCTTTTACCGATCATCGAATTATAGCTCACGACATACTGGTAGGCATTTGTGAAGAGTTTGGGAATCTTTGAAATTTATAAACAATGAATGTAGGGTTTAAACTAAGAAAGTACACCGAGGAGAAATATAGAAGGGGGCAAAGAACTTGAGGAGAAGAGAGAGAGTGGGAGGATGTGTGTGCGTAGTAGACAAGAAGAAAAAGAAGAAAAGGGAAAGTGATGGAGGAAGAGGGAGGATTGAAGAAGAAGAGAAAGACAGAGATTATGCGTGTGATGAAGAAGATGAAGAAGATGGAGAAGGGGGGAAACGTAGGAGTAGATGTAGAAGAACAAGAAGAAGAAGGAAGAAGAAGGAGGAGGAGGAAATGGAAAGAATAGGAGGAGGAAGAAAAGAAGAAGACGAAGAAAAAGAAGAATATTATGAAGGGGAATGAGGGAGAGAAGGAACAAGAAATAGGGAATAGGAAGACTAGAAGACGATGAGAAAGAGAGTATGTGTTTAATAAAAAAAAAGATAAAGAAAGAGAAAGGGAGAGAAAGAAGGAGTAGATGGAAAAGAGAAAAGAAAAGATGATGGTGAAGGAGAAAGGGGACGAAGAATAGAAAAAGGAGTAGAAGAGGAAGGAGGGGGCGAAGGAACATGGAAAATATTACACAAAAATTTTTTTGTGTAATAGAAAAGAAAAAGATGAAGAATAAGGAGGAGTAGGGGGAATAAAAGGATAAGAGAAAAGAAAAAAAGATGATTAAGAAGGGGGAGGATAAGAATAATAAATAGGAAGAAGATGAAAGATAGACGAAAAGAAAGAAAGATCATGTATGTAATAGGAATGAAGATGATGATGCTGAAAAAGAAGAAGAAGAAGAAGAAGGGGGAGGAGATGCCATTCGCGAGAGAGTGAGTGGGATAAAAGAGGGAGAGGGAGTAGAAGGAGTGGTGATCAAGGGATTGAATTCGCCGGTCGGGAGACGAGGGCGGCTGCTTCAGCGCTTGAAATCAAGCAGATATAGAATTGCAACAGATGTAGAAAGAGGGTGGAACTGTATTGGATGGTGAAGTAAGAAGGGTCTTTTTATGTTTTTGTTTTCTTATGGTGCTGGAGGAACCGAGGATACGTTTGGGTGGGGGTTGTGCTGGTTCAGACATCAGTGCGAGAAGGCGACGTAGGATGGGGGAAGGGGTCGAGTCGCGAGGTATATTTAAAGAACGGCACGGAGGGAGGGGAGCAACAAGAAAAAAAGTTGGGTCTTCGGCCGAGTTAGGAATTTTTTTTTTAGAAGAGTAACTGCGACAAGATTAGAAGGATGAAGAAGAAGAAAAAAAAAAGATGAGGATGGGGAGGGCATTTATTTACCTTTGTCTAGCCAAAGATCACTCGAAAAGAGAATAATAAAATAATAAAATTGTGGATTTGCTCACTTCTAACAAATAGTGTAAAGGGGGTTTTCTAATGAAACTAAAAGCCGCAAATAGATAAAACAGAGGGGTTCTATAAATAGACATATATATATACATATATATATATATAGAGAGAGAGAGATACAATATTACGATAAATATTATATGCGTTCTATAAATAGACATATATATATATGTATATATATATATATATATATATATATACAATATTATGATAAATATTATTACATTTTTATCCAGATACACATGTGTTTCATCATTTTTTCCGGGAATAATCAGTGTGAAGAATGATTGCTCTACCGGTCGCACTATTCGAAACCCTCAGAACTAACTCAACATTTTAACTTTTATTTAAACGCTTAGGACCCCGTGGCCAATACAACAACCACGTTGAAAGAAGAGGATTAAAACGTATTTATGTCTAAGCAAGTGGACACATCTAGAAGGATGTCATAAACAGTGTTCAACGACACATTTGGCCGGAACTTAGCATTACGCATTTATATTCGGTGATAATTAGAATTACATAGACAGCACAGTTACATTATCTAGTTTATCTTTTGATAGATACATTTGAACAATATAATATGGATAGAACAGGATATTTTATGATAGATACATTGATAGTTACGTATTGGATTAGAAGAAAAATAAGAAGAAGAAGAAAAAGAAGACAGATTGAAAAGAATAGATGATGAAGATGATGATTATGATGATCAAGGCGAAGAGGGAGAGTCGAAGCCGAAAAGGAGGAGATTATGAAAGAAAAAGAAAATGAGATATATAGGCAGATAAGTGTAAGCGTTCCCTTTATATTGGGATAAATGTACCCATATATATTCCGAAAGAGATATGAGATTGGATGAATAAATATACATACAGACAAATCAACTTCACTACCTACTACTACTACTACTACTACTACTACTACTACTACTACTACTACTACTACTACTACTACTACTCTCTCTCTCCCCCCTCTCTCTCTCTCTCGTTCACTCTTTCACTCTTCTACTCTCTCTCTCTTTCTCTTTCTCTGTATACTATATATATGTGTATACTATCTATACGTAACAATCAACCGCTATAATAAAGACCAACGTGTATTTCTTACTATATAAATAAATATATATTCGCCCAGTCGTATAAAAGTTGGCGAGAAGAAAATGTCGGACGAAACTAGTTCAAGTGTTTAGGGGAAAGCAGAAACTAAATAGCAAGGCAAACACTACCATCGTTTTAAATGACTACCGAAAGAAATTGTTCGTTCTATTTCCATAATAAAACGCTTTCTTTCTTTTCCCCTTTCTTCTTTCTATACCGATTTATACGGTTTTTGCTTTGTATTCCTTTTTAAAGTTACCAGTTTGAGACGATATATTTATTATTTCTTTTTTAACTTCACCGATTTAGACGTTAATATATACGAATATTAATATCAGCACGAACACTGGGAAAGCAAATTTTTGACAGATATGTACACTCGATATAAATAATAAAATTTGCTTATCTTAACACTTCATAGCAGTTTCACGGAACACCCGATCTTCAGATATGTATTAATAAAATGCTCAGACCGCCCTTACGTTTTAGTACTAATTCAAAATAATTTATTACTAACGGCAGTGAGAACACACTAAACGAACGTACATCGAAAACAAATAAAACGTTAACACAAAGATAAATGCTCTTAGCCGTTCAAGCGTCAAATTTCACGTAGAGCCGACATACACGTCGCGACACAGAAGCGTTATCTCAGAATATTCCGAATGAGCGTTGTATAACGTTCAAAATGTCTAGTGTTTCATAAACGTTGCAGTAACAATGAATTTTTATAAAAGAAAGTTTTCATAAAGGGCCTGAAATATTAAATTTAAAAATATAATTGCTATATATATATATATATATATATATATATATATATATATATATATATATATATATATATATATAACGTGTGATAGCACACGGGATACCACTCATCAGGTATCAAACAGGGGTGGTAGCAGAATGCGGTAGTGCCAACTAATCTTTAAAGCGAGTGTAATAAGTGGCATATGTAACTTTTATTTCTTCGATTACTTTAATATGGTGTCTATATCAGTTGTGGGCGCCTCAAACGATAGTGTTTTTAATTCTCTAAATACACTCATCCATTTTACCAGCTGTAAGGTTGATCAAGTGTCACCCGTGTTTCACCAGTAAAAGATACTTTGTGTCTTGGCGTCAGAAAGAGCATTTTTGTGAAATGTTTACGGAGGCCATGGTCTCAATAATGGCATTCTTTCCTGAAACGAAAACGACCAGCTACGGTGAAAATGAACTTGCTTGATTTTCCAGCGCTCTACGGAGGAGACGGCCGATATTCCTCAAATGACATTTCATTCATTCATTTCGTATGAATCAAATGATTCTATTGTTAGCATTGGTTTCCCCTATATATTTCTTGTTAGAATTATTTCTAGAAATACATCGAGCACTTACAGAAGATCCAACTTGAAGGTTGCCAACATCCTAAGTGAAATCATTTCTGTGGAACGAGCTGGATTTGAACTTGGCACACCCAGGGTATCAGTCTGTGTCGTTAACCACTTAGCAATCGTCAACTTCTACTTTTAGCGACAATATGGGAAATGCCAGCGTATTATTGTTTTTTTTTCCTGGTGATGGTTCCTTTTGGAATCTTGTCATGGTGACATAATGAATTATTGCGTGGGCGGTGACACCAGGTGGGGTACGTTATGCAGATTCTTTGATTAGAAGTGATAGTTTATCGTTGATTATGGCTTTTTCTATGCTCAATTGTTGCTGCCAATATAAAGAGCTATAATCGCCGAGGAAAAATATAATTATAGCATTAACAAAAGCATAACCTAAACAAACGATGTCATCAGAAAATCTCAGAAATTCACAGAATAATAGGAGATCTTCTATTAACAACTTATGAATACATACAGTCATATCTACAAAACAACCATTCACCCATGCGTGGAGTATTGTTGCCACATCTGGGCTGGTGCATTTACCACTAGTCTCCTCCTCTTAGACAGGATCCAAAAAAGAGTCTCTAATCAAATAGGTCCTGTACTCTCAAACAAGCTCAAACCCCTGTCTCATCGCCGCAGTACCCTCCAGTGCGTTGGCACTGTAATAAATGTTCACCAATGGCCGTTCGAACTTTTTGCAACTAAAGTTCGAGCAGTTTATAGGACTAAAAGCGACTTCCCCTCTTTTCGGAAGGATGGTATCCCCACCATTCAATATATCATGGTCGTTTATCGCTTTCACGGTCAGTGCGAGGCTGACTACGTGGGGCGTACCATCCACCGCTTAGAGGTAAGAATTTCCCAACATATCCCCCCCTTCGATACTTAGACACAGGCAGTTGCCGACATCCGGGCGTTCACAAGCTCACGAGTCGGCCATTGGTGAACATTTATAACAGTGCCAAGTTTGCACTGGAGGGTACTCGGATGAGGTATTCTTTAGTATGCACAGAGCTCGTTCGAAATCGCATTTAAAAATTCTCGAAGCGGTTGCTATCAATTTACGACAATCGTCTCTGTACAAACAAAAAGAGTACACCCATAACTTAGAACAAATGGGTGTACGTTAAGAATGTCTCTTCCCATTTTTCTTTTATATAATTTTTTTTAATACACTCGATAATTATTTATGGTCTTTTGACCACGTTTTTAATCGTGATTCCCCTTCATAGTCGACGATTACCTTGAAGAGTGTCGACTGAAAGACGTCTCGGTAATTTTATTTTATTTTTTTACCTTTTTTATTTTCTCAATACTCGTTTGGAAAAGGAGAAAAAAATCTTCATAGAGAAAGAAGGAAGGTTTACGAAGTGATTCATCTTTGTTTCCCCTTCTCCTGTTTCTTTTTTCCTCTTTTGTAATATAAATCATAAAAACAAATCCTGATACATAATAACGGCAGTGTGTTCAACATTATTTCACTATATATATATATATATATATATATATATATATATATATATATATATATATATAAGGGATGATAATGATATGCGATATACTTTTCTAAACGGAATAAAATTCTTTATAATTAGATACGGTAAACATTTCTGTTGAGATCTAGCTGTTACAGTGGATGTATTCTCTTGTCTGGTGTTGATGTTTTGGTGATGATTAGAAAAAATGTTTCATATCATCAGTTGTCTCGGACGGACTAACAAACAAATTATAGAAAAGTACGGTATAGTATTGCTTATAACATGGTACGACTGTAACAAATAAAAATTGGCCAGTCAAAAGCAAAGATTATTTGTCAGTGTAGAGGCTATTTAGGTCAGGGTATAAAAATCTGCCAGATAAGTTTATATGTTAGATATATGCGCCTATATTTACAGAGTCATATCATATACGCAATGAACATCGAATGCAAATGCAAAAGTTTCAACAGGATTTGAACCTGTGCCATGAAAGGACGAACCTAATTTCGAGGATGCACTTTAAACCACTCGGCTTCGTATGCAAGCGGTTATAGAACTAAATCAGTGCTATACTTCGTTCACCGACATTTCTCTTCTTTTTTTTTGCTGAATATTTATTTCTGTTTTAAGATCTGAACGGATCGGGAGGGAAAAGAATAAAAACAGAAGCCGTTATTCGGCCGAGTCAAGAAATTATTTTTTTAAAACTATTTTTTGTTTTTTATCAAGGCGACTGTGATTAGAAGGAAACACATAAAACAAAAGAAGAGGATAAAGCGAAGAAAAGGCGATAATTTATTTAACTTAGTCTAGACTAAGTTGGTGGGAAAAATAGAAGAGATAACTAAAAGAATGAATTGTTTTAGTTCTAAGAAAATATAAAAGGGGTTTCTGATGAAATTTATAAGGCAAAGAGTGTGTGTTGCGTAGGTTGAAACGGAATAAATTCTATAAATAGACATAACGACAGACATATTTGTCTCGATGACAATTAGACAGTCAGATGGAATACTTTACATTTAAATAAATAAAAATAGGATATAGTCGCTTATTTGTGATATATATATATATATATATATATATATATATATATACACACACACATAACATTTACAAATAAATATTTGATTATTTATACTGACATACACCAGCGTTTCAAGCTTACGCTCTCATCAGTGTAGGAAGTGACAATCTCAGACGGTTACAGGGAGCGAACCAGGTTCACAGAGTAAACCAAGACTCCGCACGCGTTCGCTTTATCCTCACGGCCATGAGAAATTATCGCTTGATAAGGAGAAATTAACTTAAATTCATGCCTAAATACAGCGGGCAGTAAACAGTCTAGAAGGTTCGACGAACGTTATCGGAACCTTGCTTATAGCTAATAGGCAATATATATATATATATATATATATATATATATATATATATATGTATATATATATATGTGTGTGTGTGTGTATGTATGTATATATATATATATGTGTGTGTATATATGTATATATATATATGTATATATATATGCATATATATATATATATATATGCATATATATATATATATGCATATATATATATATATATATATATATATGCATATATATATATATATGCATATATGCATATATATATATATATATATATGCATATATATATGCATATATATATATATATATATATATATATATATATATATATATATATATATATATATATATATATATATACGATCGCAAAGAGTTTGTAGACTTTTTTATGTTTTCCGAATTTGGTCCGAGTTCTGAGCACCCAACATCATTCGTTGTCTGCAGACGACCTCTCGGAGTCAACATAACACTTACCAAGGCATTAATTTTTTTGAAGCAATTATTTATTAACACACTAAATTTATATTTTTCTATTGTTTTGAAAATTTTAAACAGTATTTTCACATAAGTAGCTGTAGTTTGTAAACTAATAATCCGATAGTGCTGAAATTTTGACATTTGAAGGCTAGTACTTTATATAATCATATGCATTTTTATTAGTAGCGCTATCTATACGTAAGGCCCAAGACTTATTAAGTGATGCGTCAATTATTTGGTTTTCGTTCATCTTCTTCCTCCTTCTCCCCCTCCTCCTCCTCCTCTAATTCCTGTTCTTCTTCTTCTTCTTCTTCTTCTCCTTTTCTTTATTCTCCAATTTTGGTATTTAGAGTGCTACGATAAAAAAATTGCGTTTTACTTCTGCTCAGCCCAAACAGGCATATTGTTATAGAGACGTAATGAGGCTACTATGATTAGGGGCCAAATTTATATCGGGGTATCCTAGGTGGAGAGTTGTGTAGCAAGATATTTGTCAAGAATAGATTTAAATTTCTGCATGTTGGTACAGACAGTGAAACAGGGAGCAGAGAAGGAATTCTAAAAGTAAGTTGCCCAAGGAAGGAATCTATTGTAGTAGAATATTTTCGATATCTGGGGTCGTTTACAGTGGAGGGGTGGGATTTTGCTGTTTGTCGCGTTGATAGAGAATATTTACCTTGAGGATGTACAAATGTAGTAAGTTCGTCGGAGTACCTTCCATGGAAGTAAGTACCTGTAACACAAGGACAGGTATGCCACATTGCGGTGATAGGAGTTGGACCTTGGTAGATAGTGCGAGACCTATTAAGTTTAAGACTCTGTATCGGATCCTGTCCAAGAGGGAGAGACTAGTGGTTGGAGAACCAGTCCAGATGTGGCAACTATACTCCATGAATGGGTGAATGGCGGGTTTATAAAGATATGGGATACAAGCAGGTGTGAGTAATTTTCTCCTTCTTTGCAGCAGACTTGGCAGTATATTCTATGTATTTATTTCAGTTAATGTTGCCTGTGAATATTAGGCCGAAAAGTTTAAACGCCGGGCTCTTGGTCTGGCTCAGAATTCTCAATTGTACGTTTATTGTTCAGTAGAAGAAAACATTCATGATTGTACCATCAAAAACATAAACCGTTGTTACGTGTTTTAAACTGGAGTGATTTTATTTGGAAGAATAATTTTTCTATTGTAGCACTGATTAGTACCACACAATTGACACTGCGACCGATCTCAGAATCGAGCAACAACTTTGGACCGGCACAACGAGCGGACGATCACAGCCTGTGCAGTGAACGCACACAGACACACATTCATATCTTCAACGCACGAGTACTAGATTGTGTTGGCGTGCTAAAACTATTTTTAAACGTCATGTGACATTAACTAATACCATTCCACCCGTTTTTAATACGACTTTCTAATTTTGTATCGCACCTTGAGACGACTGATGAAATTCTGAAGCGCCTATGTATCTTGTAAAAATGATGTTAGGCAGTTTTTTGTTCAACTTGGAAAGAAAATACGAAAAATCTGCAAAGAAGAAAAAGATACAGGAAATGATTAAACCGACAGAAACTATTCATCTTCATTAATCAAACGTCTGGTGATACCAGATCAGGCTGCCCTGTGGCTCCCTGAGACGAAATTCACCTACATTAACGTTTTTTTTTTTTTTTTTTTTTTTTTGTAAAACTTAATTATGTTCTACAAAACCAAAAACAAAAACAACAGCCCCTCTCCCTTTCTCCCTCCCCTTTTTTATTTTATTTTTAGAACTTGAAGCATAAATCTTTTACTATAATGACCAGATTCGGCATTAAATAACCCAAAAAGGGTTGATATGCCGTAAAACAAAACTACCAAACCAAAAACGATGATTAAACATTTGAAGATATAAAGAACTTGAAGCATAAAAACTTTTACTATAATGACCATATTCGGCATTAAATAACCCAAAAAGGGTTGATATGCCGTAAAACAAAACTACCAAACCAAACCTAATCAAACGTATTTTTTTAATGAAAGTATGCTGCCGAAATGCGCCTTCTCCCTCTATGTGCCTAGCGTCAGACAAAATTCCATGGACAGAGCTTTTTTGCCAGGGGTTCCCACCCGTGGAACACATCGCCGCGAGACTGCTTCACTGCTGATTACAACTTTGTCGTCTTCATTGTCAACAAATTATTGTCATGTGCGCACCGAACGTAATAAAATAATGTAACGCAGTTCATACAACTGATTAATGTCAGTACTCCCATAGGGTTCCTCATCTTTTGGTTGGCGTTCATTTCCGTCTTATTATCGTCGTGTAGCTCTTGGCCTTCAAAAGTTCTCGAATGTAAAAACAAATTCGGAAGATATTTGTAATTTATTCATGTGTGCCATTTATTGCGATGGCATTTCATTTGCATAATAGAATAAATAAACCTTTCTAATATACTCAGCGTGCACACGGGATCAACGTAATAAGTCTAATTAATTTGTTTATTTATTTTTCAAATAACATTTCATTAATTCACTATTCGGTTTTTTATTTTATTTTAATTCAATGATTGTTTCATTTGATTATTACGCAGAGTTCTATTCACGCATATTCATCTGATCGTGGATCAAAATTAGAATTTTGAGTGAAGAGACAGAAAGATTCTTTTCAGCTCCATTTATTTCTAGAAGTTGCGCTCCGGTTCGATATCGAATATTATAAACCGGCACATACAATCGGCGGACAACCCAAAATGTCGATGTGTATCCTTGGACCTCCCCCCATTAATTTCATGATGAAATTATATTCCACCATGATAAATTCTTGTTCACTCGTACACCAGTGAGCTATTTCATTCTTTTATCATATTGTAAATTAGAACCAAAGCCCATATCCACCCAAACAACACGCACACAAACACTGCAGAAAAAACAAATTTCGGTGAGTATAAACCCTTAAATAGCTGTTTTATATCGTGTATAAATGCTTAGCATTGTGGAAGAAAAGAGTATTTCCGGTCAATTTACTTTGGCATGGTGCGATTCTTGATTTACTCAATGTTCCCGGACAACGTCGGAACATGAAGATTCTTACTAAAACAAGTTACATAGTAATTACCTCAAGACAAGATAAATAGATAAAGAGAGGGGAAGAGAGAGGGAGAGGAAGAGAGGGAGATAGAGGGGGAAAGAGAGAGAGAGGAAGGGTTGCGAAAAGACAGTGAATCATATATGAAGATTTACTTGCAGTTTTTTTAATTTATAATCTTTTCGTATCTTTTGTGTCCACAATTGTCTTATTATTTTACGGTTCTGTAATTTGAAAGTTTCGGAAATTAAATCAGAGAAAAGATATCCGCATCCTCAACACATTTTTTAAATTGCTGATACTGGTGGGATTTGATCGACAGAAAGATAAAGTTGGATTGGGGGAAAATACACGAATCCTAATTAGTAGGTTCTTTTTTATGAAACATTCACAGGAAGAACTCGGTCTTCGACCACAACTTCAAAAAACTTTATTTTCTTACTTTGTGTGCCTAATATGAAACGGAGTTTTCCGTGCTGCGATTCTTCGTTTTCTCAAATTTCCCGGGATATACCGAGTCACTGGACCCGCTAGTCTAATATAGAGAGTTAATCATGTATTTATGTATAGTAGTGTTATGTTGTATAGAAAAATTAAACGGGCGTCTATTTCAAGTAATCCTCGGTATATCATATGTGAATTAAACGCGGTAGAATTTATACAACGTAATATTGGGTTGGGGCATAATTATTGCGCCATTTTCTCAACAAATCTCATTCAACAAAATACCAACAACATGGCGCCAAGAAAGCTTAGAATGCAGCAGAGTCATTTCACGATCCGAATGAATCTTTTTTTGGGGAAAAACAATCAGCAAAGGCCAAGTTGAAAGATGGTTTAGGAGGTCAAAATTATGAGATGTAAACTTCGCAGATGAAGAAGGCAGAGGTCAACTATCAGATCTCAACGACCAGGAATTTTTTCAGCTACGAAAGAGGACGAAAGTTTGACGACAAAAATGTTCGGCGAAGACTACAATATGGACTATTTGACCATTGTTGGTAGCTTTCAAAAAGTTCGGAAAAGTATGGAAATTGGCTGGATGGGGCCGCAACGAACTCAAAATTTATGAATTTTTACTGATTTGCTTAACATTTTGAAAAAGAAACTGTAATAATTATACACCAACCCAATATATTAATAGCGCTATCTAGTTAATAATATATCGTAATCTCGTAAAATATTTAACCCAGATACATGATTTGATGTACGCTTACTTAAATCGAACCGTGAATAGCGTTCTATCATGAATACACTTGATTTAATTAACATTGTAGCAAATCCTTTCGTTTATAGTTTTCGACAAATAACATCACGAGTTCGTTTTAGCAGTCGGACTGATATAAAAAAAATATATAAACTAATTTATACCCGCCCATTGAGCGGTGTTGTTACAGTACTTGGTTATGTCAAGTTTCATCTTTAACTTGCTTCTACCTCTTTCTAACTAGTACGAGAAAAACTATTTCTGCAATGTCCTGGAAAAAATACGCTACTTAGTATTTGCATGAGATATTAAGTAACTACGATGACACTATTTAGGTATTGTTTTTATTGGCAAAAAAACAAACATTCGTAAACATGCTTTGAATCAAAAGTAATTCACTTTGAACTAATGCCGAATACTTTTTGTTAACGGTTTTTGCTGGTCATCAAAACGTCACATAGTTTTAAAATATATTTATGTAATGTTTTTGTCATGTTATTATGTCATGTTAATTTCTTTAAATCTATAAAAACGTAGCTAGTTAAAAAAATCCGTTAGACATATGTGAGATTCGAACTCGGGTATTGATATCGTAAAGACTACTGCTTTATTAATGTGTACTCTGCCTATTCTTTTTTGTCAACCAATTACATGTTTTTATTTGCGTATTAACAGACAAACTCCCCAAAACACAATATCTTTTAAATAATATATAGATTGATTAATTATGAAACAATTTATGGATTTTAAGTATCTAATGATATGTAGGGTCTTCAAAAAGCAATCATCTATTTTAAAATTCTAATAACATCAAAACTGTATTTTTGATAATAATAAAACTTATACACTAAAAAGAATTGTTTTACTGCATCACGGCATCATTTTTATTACGCCATATTGTTTTACGCCATCTTGTTTTACGCCATCTTGTACTACGCCAGATTGTTTTAGCTTTACCGTCATCTTAATGTATACGACACCAGAACGTGTTAGAATAGTTATTATTATGGCAAAGTAGCGTCTTTTGATTTTTTCTTGCAGGATTTCTTAAAAATGAAGTTTTCAGAAGCAAACTACAAACCAAAAACTATTGATCAATTTACGTTATTTATTGAAATAGAAATTCTTTTTAAAAAATTTTTTTAGAATAACTGTTGGAAAATTAGATGCAACCATGTGTGTCAAGTAAGGAAAATTCGATTGTATGACATTTTTAATATATATTGTTCATTGTGTGTGAGTTTTGATGTAAACATTAAAAATAGATGATGACGTTTTGAAGAATTTGTATATATGTTTTATGGGGTTGTTTTCGTTAAGTATGGTTAAGTATGTTGGATATAAAACAACGTAAATATTGGGTAAGCATTTATGAAACGAAAACTTTACATCAATTAGCTGCATGTCATGTCTGGAGCGACTCCCATTAAAATTTGACTTTTTGTTGTTCAATTTCTTTATATAATTTCATGGGATCGTTTATTTAAATACAAGTGACACAACAATTATTAGCGTTCTATTATTATTGCATCAAGTTCGAAGAAAATGTAAACAAACTATTCCATGAGTGACAAGTATAGTTTTTTACTAACACTCGTGAAGTAGAATAGAGTTCTTTTTTTTAATAAAATTAAAATGAAAACCAAGAAATCTACGTAAATTCAAATTATCATTACACTTTACTAAACTTATCAGTCCATATCTAATAACATGCACACCGTTTCCTGTGTTTACGTGACATGTAGCGGCGATTGTAGATAACGCGTAGTGTGATCATACGCGTTTCAATAAGACAGTAGTATTAAGACCATTTTAAGAATTAATTATTAAAAGAAAAGAAAAAAGAGACGCTTAGCGTGACTTTCGAGAACATTGGACCATTTATTTTGTTTTGCTCTGTTGGTTTTGATTGTTGTCTCATGCCTTGTTAAATGACTTAATATGATGTAATGCAGATTGAGCCTTCAACCTCCAGAAGAATGTCACTGATCATAACCTATCACTTTTATCCGTTGCGCAAAGACCCGATTTCCGAGTTGGACATTAAGATTTCCGAGTTACACAAGACGAACCTGAAAGAGGTCGGAGGTTGCATCGACCAAAACTTTGTTAGAATAACATCCAAGACGAGAAGCAGAGTAGAAAGTGGACCTTGAGTTTACTTTCAACAACCTCCTAATTCTCGCTTCCCTTATTTTGTACTTTAGTCCTCACATTTCATGGGCGATGTTTCTGGCAAACGGGGAACATTGCTGTTTTCTAGTCCGCAATCTATTTATCTAACACTTATCGTCGGCTGGGTTTTGTTACCTTTAAGTGATATTTTTTAGCTCCTTACATTAAGTTGCTTCATGCCTTGTCTGGAGCGATTTCTATTAAAAAAACGAACAGTAGTTCGAATGATCAAAATAATACAAAACAATTTAACACCATATGTCTGCCTCCTTTACAAGATTACAATTAAGATACTAAACCTTATGTCTAGAATTCTTATTCCAATGTTGATCAAAATCCATTTCATGATTTTGATTCTAGAAACTGTCCAAAATTTAAGGTTTGAGTTAAAGTGATCTTAAAACGAAATTGAAATTCGGAGAATTTTGCTTCTTTTGGGTCTAATGATTATGGATCAAATTCAATGCAAATCTGCGTTCTAAAATTCATTATGATCGTTTAATTAGTTCAGGGAATCTTTACTTACAAATACATGAACATCTAAACATACATAACTTTATAATATATATATAATTTCATGTACACACGTATACTATTATGAGGTGATATTAAATATTCTGTATCGATTTTGAGTATTTACTTCAACAGTGCTCAATACATGAGTAGAGCATATAAAAATATATTGTGCACTTAGTCTGACGATTCATTGCGAAGATGAAACGCGGACGCCTCTGTGTAGCTTAATTGGCATAAATATATTTTATACTATATATATATATATATATATATATATACTAGCAGAGCTACCCATTGTTGCCCAGGTTAGTGTGTGGGATAGCATCATATGCAACATCATGGTAGGGAGAGTTTACATTAACAGCAACCTTGATGCTCTCAGCTAGATATTTTACTCGCTGAGCTATTCAGATACATGTTAATACTCTTAAATTAACGCTAATAAATAAGTTAATTTCATTGTGTAACATATTTGAAAATTGTCATTAGCTTCTTTAAGGAGCAGCCAAAGACGCAAAAATATTTCCATTATGTTCACATGCAAATTGCGCATATGAATACAATTATATTGAAAGTACACTTCCTAGTATGTCTTCGTTTTTAGGGACAGACATGCACAGACAGAGAAGTGTTCTCTTTATATATATATATATATATATATATATATATATATATATATATATATATATATATATATATATATATATAATTTGAATCAAAGGGAAACACTTTTCAGTAAAGGAGTTGTGCCAGCTGGGACAATCTTAATTATAAAAAATTTCTGAAATTTTGGGAATAGACATCATTTTTGATAATTTACCTATGGTTTAAATTTCATTTGAATCTAAGGGAAAACAGTTTTCGGTGTGTGTGTGAGGGGTTGACCTCCAGCGTTAAAGTGATGTATTTCTTATATAGCCTATGACCTTCAGAGGTCAGTAGTCCACATGCCAATTTTCAAGCAATTCTGTCCAGCAATTGGGTTAACATAATACACAAAGATCAGGAAAGAGAACACAGAAAGAGTTACTATTATATATATATATATATATATATATATATATATGTGTGTAATGGAGATTAGATATCTGGTTATCTGAAGCCGAAACTATACTATTACTTCTATTAATTGTACTATTTTACTAATTTTAATGCTCAATTCAGTTTACTATACTATTTCAGACTCATCCACTATATTTCCCTGCTAAATTAAGAGGTAAGACGAGTGTATATATTAACTCTGCCATTACGGGGGATAGTGTAGTATCTGTTCTATTGTCCTGATACCATTCTCTCAAATACTACCTCCTCCTTTGGGTGTGATGTAGTATCTGTTCTGTTGTCATGAAACCATCCTTCCATACATTACACCCTCCTTTGTTTGGTGGTTGTGTAGTATATGTTCATTTAGCATGATGCCGTCTTCTGAGGCATTAGCTGCTCTATTTTAGAGGAGGTAGTGTAGTATATGTTCTGTGGTCATGAGACCATCTTTTCATCATTTCCTTAGGGGGTTAGTGATATACTAGCTATCATTATACAACCACAGACCGCATACGTTTGCTAGTATATATATATATATATATATATATATATATATATATATATATATATATATATATACGTAATTTCATGTATATGCACATATAATATTATACGGTGATATAATATATTGTGTATATATTAACAATATTTACTTCAACAGTGCTCAATACATGAGTAGAGCTTGGTGGTAGTTATATGAAAACATATGACCAGTAAGCTAGACAGACGTGTCCATGTTTTATTCTATTAGGAAATCATCAGGCTAAATGCATATTGCCTGGTGATTTCCTGATAGAATGAAACATAGATATGTATTAAAGTAGATAGGTAGGTAACTAGACAGATATATTTAAACATACTGAGATAATAGATTGATAGACATACTGAGGCAGAATAAAAGGAATAGGTGAAGATAGATACGGAGGTAGATGAGAATGATAGAGAATAGAGATAGTGAAGAGAGAGAGAGAGAAAGTGAGAGGGGGTATACAAACGCAATGAAACGACAAATTAGAAGGAAAGAAACACCAAAAGAAAGGAAGGAAAATCGCAAAAAGCGAAGATAAGCCGTGTAGGAATAGGGAAGGGGGCAGTTGTTCTGTTAGCAAAAAGTTCTTGCTTCGCTCGAAATTTGGTGTTGTGAGACTTTCTCGGTGTCTGCTGCTAGTTCCAAAGTTCTCTTTTTTATTTCTTGTTTTATTTTGTCTGCTTTTCAACCTTATTTTTTTCTTCTTCCATCGTTATTATAGAAAAGTGAGAGAGGTAGAGGGTTGTATAGTCGTGGCCGGGGAAGTCTGGGAGAGCCCACTTCGGAATCTGGAGAGAGTTTCTGATGCCTGCTTGCCTTAGTAAGGGGACTCATTTACGTTTTCAGTTATAGACAAGAATCGTGAAAGACGAGCGACGTGATACTACTTTTGTAAACGTTAGCTAATATGTAATTTTTCCTGAGTTTTCCCCACAAACTGTTATACTACGTTGGACTGACATTGGTTTGTTTTCGCCCCATTATGGCGTAGGTTGGATAAAACTAATCTTATATCCGGGAAATCAGATGATGAGAAAAGAAAAAGAAAATAGAAGAAAATCCCTTCGTGGACTTTAGTTCGCAAAGTTTTATTTTTAGCCCGTCAATCTGTCTTTCTGTCTGTCTGTCTGTCTAGTCGTCGTTATATAATATTTAAGTTACGGTCGATTTAGCAGCAAACTTAATCGACAGAATTACATATATACGTTGTATCTCTCTCTTCTCCCTCTCTCTCTCTCTCTCCCACTCTTTCACACACGCGCATATAATTATTTTAAAACGTATTAATACATCAGATAAATTGGATATATGTATATCCATAGATATATTTCATTTTTTCCAGCAATGACCAAGTGTATCGATGTATATATATATATATATATATATATATATATATATATATATATATATGTATATATATAATTATATTAATTGTTTCAGAAAAAAATCATTTTTTTACAAAAAGCAAGTTCTAAACTATATCATTTATTACTACATATTATGATTGCTAGGAGTGTTTCAGAAATATTAATTGTCCGGTTATGTTTGAAAAGAAGATGACCATGCAAAGAAAAAATAATTATACTAAAATAAGATAAACTCATATTTTTCTGAGACAACTAATATATGGCGAAAATCGTGCTGATTAAACTATAAGAATGTTTGTGAATTCCTTACAGTGTCAAATGTGTTAAAATATCTGTTAAATTATTAACAATAATTTTAACTGAATATATATATATATATATATATATATATATATATATATATATATATATATATATATATATTTCAAGAAATGTAGCTTGTTCGATCAATGATTGAGACCACATTAAATAACAGAGATTAATAGATTTTTTTCAGATTTCTCCAAGAACAAAACCCTAGAGGAAGTGAAAGAATCTAATTAAATAATAACATTTGGATTATAAGAACTTTTTTTGGAATAACAAAACATATATATATATATATATATATATATATATATATATATATATATTTATAAACAAAATTAGAACATTATTTATATCAGTTCTAAGAATTAAAACACAACGAATATTTAGCGTACGATCGCTTCTAAAACAAATTTTAAAATTTTATTTTATATTATTCTTTGGATGATTCCATCAACGCACTTTATAGCATTACATATAGAAAGCAAGCAAGAAAAACATCAAATTTTAAATACAAAATAAACTAAGTCGACCAATAAAAATACTAAATAAAAACAGAAAATAAAGGAAAATAGATGATAATAATAAATAACAAATCAAATGAAGTAGAGGTTAAAATGAATCGAAAATTAAATAAATTCAGGTTAAAATAAAATTACTTTACAACTGCTCTTATAAATATAACTAATCAACCATTGAGCTGATATTAATATCCGCAAATTTTGGAGTTTGTGAATGCCTATATCTTAATTATACTTATAATTAATATATTTTGTGCATTTATACTCTATTTAAGTCATAATATTTTGACTTTAAATTTGTATATATATATATATATATATATATATATATATATATATATATATATATATTGATTCATGCAAACATTATCAAACTACACAGAGTTTTTTGCTT
>OY744517.1:143182846-143245346 GCA_963556195.1 Sepiola atlantica | reverse complement strand
GGGTTTATAAAAAGTGCTCAATATCAAAATAGAGCTTTATATATGATAATTTTATTTACACAGACATGTACAAAATCTGCGACACTGGCATGTCGATGTTATCGATCAACAGTTACTATAAACTGAGATCTCACCAGGCAGAGTTAGAATCCGATCTTAACCTCAGATCATATTTGGAGAGAATCTCTCCAAATATGATCTGAGGTTAAGATCGGATTCTAACTCTGCCTGATGAGATCTCAGTTTATAGTAACTGTTGATCGATAACATCGACATGCCAGTGTCGCAGATTTTGTACATGTCTGTGTAAATAAAATTATCATATATATATATATATATATATATATATATATATATATATATATATATATATAGGTTTCGATTTCTCATGCACCAATAATTGTTCAATAATGTTTTTCTCACTCTTATGATATAACGAGTGTACACTTTATTTACCTTCCCAGGAGGTTAGGCACAAGACCAGTTTTATCTTACTCCCACAAGGTAAGATGTGACCCAAGGTCGGGTCGGGAAAGTGGGATTTGAAAAGCCAGCGCTCGAGAAGGTGAGCACTCTGGCCATTAAAAATTGCCTGGGCAGCCCCATCGGCATTCCCCAGGCAGTAATCAATAAACTTACTCCTCTCCAAAAAGGGGAGGCAAAGCCTGGGAGGATGGACCTCCTAGAACTGCACAGGACAGACCCATAGACAGGCGTAAATCAAGCACCGAAGACCAAGACAATGCAAGTCTATGGGATGCAGTATCCATCGGAACAGATACTACACTTTGATCCCGGCCAAAACGTGTGTACACACTTCGTCAAAGATGTACGAAAAAGATATGCTTCTTTCGTGTTCGCACTAATATTAATATTCATATGCAATAAAATCTAGATCGGTAGAATAAACGTCTCATTATGGAAATAGAGTGAAAGATTTCTTTCTGAATTCATTTTAGACGGAGAAGGGTTGTCAGAATTTCTTTTTCATTTCCCCCTTGCCCTTATTACTTGAAATAGTTTTGTCCGGTAGTTTTTTTCCTCGCTAACCTTTTGCGTGACAGGGTGAATATTTATGTATAGATACAAATAAATACACATCTGTCTTTATTATAGAGTTGAGGTTTTATATGTTTGTACGTGTAAATGTTGTGATTTTCCTTCATCTCAAAAGTTTATGTACCAAAAATTGTTCCAGAATTAATTTATTATTCTTATTTTTTATAACAAACAGAATACCAGTCCCAGGACGGGTATAAACAATACACATAGCATTCGTTTTACATTGTAATGTTTGTTTTTGCTTTAGAGGTTATGGTATGGGTCGTTGGGATCCCTTAATTGGTAAATTTACAAAACAATGCTCACGCAACTCACCCTGTTGCCATAAATACATATTCCATTATTCATCAGTTCAATACTTTAGGATTTTATCAAGCATATAAATATTATTGGCGTGCTCACCGATCTTTTTAAATGTATTACTTAATATTACTCAAAATTTGATGTAGAGCAATGCTTTTATTTATTAAATTCTTTGTATCTAACTTATTTTAGAAGTGTTGGGGGCGGTGGCGTTTTGAATGGGTGCACTTCTTAAATTGTAAAGTTTACAAAATAATAATGTACCCATATTGCTTACCGTGTTGCCTAGAATATATGCTCCAAACTTCATAATGATTCGTTCATTAGTTTAGGAGATTACCCTGTACATAGAAATACACGCCCTCCATATATATATATATATATATATATATATATATATATATATATATATATATATATATATATATATATGTGTGTGTGTGTGTGTGTGTATATGTGTGTGTATGTTTTATATTTAGAATTTTATATATTTATTCAAATATAAATCGTATAACATAAAGTAATTATAATAGCTCAATAGTGTAAGACCAGAGCTATGCTATATTCAATATTTTTTATACCATATAAATGTTATGAAGGACAGATTCACGCTATTTCATAAAACTTGTTTTTATCCAGCATACAATTGTTTCGGCTTACATCAAGATAATTGTAAAATGCTGTTATGCATTTATTTCTTGATGTGGCTATCTTCAGTGATAATTATATGAAACAAATAAGCAAAAGACAATGAAAAAATTAATAAACTAGTCAAGCAGAGCTAAAATTATAATCAGTACTCATCAACATTATATATTATTTTCACATGGAACTATGATCTCATAACTACTAAGCTCTATTCTCGTATTGAGCACGCTTGAAGTAAATACTGAAATCTATACACACTATATTATATCACCTTATAATAACCTTTATACATGAAATAATAATGATAATAATAATAATAATTATATATATATACACACACACATATATATGTGTGTGTGTGTGTGTGTTTGTGTGTGTGTGTGCGTTTGTGTGTGTGTGTGTGTGATATATTTGTTTATTTTGTCTGCGATACTTTGGAACAAATCCAATTATTTATACGATAGAGCATTTTACCTTAATGCGAGTTGGGGATAATTTTCCCTTTAATCCTGTGATGCCCCCAGATGGGGAGCGACATATATATTTTTTTAGATGTAATTATCCACGGACACGTGTTTCGTGGTTTACGACTCATCAGCGTGGCTGAATCTAGCGAGATTCGAAACCAGGACTCAAGAGTCTGATGAAGCCTGATGTTATAGCACGAAATCAATTGCCGCTAGTGCTGGAATGTATAGCCTTTTTATAGATGTTATTTATTTGATTATTTTCTTTGCGATAATTTTGAATGAATTCAATTACTTATACGAAAAAGCATTTTACCTAATGCTAGTTGTAAATATAATGTAGATAAAAATAAATATATATATATATATATATATATATATAGATAGATAGAGAGAGAGAGAGAGAGAGAGAGAGAGAGAGAGAGAGAGAGAGAGATAGAGAGAGCGAGAGAGAGAGAGAGATAGATAGATAGAGAGAGCGAGAGATAGAGAGAGCGAGGGAGAGATAAAGAGATGAATTAAAAATTGAATAAAAGACAGTTGACGGAATATTTTTATTACACGAAGACAATTCGAAAAGGAGTTCAAAAAGTTTTATTTGCATTTAACAACAAAAAGTTTGTATTGAGGAATTTTTTAAATGAGAATTAATTGTTTTTATCACTTGGATTATTTCATATTATTGTTCTCACCTTAGATGTTATTCTCCCGTGGCGCAACAGATAAAAGTGCTAAGTTAATCAGTCGTCTAAAGGTTGAGGGTTACATTGTCAGTACGGACGATATTAAGAATACAATTACGAATTACTTAAGAATGCTACCCTGTCATGGCTGACAGAACGAGATTAAGCTAACCATGTGACTCAAATAAAGGTTTATATCCAAAATTCTGTACAGATTTCCGAGTTTGACATAAAGTTTCATGTGTTCAACAATACGCGCTTGAAGAATGTTTGAGGATGCGTCGACCGAAATATTTAATCCAAAACAAAATAAAGTTTATATAAATAGAAAAAGAACAGAAAAGGATTAAAAGATTCATGATTCGACTAGAATGTGAAAAACGCATTATCGACGATCTGTCGACGCCATATATTTAGCATGAAGACGCGGCGTTTCCCGGAATTGGATGAGAAACTGTATGTCATCGAACCCCTAGCATATAACCGCGTAGTATACTTATGTTTTAAATTTATAGAATATTTTGGGGGGATGAGGCTCAAGGATGTACTTAGCGTTGAGTGAGACGAGGTGGGCGCAGGGTGACATTTATTGAAATAAATTTCGGTAAATTTATAGACTCTTACCCCTTTGAGGCGCCGACAGCGGTTCCCGGTATTCAATGAAGACCCCTGCCTGCCTATTCTTGGAGCTTTGAAATTCTTACAAACATTTATGTTCTTTTATTTTTTAATTTGTACAAATTTTAAATAAAATAAAGTAAAACGTGGACTCCCCATTATTGCGCTTTGATCAAAATGAAATATACTTATCCAAGTCCCCTGAGTAAAAATATATGTGGTTCAGGTGGTCTCTCGCCAAAACGCTTGGAGGTGTTCGTGAACAAACAAACATGGACAGAAACGTTATATATATATATATATATATATATATATATATATATATATATATATATAAGGATAAAATACACGAGATATCATGAAATAAAATGTTGTGGAGACAGAATGTATGAAAGACAGAAAAGAAAAAATTAAGCACAAGAATAAACAAACATTAAGCGAGAGATTTGATCCATTTTGTTCAGATCAACGAAATCGATCAAATCGCTTGTTTGATTTTTATTACTCCCTGTGTTTAATTGTTTTCCTTTTCTATCTTTTATACACACACACGTATGTATGTATATATATATATAAGGTTCCTATATATATATATATATATATATATATATATATATATATATATATATGTGTGTGTGTGTGTGTGTGTGTGTGTGTGTGTGTGTGTGTATATATATTGAGTGCTCTCGGCGGCTTGCTGATGGCCGCCTTACTTGCCAATAAGACGTTAATTTATTCTCTCATTTTCAGGCAATGCGTAGTGGCCACGTTGGTACGCGCTCCGACTATTGAGTTAAATATGACTTTGGTATTGTGGTTCAAACCGTATAAACGGCAGGGATTGTCTCCTCCCATACAAATACTGATCAGCATTCTTTATAGTAAACATCTAATATGTACAATGCGCGTGATAGTGAACTGTTTTTTCTTCATATGGGATATATAAACACTATCCCTTTGACAGGATCAGATTTAAAATAAACCCGGGTCACCTGTTGCCACATACATCAACAAAACAATAAAATAAAAAAGCATGGCAAACAAATATAAAAGATGTGAATGCTATGATTGGCAGGGATCTTTTGATAGCCAATATGAAGAGCCTGGTCGACATCCTGCGAATGTTGGCCCTTCTTACTTCAGGAAACAGATTACAATATATGAAATACATGCCAATAAATATGATCAGTCGAAATCAGAGACAACCCAGAGGGAAAATGGAACGAAAACAAAATTAGATTAGCAATAGAGTGCAATTACAAAAGCGATTCCCACACAAAGAGGCTCCTTTAAACATACACAACATAATCCCCAACTTATGTCATCGATTTTACAAACACCTAATGAGATTCCCCCCCCCTTTCTTTCTCTTCTGTCCACTTCTATTCTTTTAAGTATGTGTCATGTTTATAGAACGCTTTATAATGACATTTCAGATGCGTTTTGACGACGTTATGCAACGTCACAATTGTGCCTAATACAGGAAACCCGAGGTATGAAACGTCCAATTAGCCAATAAAGCATAATATTGGCATAAAGACACACACACACACACACACCCACACGCACACATGTGTGTGTGTGTTGAGCATATTTTTATACTACTACTACTAAGCTCTACTCATGTTTCTGTTAAATAAGTACTGAAACATAGAATACGAGGCCTTTCTAAAAACGTATCCGACCTTAAACCAGAAAATATTTCAACTACGTGATGGCGTTGAGACCCTAATCCCTTTCAAAATAGGCTCCTTGTGCTTGCACACATTTAGCCCACCGATACATCCACTGCCGGAAACACCTCTGGAAGTCTTCTTTTGGAATGGGGTTCGTCTCCGCCGTCGCGTTCCGCATTATCTCTCTTTTTTGCACCCTCTTTACAACAGCTGAACTCCGAGCAGTTTGGGGCCTGCCAGAACGCTGGTCACACTCCGTTGGTGTGCGGCCATTTTTTAATCGGTTGAACTACTCGTTAGTTTGCGTTACACATCGCATCTTCTCTAAACACCTACCGAATCTAACGCGACGGCGGAGATGAACACCATTGCAAAAGAAGACTTCCAAAGATGTTCCCGGCAGTTGATGGATCGGTGGGCTAAGTGCGTGCAAGCACAAGGGAATACTTTTAAAAGAATTAGGGTCCCAACCCCGTCACGTATTTGAAACATTATTTTTGGCCTAAGGTCGGATACTTTTTAGATAGGCCTCGTATATTCCTAATATTTAAATTCATTATATAAAGATATATATGAAAGAGGAATATATAAGTATATATTATAATCCCCAGTTACTATCATTAATATTATTTGAGTAATTATATATATATATATATATATATATATATATATATATATATATATATATATATCTTCCCCCACCCCCCTCTCTCTCTCTCTCTCTCTTTCTCTCTCTTCGGTTTCATCTCGCTGAATGGCAAAGTTTACGTTACTCACCACGTTACCCACCCTGTTGTCTATGATACATATTCCATAATTAATACTCTTATGTTCAATAGTTTAGGATTTTACCAAGCACATGCACATTATTGACGCTCATACGCGTGCACCGATCCTTTTTAAATGTATTGCTTAATATAACTCAATATTTGATGTAGAGCAATTCTTTTTTCTACTTAATGTTTTGTATCAAACTTTTTTTTTTAAATTTGAGTTTGGGTGAGCGCACACACTTTACAAAAAAATAAATAACGCGTCCATATTACTTACCGGGTTGATGAGAATATATATTGCAAACTTTATAATGATCGATTCATCAAAAATTAAAATAGGAAAACTTTATATATATGCAGTTCCTAAATGTTAACATTTACAAAATAAAATGTGCCCATGTTACTCATTAGGTTGACTAGAATATATATTCCAAAATGCATAATGCCCCGTTCATTTGTTTTGGAGATTAAACTTAATATATATATATATATATATATATATATATATATATATATATATATATATATATATATGATAATTTTATTTACACAGACATGTACAAAATCTGCGACACTGGCATGTCGATGTTATCGATCAACAGTTACTATAAACTGAGATCTCATCAGGCAGAGTTAGAATCCGATCTTAACCTCAGATCATATTTGGAGAGATCTGAGGTTAAGATCGGATTCTAACTCTGCCTGATGAGATCTCAGTTTATAGTAACTGTTGATCGATAACATCGACATGCCAGTGTCGCAGATTTTGTACATGTCTGTGTAAATAAAATTATCATATATAAAGCTCTATTTTGATATTGAGCACTTTTTATAAACCCGGTTAAAATTCTCTGGATTACCACCCTGTGGATATTTTTCACCTGGATAATTACCATTATTATATATATATATATATATATATATATATATATATATATATATATATACACTAGAAGAATAACTGCCCTAGAACGGGTAAAATTGATTCCCCGAACAGAACAGTGATACTCCACTTTTATGTCCCCGTAGGAAAATTAAAATAAAGATATAATGATACTAAACTTTATGTCTATACTCTTTATCCTATTTTTTCTCAAATGTCTAAAACTTTAGGCTTAAGCTTAAGGGGTCTTAAGAAGAAATTAAAATTCAGGGAATCTTGCTTGATTTATCTCTAAGGACTATGGATAAAATTCAATGAAATGAGAGTTCGTGTCCATACTATTCCCCCAGAAATCCAGAAAAAAAATTAAGCAATATTTATTAATAGATGTATTGTACCATTTGTTAAAGTGTCGCAAAAATCGGAGGTATCTGAACTTTGACGAAAGGCTTCCGCCCCCTTTTTTATCCCCTTTGCATGAAACTAAATTTCACTAAATATAGCCGATATTGAGACCTGTTTACGCCTTGTAGCTGTATTTAAAAAATCATAATGATCAGTTAATTAGTCTATGAGGGGACCTTGTACATACAAATATAAATACAAATATACTATATATATGTATGTTTGTGTGTGCACGCGCGTGTGTGTATATGTATGACAAAAGATAATTCGTCAAACACATCTATCAAAATAATTCTAAAAGAAAACAAATTGATGTATGGCGGCTTTGTATACACAGTTCTCATTATCTTTAAAGTAGAGAGAGAGAGAGAAAGAGAGAGAGAGAGGGAGAGGGAGAGAGAGCAAAAGAAAGAAGGAAGGAAAGAAAGAGAGACTTTAAAACATCTTGTGGGCTTTTTCTATCTCGTACCCCATTCCCCTACTTATATGCCTCTCTACGAGGGCAAAGTTAGACACAAGGACGGTTTTTAATTTGGTGAAACTCCAGTCACCCCCAAAAGGGGCAATTTGGATTGGAACAAATATTTTTTAAATTGCCTTAATCTACGATGATTTCTCATCTTCCGTCCGAAAATAGAACATATACTACACTTTGTTCCTAGTCTGAAATACCGGAGAGAGTGGTTTTCGATCTTCCTCGATTAACGTAAAAGTTAAATGATGGCTTTGATAAGTTAAGTATAATTTTAGGTATAAAGCGTTTAAAGTTATAGAATTCTAGGTTGAATCTAATTTTTAAAAATTTCAAACTTGTCTAAAACCTGGATTTAAATTTTCCATCAGTGTTTGCCCTTGGACATTGAATATTGGAATGTAAGACATGAAAAATAATAAAAAATGTAATCATTTCTATATCATTTCTTTTTTCTATATATAAAATATTAACATCGATTGTTTGTCTGTCTAGCTCCTTTTAATCCTTTATCACCCATACTAATTATAAAACTTTAGGACCAACATGCTCGTCGTTGTGGCATTGGTAGATTTTCAATATAAACACTCTACACTAACTTTATGACTAACGAAGAGTAAGGGATAACATTATAATCATATACGACATAAGCACGTTGACATACCAGACGGGTGACTATTTAGGAATACCAGTGACTGTATGTCGCAGGAGGATGACAACTTCTTAAAAACGAAAGCTGCAAAATCTAACGTCGTTAAAATCCTCTCCCCTGGCCGGGATATATATGCGACTGGGACCCGCTTGTAATATTTTTAATATTCCTTAGAAACGTCATCTTCCCGGGGAAGCCGGCTCAACACACTGAAGGTAAATGCGGCACCAAAACACTAAGGAATATTCTTCCCTCTTTAATATTGTACACGAGAAATAGCATTTCTTCTATGTTTCGTAATTTTTTTAAATGAGGATGTATAGTTTGTACCATTTCAATAATTCGGACTACTATTCTCATCTTTTATTCTCACAAGTGTGTTGTCAATGTAATCTCTGACCTTCTTCAGATGATTCTTGTCGAACACTGTAATGTTTATGTCGAACTCGGGAATCTATACAGAATTTCGTACTGAACCGTTTATTTAATCCACGGGGATAGTTTATCCTTGTTCTGTCAGCCATGACTGGTTGACGTTTTAAATAAGTTTGAACCTTCAGCATCCAGATGACTGTCACTTAGAACTGGATACTACTTAGGACTTTATCCGATGCGCTGCGGGTCGATGTGGATTCCTTACTTCTACAAGACGCACCTGATAAACGTCGACCGAAACGTTGTAAGAATAACACCAAAGATTAGAACAGTTGTTCGAATAATCCAAATAATTCAAACCTTTCCTTTATTCTTCTTCAATATAACTAATTGATCTTTTATACTAAAAGTTGTAATTTTACTTTATGGTTAAATTTTATAGTGAAAACAAGTTGATGTAAAACGCTCAACTTTACAAATAGATATACAGCACCCTAGTTGCTGATATTCGTTCTTTCCGTCCGTTTTAATGTTTTAACTTTTTAATTTAACAAAAAGAAATGATTATACATTTAATATTATCTATACAGTGATAAGAAATGATAATTCTCTTTTGTTATTTTTGTTTTTTCCTAGAATTTAAAATAAAATAAACAGGTCAAGATTTACCAATCAATAATTTAAGTATAACAAACTATCAAAAGGAAAATGGTCGCAATACGAAAAATAATTGCCATAAAAGTTCAGTGTTATGCACGTTAAAAAGTTCATGTAAACATTACCTTTGAAGCCGTCCTATTCGATACAATCTGTTTCAGTTGTCAAATTTAAAAAGCCTTTGTGGATATATCAGAATCATTAACAAGTTTGAGCAGATGTTCTACTAATTTGGCAGACCGAGAGCAGACTCGAAGCGTTGTCTCAAATAACGGCGATGGAGGGGTGCTGAGAAAGCCAAGTCAACTTACTATGGTCCGCAATGCAGTTCAAGATGGATAGACACTGGCTCTACTCGTCTCCATAGCGATCGATTGGAATAGGAATGTGTCGAAAAGACAGACGTGTTTTGGTCGCTTGCGGCTCTCCGCTGATGCTGCCACATGGACAAGTTGTCGCCGATTCCGTTATTGACGATGACGCAAACGTGTCGATGAAAGTCGCATCTCATATTAACTTGCCGTTTATAAGGAAATTTATTATTGTTTTTATTTTAAGACGTTTACTGATTGAATAGTAAAGTATCGCAATTTAAAATAAAACCTCCTGCGGTTTGGCTGCTTGCATTCTAATCAGCAAATTACTGGTTCAAATACGTCTATCAGCATCTATGAAAAGTGATCTCAAGCAATATCCTACGATGCAACCCAAGTCTTGTGAGTGAAATTGGGTACGATGAAACTGTTCAGCAGCCATAGGATAGTATCGGTTAGAGAGGAATGGGGGCTACCAAGATTCACAAACCAAAGATTTGCTGTATGGGGGATATCCTTCATCCAGCGCCATACCCGCAACACGGTGAAGGGCTTATGGGAGTGTCTACGTCAAAGTAGAACCGTTTCTTTTCAGCTGAGTAGACGTGTAGAAAAGGTAAATTTAAGAAACACAGCATGGTACCTTTTTCCGATTGAGTAACCTGCTTATCAAAACTAAGAGCCACTTGAGGATAAGGGTTAACTAGACGGAAACGATTTCCATCCAAAAGATGAGGAACACTATACAAGTACTAACACCGATCAATGTATGAAAAGCGTTTGATTACCTATTGAACCGTTTATGATGATAATTTGTTGACATTAGATTTAAAGACGACAACGTTGTAAGAAACAGGAAAGCAATCCCGCAGTAATGTGTTCTACAGATGGGAAGACTTTGCCAAGAAGATCTGTCCATGAAAATCCCGCCTGACGCTAGGCACATGGATGGAGAAAGGAAAGTCTTATTTGGTTGTGGTAACAGAACGAGTTTTTGTCGTGAATGTCTTGCAAAGATGTACCAAAGATTGGATCTCAGTTGAACACCTTCCATGGAACTAATGATAGAGTGAATCTGAGAGAGAGAGAGAGAGAGAGAGAGAGAGAGAGAGAGAGAGAAACTTCTTAAGAAGTGAATAAGGTATATTTTACATAAACATATTTTTCATTGTCTTTATTTATACTGATCTCGCCCACGTTTTTTTGCTCTGGAGCAAAAAGAAGAGAATTTAAAAAGAAATGTGCACACCGTATGCAAACAGAAACCGGGATAGTTACAGAAAAGAGCTTCACAATTTATATTCTGGGACGACAGAAGCAAGATTCCGGGATACATAGTATTTACGTGAAACATTTTAAAATAGTGTTACTAGTTTCGTATTAATATTAATTTTTATAGTTTTCTACGGTTTAATAAAGATAGCTTCAAGTATGTTTAAGTTTTTTAAATTAGTTTCCGAATGTAATATTTTCGCGTTGTTAACTAACATTTGTCTAATATCAAAGTGTTGATGGCATTTATATTATTTAAATGCTGGTAAATTTTACAATAATTTGACAGGTGCATGTTCGTTTTTATAAATTCTTTATTTTCCTCCAGCTTTTTGTTGATTGATATTGTCACTTGAAGATCATTCGGCGAAGAATCGAAAGAACTCGTTATGAATATGGAACATTTATTAACTTTTCAAACTTTAAAACTAAAAAGATTATTATGTAAAATCCAAAAAAATATAATTAAGCAGAATATTTTAGTTGTGTTTTACAATGTTGGCTTGAATGATAGAATGTTACCTAAATACACACACTAATATATATATATATATATATATATATATATATATATATATATATATATATATATGAATTAATAAATTCACACCATTTTGCTACATTCCAAAGACCAAGATTTTAATCACTTTACCAATCTTTTTTTTAAACAAAAAACTTCGGTACAATTACGGATCCGTTTCGTTCACAGAAGAACAACCGAATGTGTATGTCAACCCCGGATCTTTCTTCTATGGACTCATCAGAAAACCAAAAAGTTCTCAATAAAAAAAATACATGGTGATGCAACACATAAAAATCCCAAAAAAACAAGCAACTCACATCGAATCCATCTTCAATGTAGAGAGAGATTTAGAAATTGCTACCCAGAAAGAGAAGCCACCTTGTATTATATATAATTATATACGCTTGGATTTTGAATCTTAGCGGAAAACACTGGTCACGTTTAGCCACATTGAAGAGTTATGATACAGCCAAACAGATGCCTGTGGCTAGCCTAGCGAATAGCTGAGATTCTCAACCCAACCGCCTTGTCAACAGTCGGGACCTATTTCACTCTAGCTACAAAGTAAGGGAAAGTATAACACTTATGCATACATTTCTATTATCGACTGTCAAGAATACTGGATTCTTTTTACGAAGAGCATTGCCTTACGCTAAGTGGCAGCTGTTTATCCTCTCACCAAAGAGCTTAATCCACGAGTTTGTAACAACTGGTGTCATCAATAGACAGCTATATCTCCATACTACGTATACATATACATATAAATACATACGTATATGTTTGAGAGTGTATGTGTGAATGCCTCTGTGTGTTTGTGTAAGTAAATTTACTTTTGAAGAACATATGATGCTTTTATAGAGTTAACGACTGCAGCATTTAATCGTTGAACTTCCTTTATTTATTTACCCCTATTTAAGCAAGCAGGTAGATAAAAGGTCGGGTATTAATGTGTGGAATATCCATCTCCCCAAAACGGGTTACTATGGATTAAGACAAAAATAAAAGTTGCCTCAGTCAAAAAGATCTCTCCTTTACTGACTAAGAAAATAAAATATTAATTATAGTATCAGAACAGATACTACACCCTACTCTCAACCAAATCTATCAATATCGCTGCGGAGAGTACTTGTTATTAACACGAGTTACACATTTCGAACTCTTAACTCTATCATTGCTGTTATAGTCATAGAGTGTTTTTTATCACTACTATTACTATTATAATTATTATTATTAAATATATAATTGTTTACCTTTAATAAATTTTAATTTAAAACATTTATAACATTCAGTTTTTAAAATAAAAGTTTATTTTCGTATCTCCCGCCAGTCCTTCATACGTCAATCAATATTATCGTTAGGTCCAATCCGGTCATAGCATAAAAAAACCCTCAAGTTTTTATCTATATTAAATGACTATTTCTTTATTAATTTTTATTTTACATACTGTTCTAACCTGTTAAGTCATTAACAATTGCTATACTCTAAAAATATAATAAACTACGCAATTTTAAATTTATTCAATTATTATTTCTTGTATAATCTAAGTTCTTTATTTTATTTATGATTTTCAGTTTATAATCTTAATCCTTAAAATACTACTATCAGTATTATAGTTTATATTATTATAAACATAATTTTCCATGTATTTTTAAGATATTGATTAGAAAAAATGTACAACTTCAGCTTCATAAAAATAACTTCCGAAATATAGGTTTAGTTTCGTATTTCGTAATGTCCTCCCTGTTGAATCCTACTTATTATTATTATCGGTTATTGCTATCACTATCATTTTCCAGCATGGCTATGGGAAATTATATACTGATAAAGCTTCTTTATGAATATTTGCGATATTTTGTATATCATAAATTATATATTCTCAAAATTGGCAGAAACAATTGTCGGTCAATAAAGGTATTTTAGATGATATATGGAATGTTACTTTGAATAACTAAGGGGTGTATATATATATATATATATATATATATATATATATATATATATATATAGTCATCCACATGCATACTGTTTCGCAGTATCACAGCCTTTTAGTGTGTCTTAACAGACGACTGTCTTAAGCCGAGATCAAAAGTTGTCCGCCAAGTTGACAGTCAGCCCCTAACCAATCAGACACGACCCGGGAATAAGTGAAATCAAAATTCTTCTATAAATATTGTCAACTGCGGAAGAGGGTTCCATTTGTTTTCACGAACAGCTTTGCCAGTTGGCAGTTTTAGTTACCACAATGAAGCAAAATCTCTTTCTCTTACTCTCTCTCTCTCTCTCTCTCTCTCTCTCTCTATATATATATATATATATATATATATATATATATATATTGTGTGTATTTAGGAAGCATTTTCTCATTTATACAAATATTGTTTAAAATAACAGAATTCGTCTGTTAATTATACCTTTTTTTTTTTTTTTAATTTTTCTGATGGTCTTTTTTTGTATTAAGATTTTTAACAATTAATAAATGTTCCATAGGTTTCACATGTTTCACGCACGTTTTAAATTCTTCGTCGAATCAACCTCGGGTGTCAAAAGCAAATGAACAAAAAAAGCTGGAGAAAGAAGAGAATTTTTAAAAGACGGTGGAGAAACGCGCAGAGAACGTTTTCCGCATTGTTCTAGGAAGTTGTTGGTGATTTTAAATTTCGCGACGCTGGATAGCATCACAGAACAAAATCGCATTACGTTAAGCATTTTAAAATCTTACCGCTGGTTTCATATGTGATGTTGTTAATTTTAGGTTGTGGTGTTTTATGTAGATAGCTTCAAGTATTTAAAAAAAATTGGTTTCGGAATGTATAATTTTAGTGTTATTAACTAGAATTTGTCTTAAATCAGAGGGAGGACAATTATGTTTTTGTAGATGTTGGTAAATTGAGCTAGAGTGTACAAGATGCATGGTGAGGCGTCAGGATCTGGTAGTTAGTCTAAAACCAATGTAGCTATTAGTTTTATTACTATTATAGGAGTTACATTCTCCCAAAGGGCATTTAAACTTATAAATAACATTGGTTCTTTCTAGTGTTTTTTTAGTTAGGGACGAATTGTTTTTTACTACAAGATTTTGGGTTTTAAATTACTTATAGTAAATAATGAATCTAATTTTATTGTTTCTGTCAATTGGAGATATGTATCTGTGTATAACATTTTTCATGTCTTTTTCTTGTAATCTAACGTTTTGTTGTCAAAAAAAAAAAAAATGATTCGAAACTTAAAAAACACTAGTACAAATAATAATAATATTCAACATCACAACTCATTAAATATTAACGTATACAATTATAATCAAATTTGTTGAAATTTGAGTACTTAGTTCAATTCCATTTTTTAATGAATATTTTTTGGTTATAAAGCACAAGCCATCTCTATAGTGTAGTTATTTAAGCAATTCTTTTCTTCCAACAATGTTAGAAGTGATTTTGTATTTTTTTCTGCGACTTTAAGAAGGGTGTACGCTCGTTAGTATACCGACAAAAATATCTTTAAATATATTTATAGAAATATATCAATTAACTTTATAATTTGCTTTTTTTAATTGCGAAGCTTAGTTCATAGCGTAGGAAGTTCATATTTAATTTTGTTTATAGCGTAGGAAGTTCATAGCACATGGAGTTCATAGCGCAGGATTTTTACTGTATATATATATATATATATATATATATATATATATATATATATATATATATATATATATATATAGTTTAGGAGGAATAAACACAGAATACTCCTTTATGTTTATAATTGCAAGGCATTGATTGGTCATCTGATATCAAAGGTTTCAGATCGAGTAGGAAATTCGTTCTGGGGCTAGAATAATCGCTACCTTTCTCTCATGAGTAAAACGCGGTTTAAGTAAAGTTAGCTTTATTCTTGCCCCTGTGTTAGAACTTATCCGACATAGTACCTAATCTTTATGAATTCCATCATTCGGGCTGATTTTTGAATTTCAACGATTTACTAATGACACAATTATTAGGTTTACATCTGTTTGAAAAAAAAATAAATACAGTAAATAGAAGTTTATAGCATAAACCTATCTAGAAACGGATATTCTTTTAATAGTATGTTTACATATGTATCTTATTATAATAAAGATTATGTGTCTAATCGGCTGACTGAACCTGAAAATATGTCACTACATACGTAACAGTTTCTCGTAAGTTTTTACTTATGATTTAAGATAAATTGATTTTTGAATTTTAGTTATCGCGAAATAATATCTTATATTATTTAGGCCTGCTTTTTATTACTACTCAATTCTATGCAGACAAAGATCTGTAATTGTTTGATTTGAATTTAAAATATTTATCATCACGAAAAATTGTCTGCTATTATTTTCACCGTGGACCAAGTACTTTGCTTTAATACCAAACTCGATCTATATATGTTGCAAAATCGGGTTCACACACAGTTAATAAGGATGGCTAATTTTGGGGTTTGATTTTTATACGTATTCAAAATAACTTCGGGGATAAATCTTAGATGAGTCAATCTTAGAAATAATTGTAAATCTATTATTTACTTTCTTATTTAGTCAAATAGTTAAAATAATTATATTTTACAATGAGATAGAAGTGAATGGAACAACCGTGTTTAATACCCTGTGTTTTACTTAGAATAGATGAAACAGCTTCATTAACACATACTGTTGTGCATAAATTATATGTGATAAATTAAAATAATTCTACATATTGTTTCATATAATATTAATATTTTTAATAGTTAAACGAAAGGTATTTGAATAAAATTTGCTCACATAAATTGCTTCGTTGGATTTATGCTGTTATTTTAACTAAATGTTATATAAAATTAAAAACTCATTTACGAAAAAGTTGTTTATTTAATCTCATAAGAAAGCATTTAAATAAGTAAACAAAATAGATATCATATGAAAAAAAATATGTCAGCTATCTTTAAACTACGAATGTGTTTTTAGAAAGAAAACAGACGAAAATGTGCTTGGCAGATTCTTTTTTTTCTGAGAGAATTAATCGTACGTTTTAAATTGTTTACATTTTTATTCGATTTTAAAATAAGTGTTAGTGTTATCATCCGAACCTCCCAACCATGTATATTATTTACTTTGTTATGCGATCAATTTCACTTTATTGTATTCTGTGGGGATAAAATTAACTTTTAGCAAATTTATAAGACACGTACCTCTTACACACACGATTGTTAGAGTCCTAAACCCCCTTTTTTCTATGTGGGCTTACTAATACAAAGAGATATATATAGTGGACACTGCATTAACTGATATCTTGCTTCGGAGATTAATAATCCCTTACTAATCCTTGTCTATCCATTCAGTGTACTCTCTATTGCAATAAACACTTCTTTGTTCATTCTACTAGCAGGTTAGGGTTGGTACTTCAACTCAAGTAACAACCTTGTAAATTATAATCCTTTATCAACGATATAGCAAATAAGAAACAGTGAAAAACAAGTCCCGGTTAGTATTAAATTATCAGATTATAAAAAAAAAGATTTTATTAGTTCAATGTTTAGCATGGGAGTTCGGTTGTCTATGTAAGTTTAGCATATTTTTTGACTGTCTTTGCCGTAAAATAGTTTTGATTCTTAAACACACTTTTTCGGAAATTCTAGCAAGGGTGGGGGCATTTTCCGTTAAGTTTACCCCGTGCACTGAACCCTCTTCTAAAAAGACAGCAGTACATTTTTTTAAATATGTTTATAATCTGAGAAGAAGATGCTTAATTGCTATAAAAATCCAAATATTTTTTACTTGAATGAAAATATTTTATAGGGTCCTCGTGAAATATCAGTTTACCATAAATTGACTCCCACCTAAAAATTGAACAAGTCGTTCAAAAACACGTTATAATCTAAATATTTGATACTTATAAAAATAACATCGATTGTAGTCGAAGGCGAACCAAATGCTCCCATTTCATTCTACAGCGAGATGTAGAGAAAGGCGTCACTTTTTCTCCTGAATCGCTCCACTTATTCTTGATCCTCACCTTATACTACCTAGTATTTTGCAAGGAATCATCAAGTATCATTTTATGAGTCCTTGATATGACTCGACCGAGGATTGAACTGCGGTCTCCCGTCTCATTAACAAACACTCTAACGATAATGTCAAATGGGCCCATCGAAAATAAAAATTAGTGTCAAATGTTTCATACACATATTGACATTAATTTTGTGCGTTTCAAAATCTTGTAATTTTTAGTATTTTTTAGAAAGAGATCTAGTTTGCTTCCTATAAATCTAAGAAAATGTCACCAAACACATTTTGGGGAGTAAATTTTGAATATCTAACCAAGGCTTTTTCACATAAAATAAGATTCTAGCGACTGCATGGAAGAATATCTACAAACAAATAAAAATTACAATATATGCACGCAAAAAGATATTTTTCCGCATATACTTTAGTATTGAAGAAGTTTTCGAAAAATAAAGACGAAATATCAGATGTACACAAGTGTTTTATTGGCTTTTGCATCTGTACGCTTATTCTATTTATTCCTCAACGCACACGCATATATTTCTTAATAATTGAGCACTCTGCTGGGGTTCACAACCCCACTAATTATCTTATATATATATATATATATATATATATATATATATATATATATATATATATATATATATATTGGTATGCAACTTTTAAAAAAATATTTGAATATATATATACAATGTTTTAATAAAATATTTTTATTTTTACTTACAGCCACATGTGTTTCATGCTTACGCAATCTTCAGTGTCGGAGATACTAATCACTGCCAGTCAATGATTCAAACTCAGTTACTAAGTCACCTTTGTACTTTGAAGCCTGCTATTCAACCACTCGGCGACCATAAATTATCACGGGGGGAGAGAGAATTAAACTATATATAATGTTGAGTCGGTGGACATAGACAGTAAGCTTGTCATAATAGTGTTCTACGGCTAGTGAGAACATTGCATCACGCTAGGATTGATAGCTTATTATTAATTCTCTTCCAGGCCCGGTCCTTGTTGAAAGAAGGCTATGCCAATAGTATATATATATATATATATATATATATATATATATATATATATATATATATATATATATATATATATAACCGACCCTGAATAAGAGAAATGACAAGCATGAAACCATTTGATGAGATGATTTATGTAACATCAAACTGTTTACATTTTTGCTTTTTCATTTCGTTTCAATTATGACTAGAGCATTAATATCTCTTTATTACAGTAAAAGAATTGAGCTGGTGAGCTATAATGTGGGATTATATCTTGAATTATCAAGAATAATTCAACCGATAAAAATATCTATACAGAGAGAGAGGGTGGGAAAGAGAAAGGGAGAGAGAAATGACATATGTGTGCGTGGTAGAAAAGGTAAATCCTGGGATGGTAACCCTCCTTGTACTGAACAGAACCATACCTTAGTCCAAGAGCAACAAAGCCATCGTTGGACTGATTGTCCAGGATGTATACTCGACCGGTGCGTGTGTGTGTGTTGCATCTTTTTGCCAGGAACTGATGTATGAGACTGAAGCACATCAGTATTAGCAGATTTAAATAAATATCCTTATAGATTTGTATGGTGTTAGCGTATGTTTATTTCTACGTCATATTAATCCGTTTGATATCTTCAAATATTGAGTCAAGGTGATTGCGTTAAATAGTTTATCTATGATGTCTATTTACGCAGATTTATGTCATACACAGGTCAGATTCTAAGCCATATATGGAACACAGACAGGTACTACGATTCAGGATCAGAGTTCACCTGTCAGTAATGACAACAAGATGTAACTTTAACTCTAAAATGGAGGTCTTATCACCGGATTCATGGTAAAGTACTACCCAGGAAAATACAGTTATGGTGTTAGATAGAAATAGTGTTAATGCATTATATATATAAAATAATCGTACATATTTCGGCAAGGTGTTTGTGTTCTGGTGGTAAAACGCAAGACTGCAGACCGTAATATTGTAAGTGCTATCCTTGCTCAGGTTATCCATGCTGACGAGGGATAATAGCCAGAAACACGTGTCCAGATATTCATTTTAGGTACGTAAAATTAATTAATTGTGCTCAATATTACTCTTGTAAATGCCTTTCATTGTTGGTTTCTTAAGAACGGCGAATAAGTTCGTTTAATGGCGGCATTTTGCTCATTGCGAATCAATCGTCAATTTTGCCATCGAAAAAATGTAAATGACATGAATAAAGACTGAATTTCCTGGGATATTCGAACTTAAATAAACACTATATATACATATATATATATATATATATATATATATATATATATATATATATATATAAAATTTAAAAAAGCAGATTCCAGATAAGATATTTTAATTATTAAGTAAAGAGATTTATTTTTAACGGACGTTTCTTCATTTGTCCAGACAATTAAGATTTTCAAGCGTATCTTGAATCTTCTATCAAAAATCAAATATGGAGTCAGTTTTTTTAAAGTAAATTTTCGATTTTTAGATACTTTTCTTCTCTTTCGTCTAAAGAATAATCTTCCTAGCAGATTCAAAGTATGTTTGAAAACATTGATTGTCTAAGTATATGCAGAAACGGCCGTTAGAAATTCATGTCTTTACTCGGAAATAAAGATATAGTCTCTGGAATGTGTTTCTTTCTATTTTCTATCAATAAATACTCTGGAATTATAATTTAATATCTATCTATCTATCTATATATATATATATATATATATATATATATATATATATATATATATATATATATATATATTTGTTGGCATCCGTCAGTCGCAACGACTATGGATCAGTGCCGTATTTCAATGTTGCTCGTGAGCATCTTTTTGTGTCACTGTAAAGGCCAATTTTTTATTTGCATGGTCTCCTACAGCTTTGCCATACAATTTGTTGTGTAATTTGTCACTTCAGCTAATGGTCTGCTTATAGGCTCGGTCTTCTAGCTCTCTTCGCAGCGTTTTCATCGTGGAGCGTCTTCTCACTGATGATCATTTACTGGCGTATCTGTTTCCTCCAGGCAGGACTGTCAGCTGCAGAGGATTTCTATGTATTAATGTATATTGAGCAAGCCTTTATATCTCGCTTGCGGAAATCCTTGAAACGGAGATGGCGACGACCCCTTTTTACTTGAGCCTGAGACAAGCTCGCCATAGAGAAGGCCTTTAGTATACGCTCATCACCCATCCTGCGCACATGATCCAGTTAGCGAAGACGTCGCTCACGCAGTAGGGAGTAGATGGATGGAATGCCTGCTCTTGCAGAACATCATTGTTGCTCACTCTGTCCTGCCATGTGATACCAAGTATCCTACGTAGACACCTCATATGGAAGACCTGGCGTTTTCTATCTTCTGTTGAGTATGTGGTCCAGGACTCACTCACATACAGTAGGACACTGAGAACGCACGCTTTGTAGATGATCATCTTGGTAGAAGTGGTAATGTTGCTGTTTTCTCAGACTCTTTTAGTTAGTTTAGAGAGAGTTGTGGATGCTTTACCAATCCTTTTGTTGAGCCCTACGTCCAATGAGAGGGTGTCCGAAGCAGTAGAAACTTGGTACTGGACCTGGTGAACGATCTCTAGTGGTGTGACTTGGATTGAAATGCTGGGTGAGCAGGCGGTTGCCTGATCCATGACTTGGGTGTTCTTCTGGCTGATGGTAAGGTCGAACAGGCTTCAAGCATCAGCAAACCTGTCCACTAGTCTTTGGAGGCCATCTTCCTGATGCGATGCTATGGCTGTATCATCGGCAAACAGCATGCCCCTGATCTGGACTGGTCTGGTCTTAGTCTTGGAGCAAAGCCTGGCGATATGAAGAGACTATCGTCAGATCTGCTGTGTTTTTGAAGGCATGCTTCAGGAGTAGGGCGAATAAGATGCCAAAAAGTGTCTGGACCAACACACAGACATGTCGCCGTTTAACTGCACAGTGTTCATCATACCATTGTGGAAGGATCTTATGATGCTGAAAAGGTTTTGGTGGGCATTCGATTAGTGATAGAATCTTCAATAGACTGTCTCTGCTCACGAGATCGAACGCCTTGGTCAGGTCTATGAAGGCGAGATACAGGGGCTGGTTTTGCTCTCTGCACTTCTCTTGCAGCTGGCGTAGGGAGTAGATTATATCGATCGGTGATCTCTCTAAACACAGCCTCATTGAGATTCCGGGTAAATTCGGTCCGCAAGAACTTGCAGTCGCAGTAGTATTATGCGTGCGAATAGCTTGCCAACGAAACTCAACAGTGAGATACTGCGCTAGTTGTTGCAGTCTCTGCGGTCCCCTTTATGTTTGTAGAGTGTCATGATGTCTGCGTCTCTCATGTCCTCAGATACTGAGCCTTTTATCAAAAGGCTATGAAGGAGCTCAAGCAGGCTTACTTTTTAAGACCTCTGCTTATATATATATATATATATATATATATATATATATATATATATATATACATACATATATATATATACATATATGTATATGTATAGTTTAGACAGTTTCTACATTTGAAAGAGAATACTCAGTAATAGTGAAAGAGCTTATGTTTATCTTATTTCGAGAATATGAAGTCAATTAGCCTCCTCGCGGACTTGCCGGCATCTCTTTAAATTAGATAGGATAAATTCAAAGTTATTACTAGGTAATAACGTTGGTATATATCCGATCCAATAGTACTTAATACTAAAATAATTATCAGTAGAGCTGATATAATTATCAGTTGTTTGACTGACATCGATAATGCTATCACTGTTAAAGCTTACGTGGGTTACGGCGATGTCGGTGATGATTATTTTGGGAGGAAGGGGACACATTTTCAATTATTCATTTTAGTTATCTTTAGTCGTTTGATTTTAATAAAATAACTAACTTTTCCTGGTTAAAATATCCGAATTGTTATATTTTCTAACTAATTTAGAGAACAGATGGTGTACAAAACGAAGATTTTTCAGTACATTTATGCAGACGATATTTGGTGCCATTTCCTCAAATAATGATGCAAGTAAGAGATCTAGATTTTCGTATCAGCATTTATTATATAAACGCACAACATTCTGTGCTAAAAGTAATTTGATATTCAAAAACGTGAAAAATCGACCAACCCTAATCGACATGCCAAAGCCTCGACCTAAAGATCTCTTCAGATCACTTGACTTTAAAGAGACTTAGGAATGCAGATGTAAGTAAAAAAATGTATAAATATATATATATATATATATATATATATATATATATATATATATACATATATATATATATATATATATATATAGAGAGAGAGATATGAATATTCTTCATACGTTAGATCTACTAGTTTATACCTGCTCCTTGCGCGGTTTTGGTAATTACATGAGCATGTCAATTTCCATCTTTACCTCGTTTCTACCGCTTCATAGTTGGTACGAAGAAAAAGTAGGTAGTGAGATAGCAGATGCTCATATGCGGAAAAAGTGCTACATTGGTAGAACTTACATTATAGTAAGTGGAACATCCAAAACATGTTAGACACGTACTTAGTTGATCAACACACAAATTAGAAATAGCTACCGTAACATTCTTCAACGGTTTTAGGATCTTTATACCACTGAGTGTCTCCACATCTTAAACCAATCAATGTGTTAGATAAATTTCATTTCCAATTGAGTAAAATATTATTTAGTAGCTCTTCGTACTTTGGAATACAGTTGACGTGAGATTCGAACTCGGGTATTGCAAGCGAAACATCTCGAAGTCAAGTATATCAGTAATGTGTACTCTCCCTATTCTTTTTTGTCAATTAATCAGATGTTTCTATTTGCGTACGAACAGATAAACTCTAAAAACACCATAACATTTTAATACGTATATATATATATATATATATATATATATACTAGTAAGATTAATGCTTCTTCTTGTCGCATATTTTGGCTAGTATATATGACGAACGACATATAGTATATATGATGAATGACATATAGTACACTGCCGCCAAAAGAGGCGGTAATGGCTGGGAAGATGGTCCAATGGCAGCAGAACAGATACTACAGTACCCTCCAAAGAAAAAGGTAATTCCCGAAAAGATTGTTTCGTGACAACGGAACACATACTACATTATATCTACCAAAAAGAAAAAGTTAATCCTTTAATGGATGGTATCATGACAACAGAACAGATAATAAACTACCCCCCCCCCCCAAAAAAAAAAGAGAAGGTAATGCGTGGGAGTATGGTATCATTACTACAGAACATATACTACTCCCCCAAAAGATGAGGTAATGCCAGGACAGATGGTATCATGACGAATGAATATATACTACATTACCCTCAAACGAAGGAGGTAATTCCTGGAAGGATTGTTATATGACAACAGAATAGATAATACACTAGAACCTTAATTTAGCATTGAGAAATAGTAATAGTATGGTTTTGGCTTGAGACAGACAGATACAAGATCTTCATTATTTATAGAAGTAATAGTATAGTGTCGTATTCAGACAGACAGATATAAAAGAAAAACTCTATTAGTACAAATAGAATAGTATAATTCAGCTTTTAAAAGATAGATACAAAATCTCCATTATTAGTAGAAGTAATAGCATAGTTCTGGCTTCATATAGATAGATACCAAATCTCCATTAGTAATAGAAGTACAATAGTATATCCATAAGAGTAATAGTATAGTTCGACTTCAGACATACAGATACCGAATCTCCATTAATAATAGATGAATCCAAATTGAAAGTAATACGCTAAGTAGTAATATATGAAAAGAGATTGAAAGATATGTACACACTCGCTTTATCTTTAGATGACAGACTTTCATAGAACTCACAGAGAAAATTCTACCCCAAATCTCCTGATAAAATAACAATAAAATGGACGAGTTACAGTAAACGATTCAAGTCTGTGAGTTTTGCTTCTGGAAGATGTGGAACTCAGACTTTAGTTTTTCTCTTCCCAACGATCCACGTAGTATTTCAAAATGCCACTTCTGCTTTTAATGGGCCATGCAACCATTTCCTTCTTCTAATGGCTGGTTATTTAAAAGCGACTCATCCAGTAACGACCCTACCCACGACTCTGCGATACAAAAATGAACACACTTATATAACTTCTAAGGTACAAGAATATTGAGTTATTTCTCCCGTTATTTTTGGCGCCATATTCTTCTAATATATTTTAAAAGTTCTCCTGAATGCTTGTGAAAACTCTGTGGGCGGCGTGTTCCCAAAGAACAAAATTTGAAAGCGATATATTCCACTCTATGCCTCAATGCTATTTGTACATGGTTTCCCCTCCCTCCCCCTCCAAAAAATAAATGCCACCCACAGAATCAGTCCTTTGTGCAATCTAAAGTTATTTGTAAAAAAACAAATTTCAATACATGTCTGACTTGTCCACCAAGTTTCAGACACGAATGGTTTTAGTTTTAGCTTGTGGGTTATGTCAAAACGATATCCAGACTATTTTTGTACTGAAGAGGCCCAACACAGCAAGAATCAGAGCTGTGAAAAGAGAGGAGTGTGTCAGATTAATTGAGAATTTTGCATGTCGTGCAAATGTGTCCTTATCATTGCATGTCGATAAAACAAAGACTGTTGGACGTTCATGAGTGAAATTTGATGGGCAAGTCAAGCATAGATTTGTTTATTTGTACCTTATATGGTTGCATTGCAGAATAAATTTTATTCACGACTCCATGGTGGATTTTGTTTCATCGGTAGGAGGTATGATCTTTAATGGGCTTCACACTCACCGAACCATGACTTTCATATTTTATATGTGGGGTTATCTTATAGATAATTTCTATCAAAACAATCTCGACACTGAAATGAAGAGATCATCACAGCCCAAATTATTTGCATCAATCCCCTTCACCACTTCTCTTTTTACTCATTTCTCCTACCTTCTAAAACATTCATGTACAAACAAACATTCACGATCCTCAGAGTTTTAGTATTATACTTGACCGCAAATGGTTTAGACGTTTGTCTTATAGATGACCCGTTATTCTTTGATTAACAGATCGTTAACATTTGATACATTACGTCAGCATTGTGACGCTATATACTGTGTCCGGTTATGCCCCATGTTTTAATGGATAATGCCATCCCTTAGTGACATCATAATTTTGTGACGATCGCCAGTGTGACCGGTTATCTCCCGATGTTTTAATAAATGATGCTATTCCTTAATAACGTCATAACGTTGATGACACTATGAAGTGGACACAGGGATAAGCAAAATAATAAACAAGATGAAAAATTTAGAAGGATATAAATAGATTACAAATTATTATTTTTAGTTAAACATCTTGAACACACTTATGATTTATCTAACAAAATAAAAAAAACATAACCTAGAAGTACACCTTCCAATCATCAGTGGCACGGTATATACTTCCTTTCCGCTGCCGAAATGTGTGGCACAAGGCAGATAGGTTGAAAGAATCAGTCAGAGCAACAGAATTGGGGCACTCTGGATAATTAAAAATTGCCTAAGCAGCCCCGTCGGCATTCCCCGGTCGGGGCACCTCAGGCAGTTAGCAATTAATTAACTCATACCATAAAGAGGGAAGACAAGGCCTGGGAGAGTGGACCTGTAAGGAATATCCAGGACTTATTCCACAGCCCGAAAGATGAAAGGTCACCGAAATCGTCCAGTTTCTGTCGGACTGATTGTCGAGAACGGATTCTTGACAAGCATGTACAGTGTTCGAACTCTTTCTTCAACACCATCAGTGACACAGCGTAGGTTGAAGGACCGAGTTCTCTTTTTGACCCTTTTTTTTGCGCGTCTAAATCTCACATCTTTTTAAATTTATTCTCTTCAAGCTCTTAATTTACTTGTCTAATTTTCACAACAGCCCAACCAAAAGAATTTGGACACGTACGTGTCCAACTGTCTAAAAGATGAGCCAAGATTTGACGATTTGGAATCCTAAATTTGTTCATTTTACTCGAATTGTGACTCAGTTATTATTCTCAGTAATTACCTCCAAGCCACAACACAGACAAATAACCGTACACACATATTAATATTACCAAACGGGACAATATACATTTGCCGGTAAGCGCTTTTTTACATATTTTGAACGGTACACTGGAAATTTTTAGGTACAAATTGGCTTCCCACGCATTTAACATACTTTCATTTTTTACTTAGGAAGAAAGAAGTGATTCCGAATATAATTACTATTCAATGAAAAAAAAGAACAAAAAATACTAACACGTGCTTTTAATGTCCACTGAAACAATAGTTACAATAACCCACAAGTCCAATTCAAGCCGCAGTGATATTGCCTATCAAAATCTAATCTGTGCGGTAAATAGAATGTATCGTTTGCAGACTATTTATTTACAGAATATATATATATATATATATATATATATATATATATATATATATACATATATACATATATATATATACATATATATATGCTTACAAAATAAACTGATCTATAAATCGTTGAAGATATTTATTTGGCAGTTGAAAAAGATTGATTAGAATAGGACAGCAACAAAGTAAATATTTGAACTTTTAAATTAAAATTTAATAATCATACTTTGAGATTTGATCGCATCTGTAATTCAAGACTGGCTTTTCTTTAGCCATAAAAGTAATTTCTGGCTAAAAAAAACTTCATGTGGATAAAACGAGAAAAATCAATATACTAACACAAGTTTCTAATGTCCAATCAATGCCGAGCGAAGACTAATAAACAAGTTAGTTACAGTTTCTGTATTTTATTGTTTGTATTTTCACAAAAGCCGATCACACACATTTATCCATGCACGAAGCGTACGTAGATTACTTCTCTATGAAGTGTTTCTGAACCTTATTTGAACAGATTACAAATTGCAATTCGTGCAGCGGCTTTAAACCAATGCACTATTTGAAACTAACGTATGCATTTCTATCGGATCGTTCATTTCATTCTTTACTGAGGAAATAGGTAGGTCCCCCCAAAAAAAATTATCACTTCACACTGTATTGACTGTAATTCGAAATTGGAATACATTTCCGTAGTCAAACGATTGAGATATCATCCACCGCCACGTGTACGTGAAATGTGTCGTTGTTTAGATATATGTTCACAATTATGAGACTATCTGAGTGCTTTCTATCGGATCATTATTTTCACCCTTGACTGAATGAGGATATAGGTCCTCTGAAAATTATCACTTCACGGTGTTTCAACTATGATTCGAAACTGGAATGCATTTTCGTAATCAAGTGTCGTACCGATTGTAATATTAAGCCACCATCACGGGGACGGGAAATGCATCATTGCTTAGATATTCGCAATTACGAAGCTATCTGAATGCTTTATTCTTTTACGAAAAGCTATGCATTTTAAGATAAGTGAAAGTCAGTTAGAGGGCTCAACTCACGACGGTAGAGATCAAATACATTTAATTCATCCCAGAGAGCTGTTTCGTCATATCACAGCTCTTCATGACTGCTCTCGAAACTCCACAGCATATATATGTGTGTAGTTGAATGGGGTCATAAATGGATGGTAACATTTGATGCTGCTAAGAGAAAGCTCCTTTACTTCAACAACTGTAAGAAACCTCTTCAACCACCGATTGCCATTGCAAATAAAACCCGACCTGAGAGTCCAATGTTCAAACTCCTCGGCCACACATACAAAGCTAACATGAATTGGAACACAAAAATAGAAGACATTGCCAAGACTGTTGCAACGAAAGTGGGCTCCTTCTATCGTGCTAGAAAACCTCTCACACCTGACATTATCCTATATCTCTACAAAGCTACCATCCGCACATGTATGGAGTGCTGTTGTCACATCTGGTCTCTCCTTTTTAGACAAGGTCCCCCCCAAATTTATCTAATCTAATATGTCCCTCACTATCCACCAAGCTCTCGCCCCTGTTCCATCGTCGCAATGTTGCATCCTTGTTTTTGTTTTACAAGTGCTTCGATGGAATGCTAAATCTCATCGATTCACTGTTGAAGTCACTAGATGCCGAAGGGCCTTCTACTCCAATAGCTTCCTTCCAGGTGCTGTCAGCATTTGGAACTCCCTCCCTGATCCGTATTTCCTCGACTGTACGGACATGCAGAAATTTAAAACTAATGTGAACAAGCATCTCGCTGCACAGCCTCAAATTTAACATGACCCCCCTAAACTTTCAACCTAATTTTCAGTAGCCCCTTACGTCTACAGTGGCAACTTGCCTTGTTTGTGGTTAACTAAGTTTTAAAAAAAATGTATACCTTTAGACAGACGTCGTTAATAGAAATGACCGGCTGATAACAGATGCGTTTCTTCTCAACTTGTCCAGGGATGTAACTATTTTTCTCTTTTTTTCGAATAAACCATAAAGGAAACAAAAATATTCACTGCGTTTTTATGTTCACGCTTTCAACTTACATGTGTCATCATCAGGATATAACGGATATCTTCTGAGTAGGCTGGAGAAGACATCTCGTGGGAAGACCTGTACAATTTGAAAGACTATTATTTGTTTTATTTTATTTCTGACTAGCTAACCAGTGTCCCGGCGATTTCAGGGAAAGTAAATTAACTCAAGAGATCCCAGGATCCCAACGTTGAACTTTTGAATTATTTGCTGCTCATGGCTCTCTGACGATGTTAATGTAAAACAGTTCTGGGGTCTTGCCACCTCGACTTATGGAGGACATTTAATTGCCAACTCGAAAGTTAATGTTTGGCTTAATGAAGTTCATTATTGCTTTTTAAAAAGTGGAACCGTTATAAAAGTCAATTTCGCCCAAAGAAAACCTATTATTGGGACTACTATTCTCATCTTGGTTGTTATATTCAGAGCTTTTCGGTGGATGGCGGTGACATCTTCGGAAACGTTTTGAATAGACAAATAAATATAAAGACGACACATTATCAATAATCATTAAACAGATTTAGAAGGCTATGTGTTTGTTAAAGAAGACGTCTCAATTGTAAATAAGTAAATAAAAACGAAGCTGTGTCTCTGGAGACGGAGATGATTCTATAAAAATACACTTTGTAATGGTTAAGTAAATGTATGTATTGCTTAAGTTTAAAAGAACATAAATGAAAAGCTTACCCTTGAATATATGCTTAATCAAAGTAGAATTCACAAAGAATAAAGTAACTTTATAAATGAAATAAAATAAGAAATAAGTTATTGTAACGGCTATTCTTGTTAATCAGTTCGAAAAAACAATTCTAAAGCGTAATCTGATATTCTCGAATTGTCTTTATAATCATGAAATCGAGTTTTTAAAGTTTTGAAGAGTCCGAATAACTAGCTGGATTTTTCCGGAGTTACCGGATAATTAATGTTTTTCTGTAACATGAATCGTAATACGAACTATATGAAATTAAATCGAATTGAAAAATATTTATGTATAACTATTAATACTGAAATTACTATTTTAGTATTAAAAACTGCTATTGTTATATTCAATGAAACTGGAATGTAAAAGAAAGTATTCTGAATAGAAAATCCGAATGTCCGGAACACTTAAAGGGGGTGCTCATTATTTAGGTTGAAAAGGTAGAGTACATAACAGACAAAAGGAATAGCGTAAAAATAAAATACAAAGATGTTATTGTCAAAAGAGAATCCTATAAACAACAATTCCGGTTACATAGGGGGTTGTGGTAATAGATGTACGTGTGAGAGTAAAATTACCTCCAACTTCTTATCTGAATGATTGTGCTAGGAGAAGCTGCTGGGCCGGAAAACTTTTAATTTTTTTAAAGGGAATGAAATAGATGCATATTTTCTGAAAACACGCATCAGGAATTGCCTTAAGTGGCGGGTGAAACAGATTAGTATATCAAGGTTCTGAAGTCTTAATAGTCAATGAAATAGGGGAACATTGCCTTTACTTTATTATTAAGATATGGATTCTAATTAACACGAGAATAAGGAATTCATGAAATACGACAGAATTACCTACGAAAGGGGCTAAATAATGCATTCATTTATTTGTGTTTCTATTTACTTTGTTTAATCATTTACTAGCTGTCCCGACCCGCCGTATCCCGGGATTCTGCTTACTTACATGTTATTCTCTTATCAACGTATTCGTTTTCTGTATAAGGATCGCCACTTTAATTTTGTATGGTCATTTTTCGACTGTTCTAACTCGTTACCGGATATTATCAAGTCGATGTTAATAGAAATCAGTTTAAAATAAGTTTATGTGATTGAAATAGTATTTACTCTACGAAAATAAAAACTATAAATTTATTTTCATTGTTTTTTTAATTCTTTTAACAAATTATGTATTGCTTTTCTGCTGATAATAAAAACAAGTTCTATATAATAGGCAAAAAGGATGAATCCCTTCATTTGTTCATGTTAAAACTATAATACATTGCCAAGAAAGTATTTAAGCCAATAAGTAAATGGATATAGCATAAAATAATTTGTACCTGATTGTTTCCGTTAAAAGAATCAGTTCCTAAAATAAACACCATCGAAGCGTAGGCGAATTTCTTTCACTCACTCTCCCCTCCCTCTCTCTCTCTCTCCCTTTATTACTCTCTCTCTATCACTCTCTCACTATTACTTTCTATCACTCTCTCTCTCTCGTTATAACTATCTCTCTATCACTCTCTCTCTATCACTCTCTCTCTCTCTATCTATCACTCTCTCTATATCACCCTCTCTCTCTATCATTCCATCTCTATCTTTCTCTATCACTCTCTTTATCACTCTCTCTCTCTCGCCGAATAGATGGTTTATGAAATGCTGTGAATTATCGTTAATGACAGCTGGCATTTTTACTTATGACACAGTGTTCAACCTATGAGGGGGTCGGCATTTGTAGTCATTCAAAGACACGCAAACCCACACATACATAATGTAAAGAACAGGTAGTCAGAATCTCGATTGTAGACCCATATAACATTTTATCTTATAGATCGATATTTGATTCTGCTTAGGCTGTTTTATTTTGTTGAACATTTTGTTGAGAACAATAAATTTTAATTCGATTTGATTTGTTTGTAAATAGAATTTATCCCGCTCTGAATATTTTTCGAAGCCTCCTTTCCAGGAAAAAAATTAAATTACGGATAGAAGCTATTTATGTATCGACAGCAAATCTCGCTAATCGTAAATCTTACTACCAATATCTGCTGTCATTTATTACTACAAAGTCACTTAAAATATTTTCATAGAATCTGATGTAAAAACAAATAGGTAATATCTAAAAGGTTTATGCAAGTCGAGTGACACGTCCTTCGTAAACGGTGTCTAGATAAAAATACTATATATTTTGAAATACTCACTTTGTTTCTATTAGTTATATGACCATACAAATGATAAAATAAACCCGACTGTATGAGTTAAAATGGAATAGCAGAAGACCTAAAACTCAAAGTTTAGCCCAGCTGTTGAGGGGAGAAAAAGCTAAAAGTGACAGAAAAACAAAAGATCTGTTATTTGGGGGAATATATATGGCGTTTCGCGGGAGTCATTCTATTATCCTTTTAATTTCTATCCTAATAGACGAACACGTTTTGTTTATCATAAATTATACTCAGTCATATTCTTACTTTGTTATATCTTATTAACACAAATACAAAAAAAACAACATTTTTGCTTTCTTGTAATAAATAAAAAGTTAATATTTCTAATTCTCAGACTTATATTTCATAAAAAATGTCTACTAAGTGTTTTGCATAGAGACATTTTAAAACTAAACATCGTCTTCTATTAATGAACAGGCACATAAATAAACAGAATCAAAATTTCAATTCGGTTAATGACTCAAATATGAATTTGATTTTTCAAAATTACATTTGAATCTAAAATGTATTTCTTATTTATCACGCACTGCGACAATGGATCGCGCGACAAAATTTTCGCTTAGAAAAACGACATAGTTTAAGTGTATAAAAGAAACAGACACAACATAAACTACAAACATTCGTGGCAAACGCTTGTTATGAATTAAAAAAATTACAAACCAATCTAATTAGTACGTCTTAGTCGGGATTTTTTTCTATTTACGGATTGACAAAAACGATTAAAACAATGTTTACAAAGAGAGAAAGAAAGAGAAAGAGAGAGAAGGGGGAATAGATAGGGAGACAGAAAGAAAGGGAGAGACAGACAGACAGGGAAACAGAGAGATAGAGACATGCAGACATACATACATATAGACAGTCAGGCTAAGAGTTAATTTCTTAATTCGTAATATATACTACATCTCTCATTCAAATAAGTCAATAAACATTGGATATAACTAATTAATCTTCTGGGTAAAACTAATCTATTACTAATGTAGATTTAGTATCTGACGTCGAAACTATAATATTACTTATTTAATTGTACGGTTGCATTAGATGTTAATGCTTAATTCAGTTTACTACACTATTTCAGAGTAATGCCCTATCTTTCAATGCTAAATTTAAGGTAAAGGTAGTGTAGTATCTGTTATGTTGTCATGATACTATCCTCCCAAGCATCACCTCCATTTTTTCTGAGGAGTAGTGTAATATCTCCTCGATTGTCATGAATTCATCCTCTTAGACATTTGTCCCTCTTTGGGGTGAGAGGTTAGTGTAGTATATGTTCGTTCGTCATGATACCATCCTCCCCAAAATAAGAGGATGATGGTGTTATAACCAAAGAATAGATATTAGACTAGTCTTCCAAAATGGAGGAGGTAGGGATTACCTCCTCCATTTTGGAGGAGTAGTCTAATATCTGTTATTTGGTCATGACACCATCCTCTTTTTGCTTTGTTTTTTTTTGGGGGGGGGGGGGCGTAGTGATATACAAGTTAAAAAATAACGAGAAATAACGTAGTTTTATCCTTTTGAAATTAGATTTTAAATTTAACGACATTTACTATAAGAGTTCTGCGAAATTAAAAAAAAATAAAATACTGTCATTTTTGCGATATTATTATTTTACCATACGACGTTTTTTCTTTAAAATTTTAACAAATTAATTTTGTTTTATTTAAAGAAATATTTTTATGGAAATCGCTCCAAACAAGGCAATAAGCCACTTGATGTAAGGAGCTAACAAGAACAAATATGATTATCGCAAAGACAATAGAGTCCTATTGGAATTAGTCTTGAAAAGACCAAGATTATAAGTACATGGAAAACAATAAGCAAGAAGAGAGTTCCCTCAGCCTGCGGTTCTTGGAAAGAAGTTACTGGAATAGGAAGTTGTATTACAATGCGGTATCAAAACAGCGAATCGATGGAGACCACTAGACCAACGAGTCAAACGAGCTGGAAAAAAGGAAGCAGGGAATAGACCACATGATACTGAAAGCACATCCCATAATAGTATTTAAGAAAAAGACTGCAACATCAAGTCTGTGAGAGAGAGAGGGGGCAGAGAAGAAGATAGTGTAGGGGCAATCAAATTAAATTACAGATACGTTTCTGCACCTTATCAAGAACCTTCAAATGGGGCAGAGATTCACAAGCCTAAATATGACAACAGTACTGCATACATGGTCTGATTGTAGATTTGTAGAGATAGAGAATAGCTTCAGGTGTGAGAAAGTATTTGGATTGATAGAGAGAACCCACTTTATGAGAAGCAGAAAGAGCAATGGATCTAATTTATGAACTTCAAGAAAGATTTGATGAATATGAAACGCCAAGAAGTTTCGGAGTCGATTTCTCCTCAAGAACAGAGCCGTATGTGAGAATCTCAGAAAGAAAAGGGACATGCTTTGAAACACACGAGCTGAGTCTTAACTGGATTACACAAACTAAGCCTTCATACCCCAATCCACAACTGAATCAGCTGCATATTTCGACTGATCGGAAAGAGATTGGCGATAAACAATACCAGAATAGAGAGTGGTATCATCAGCATAGATGTTAATTTTCTGAACAATATTCTCTGGAAGATCACTTATATAGAAATGAAACGGTGTTGGACCTAGAATAGAGCCTGAGAAACACCAGCATTGATAGGAAAAGGGAATGAAGAGGCACTGTTCAAAGTTAATATCAAGCTTCGATCAGAAATAAAAGACTTCATAATGTCAAGATCCTCCCCACCAATACCATAACATTGAAGTTTTTGTTGGAGACCAGAATGCCAAACTCTGTCAAAACGCCTTCAAAATGTCTAGCTACTCTCTCTTGAATTATCCATAAACCGGCAGATCCGCTGTTACAACAGTTAAAAGATCAGTAGTTGAACGAAAACCACGAAAGCCATACTGAACATCACTAAAGAGGCCCAGATTTTCCAGAAAATGAACAAGTTTGCTCTTGACTAACCTCTCAAAAACCTTGCTAATAAGGGAGAGGAGACTAACTAGACGATGCTTAGTTGGGCCAGACCGATCACCATTATTTATTAAAGATAGGGACACCATATGACTCCTTCCCAACAAGAAGACAAAACAGGACTTAGACCAACGGAGATTGAATGATTTAGAGAAAATAAAAAAAAATTTCAGGAGCATAACAGATGAGAACAACAACAGGAATTGAATCAGAACCGGAAGCTTTAGACTGGCCAGGATCAGAAAGAACACTAGCAACCATCTTTGGAGTGATAATAACAGAATCAAAAGAGTGATCAATTTTCAAAGCTAAACTAGGAAGAACAACACCAAATCATCAAGAGAAGAAATGTCAGCAAAAATACGAGCAAAGAGATCAGCCTTATCCTTAAAAGATAAAGTAACCCGAAGGGCATTAACAGTAGGAGGAATAGCAGGTGTGTCACTATTAATAATACTATTGTAGATTCATTCAAACATCACGAGAGCCAACCCTTTTAGATGAGATTCAGTCACAAATCATTTGAGAATAGCTAGATTTAGCCTCAGAGATTGCTCTCACGCAAGCATTGCTAGCTCTTCTGTAGGATTGTCTAGAATTCTGAAAACTATTGTGACGATACTGATTAAACTATCGTGGCGATACTGATTAAAGTAATGATTATGATGGGTAATGGCAGAAGCACGAATGAGAATGAGGTTTGGTTTGAAACTTATGATGAGGAATGAAGATGTCAATTCCAACAAGAAGCCAGTCAGTACCCTCCATAGCAGCATCGTTCCGAGACATACAAAAGATAGAACACCATAGAACGTCACATATGAAGCTGCGAAGTCCATCCCAATCAGCCCTCTTGTAGTTGAACGTCTTCTTATGGAAAGGGACGATAAATAGAAGACTTAACCGAAAAATAAACTTCAACATCAACAATCGCATGATCAGAAGAACCCAATGGAAGAGAAGAGGAAATATAACATGAGTCAGGACTAGAAGTGAGAAAATGATCAAGTGAGGATGGTTGATGAACATCATTATCAGGAAAACGTGTGTGGAAGGTAACAATTTGGGGCATGTCATGAGACTGAAAAAAGCTAAGACAAATTTCACCAGCTAGATATGTGCAGTTAGATGAAGGAACCAGTCAGAATGATGAGTATTGAAGTCACCTAAAACAAAGATGAAGCATGATGGATGAACTTGCCATCCGTCATCAATACTGCTGGATATAGCAATTATGAAAATGGTCAACTCAGTTATTTCTTACTCTTTTACATAAAATGTGCTTTCTTTTATTATTTTACTACTTAAATAAAATTACAAGTAGGATGTCTTGCTTCTAAAATATTGCAGTAATATTTATCTTTATTGGAATAAAAATTAAAATAAGTCCAAACAATGACGCATTTTTATTACTCGAATTTAAGAAATGTCTCCATCATTAATTCTTCTTCTCTGGGCCTCTCCCCAGTCAATATATCTCCACCCAGGCAACACCGGCTCAAACGAAGCAAAAACGTGCGATAAATAAACTTCACAATTCTTTTAACAAATTTAAAACAATTTTCATTTTAAAAACACGGAGCTACTACTCCGGTTATTATTCTCTTATTATTTATAAAATGCAGCCCGCAGCCTGGTTGCGATATATATATATATATATATATATATATATATATATATATATATATATATATATATATATATATATATATATATATATATATATATATATATATATATATATATATATGCACATTTATATATATATATATGCACATTTATATATATATATATATGCAAATTTATATATATATATATATATATATATATATATATATATATATATATATATATATATATATATATATATATAAAGAGATGAAATAATAAGAATAGCTGGAACATTGCCTACGTATGTATTGGCTTCAATTAGATTCAGCGTTAAAAAGCGTTTCAATCTTTTTTTCCCGTCCTCAGAAATTGTTGTATAAACATTCGACTTATTTCAAGCTGGGACATGTTTGTTAAATTACTCTTATCATAATATAAACATAACATTAGTATAAGAACTTAAATAACATAATTAAAACTTAAAAAATAAGAAAACCTTATAATATAAAGAAACCAACATTGAATGCTGCATAAATTTTATTTCTTTATGTGTCCGTATTCGGATCAGACAACGAGATAGTAAGCGATCCCCCTCATTTGTCACGAGTGAGTTCAACTCCTACTGTCTACGCCCCTGTATCGTGGGGGGAGGGCTATCAGGTCACCATGACAAAATGGGAAATCGCCAGCTCAATAGATTGTAGTTGCGGGAAAGGTGAACAAATGCGAGCAGACTCCTCGGGATCGTTGCCGTTGTTGACATTATGATGTCTAATGTAGTCATTATCAAGGAATTGTGCTACCGTCTATCTTATTTGCTTAATAAAAATTCTATCAAAGTGTAAGAGGAAGAGCGTGTGTTCTGCAGGCAAGTCAGTATTTAACGTCCGAGTGAAGGTTGATTGTGGATGCTGGACTTGGTAAGTCATCGACATGTTGAAAGACTTGTTTTCCTCAGTTGAACATTTTCAGAGGATTCTGCGTGGAGGTCTGAGGTCGAAAATGTTTCTCCTGAGGGGCGTCGTAGAATGAAGAGTGACTCATAGTTCTTTGTCGAGGGCGGAGTCGCACTCAGAAAGCCTGCGCGCTTCAATGAACTTTCACAGTATAGAAATGGACGATTATTCTTATTATTAATATTATTATTATTATTATTTATTTATTCATGAGGAGTTTTCACACGAGTCAGGATCAGTGATTGCTTACTGACAATAAAAGTTGCGTTCCTTAAATTCCCGAAGATTTCCAGTACACTCTGTATCTTTCGATAGCTGTTGAAAATCATTTTGCGTTCTCACAGCAGCCGTTTACTACATATTACCCGCAGGCAATGACTGTTGGTCTTCTCTGGAATTTGAAGATTCCATTACACTGCGTACCCTTCCAGTAGAAGTCTGGTTGGTTCTCTCCCTCCTTAGCCTCTCCATTCTATTTGATCCTTCATGTCTGTTTTGTATGCTACCAATCGAGGCTGGTGTCACCACAGTTGTGTCTGCGTGTGTGTTTGGTGTTGTCTGAACAAGAATTATTCTCGCATTTGCCACAATTTACTTTTAGTTTGTTACATGTTTGTGCTTTCGGTTGGTGATATTTTCTTCTGAACATTTAAAAATATTGTTATTTTCACTAATAAACATGTTATCACTAATGCTGTTCTCGGCCATCTTGAAATCAGCTTTAATATATCAGAGTCAGCTACGTTCTAACATGAAGTACTGCTGCCGCATTTGGGGAGGTGCTGCTCAGAACACTTTTTCTTGTCTTGCCAGAGTACAAAACCGACTTCGCAACCTCGTGGCGATGATCTCTTATCTTCTTCTCTACATTCTCTTTTTTATAAAAGAGACGTTGCTTGTCTTTCTCTACTCTATCGTTATTTTAATGGTAAGTGCACGATGGAATTACAATATCTGGTTTCCCGTGTAAAACCTTCGCAGCAAGTACACACCTGCCTACCACCATTGCAAAAAACTTTTATCTCTTGCTCTGTGTACCTAAAACCAAACAAAACTTCCCTTAACAAAGTTTCTTTCCAAGAACTTCTCATCTGTGAAATACAATACCATGGGTCTGCTTTCCTTCTGACTATGACATAGTCGTCTTCAAGTCTAATGTCAATCAATACCTGCTGAGCCGTCCTCTTAAGTAATCAAAACCTTCCCCTTTTACCCATCGTTTTCAATCCTCTCTTAGTATTGTTCATCATTCATTTAGAAATCTCATCAACTCTTGTCCTCAAGTGGCATCTGACCCTTGATAAGTGATGACTCATTAGTATAACTTTAAAAAAATCTCAATTGCCTTGATGTGCGCCTAAAATGTACTTGTAGGTATTGCAACCACAATCAGGCACTCTGATGTTTTTTATTAAATGTTTCAGACGTCAAGTGTTCGAAACTGGCAAAGAATCTAAATAATGTTACAGTTTTTTTTTCACCGTTAATTCGTAAATAAATAAATTAAGCAATTACTGCGATGTTGAGTTTTTATTTGTTAATTTCTATTTAATTTTATTTCTTCGGGTGCGTTATTTGTATGATGGAAACCATCACGGACAATGGAATAGGGGTATTTGCATCGAGTTCTATCAAATTTATTTCATTCAATTATACAGAAATACATTTGCGAAAGCTATGTAAATATCAGCTTTGCGTTCAATTAAACGTATACAAACATCTTTTATATCATGTTTTGCTATGAAATCCACAATTTTAGTGCATCGTTTGAAATAGTAATTTTTGTTGGAATTAAATAATTTGTAAACGGTTGATATGTTGTAAAATCAATTAACCAAATCAGATTATTTCATTTTTTCAATTGAGTAATTTTTATTCTTACTGTTGAGCCTTGTTGGAGGTATGAGTTCTATCGAGTGCCCCTCAAGTTATTATCGTGTTCTGCTTAATGACATTCTCATTTAACTCAGGGAGCATAGTTCATTCATTGGACGAATATTCTGTGGGTTTATTTTATAAATATAGTCACCTATAATATATGAAAAAGGTAACATGAAAAAACAAAAGACCATTAAAGTTCTGAGCAAGAAATTACTAATTAATTAAGAAAAAATAAACATCAATTAGTATGAAAATAATAATAATAATAATAATAATAATAATAATAATAATAATAATGATAATAATCAACAAGAAAGAAAAAACCTGCAAAATCATAGACTTTGCCGTTCCAGCAGACCACAGAGTGAAGACCAAAGAGACGGAAAAAAGAAGCAAATATACTGAACTTGCCAGAGAATTGAAAGGAATATGGAACATGAAGAAAGTCAGTATAACACCAATAATCATAGGAGCACTAGGAACAGTCCCCAAAAACATGGAGAAAAGACTAGGAGAAATAGGAATCAAAGGGATAACTGAGACCATACAAAGGACAGTAATGATCAAAACAGCTACAATCCTGAGAAATGTCCTCGAATGCGGAAACCAACCCACATAAGCAACGAATTGGAACAAACACATGGAAGCACAAGACAACAGAACCGGGGTAAATACAACCGCACGAGAGAGGCGCAAGCATAGGCTGACGCCACGAAAATTATGGACAGAGGGTCGAGGAGGGAAAGCGCAAACCAGACCTCCACTGGAAGAGCGCGGACAGCTCTGGGACCTTGGGGAGGCTTGTTGCCACTCGGGCCCCAGAGGGGACCAATGGCCCTTATCAGCGGGAAATCGTTGGTAGGTGGCTGTTGCGATTACCGCAAGGTCATCAGCGGTGATGAACGAAAAGAGGTGGAGCATACTGGAGGCCTGAGGAGACTTGTTGTCACTCAGACTCCAGGGAATACCACAGGTTGTCGGCAGTGGGTGACCACTGACGATGACCAGTGTGATAACTCCTAGTGAGTAAATAATAATAATAATAACAATAAGAAGAAGAACAATCACTGACTATGACCTGTGTGACAACTCATAGTGAGTACAAATAACAATACTACTACTAATAATAATAATAATAAATATGATAAAAGAAAACCGAAACACTTGAAAAGGAGGTATTTTCTCCGAAATATTGTAATAATCCGGCTTAGCACATACAGCTCTAGTGAAAACGGGAAGCTAGTAGAATTCTTTATAAATAAAATTATATTAAACTGCATCTTGTTACAACCTGGTATTTTACCACGTTGTTATTTTTCCTTTATAAAGTGTCTCTCTCTACATAATAAAATAGAATTCACTAGTAATAAAGTGAGAGAAATTTGCTATATAAGAAAAGTGAAATATAAGATAAACCCAAAAGGTAAAAATAAAAAATTTGGGGCAACATCACCTCAGATATTGTCCCTTAAAATACAAATTGCCCCGTGTGGGATGTACGTCCCACGTTGAGTAATGCTGTATTGTGAACTGTGCAAAATATGTTTATTCAAACTATTTCCGAGTTTTGAGGAAATGAAATAAAAGAATCATCAAACAACAAACCTCCAGAAAAGTGTCCCTAATAACTGACTGTGAATGAACGCCTTAATCCATTGCGCCAGGTGTACATGAGTAACAATCAGTTATTAATAGCAGTCTCCATAAATTGAAGGTTTAATCATTACCAGTGGATAATAACTAAGCATAACATCATACTTATTTAATTAACACTTATACCCGGGCATGACTGGCGGAACAAGAACAATCTACAGCCGTGGATGAAATAAAGTGTTCAGTTTAGAAAGTGTGTACGTTCCTGAATCGACATAAAAAAGCCGCACCGGAAGAAGGTGGAGGGATACATCGGCTGAAACGTTGTGAAAATAACAACTCAAGACGAAAATATTCATCCGAATAATCAAAATTATCAATCTTGATCTTAAAGAATACGAATCATTTTAATGTTGTTACATCCTCCTTCTCAAGGGTTACTTATACCTAATTTGATTCAGTTCTAGCAAATTGCTTCGGAGTATATACGTGATAACGAATGAATGGTGCTATCCCTCCTCGTTTTTTGCCATCCGTTCAGACCATTCAGTAGTACTGTTTCTGATACAAACCGATCAAGCGCCTTGCGTTTTTTATGGTGAATGGGTGTAAGATTATAGTATTTTCTTAAATATATATACAAGCAGTCTCAGTGCTCTTGGGTGGATTTTTCTTCTTCTTCTTCCTGATATTATTATTTTTATTAGTAGTAATTATAGTAGTAGTAGTAGTAGTAGTAGTAGTATTTTAGTATCAGAATTTAGACATATCTATTATGTCAAGTGTGGTTCACGCCTAATTTGGTGGAATGTTTTCCAAAAGAATTTGTCATGATTCTCAGTCATGTACCACCTACTCCCGATAGGTAGTAGGTACAATATTTTGTGCAATATATGATATGCTCTAAAGATGCAATATATGATATGCTCTAAGGATGGTTGATAATCGTGCACTACCAATGATATCAGGTATATCTTATTTCTCATGTCGTGTCTTTGCGTTCTTTGAAGTGTTTCCGCTGTCACTTTGGATGGTCTCAGGATTTTTCTAGTTTCGAATGTTTTGTCCTATCTATCCATACGCCCACCCCGACCTCACCCAGTTTCATTAAATTACTAAGGATTCTTTTAGTATTTTTTTACTAAATTTTAATCCACGTCTATGAGATAAACAACAATCGAAAAACTTGTTTTCAGATCCCCAGCACTTGTAGTTTCGAATATATGTACATTTCTAATCTGGAAATGTCCTTTAAACAATCAAATCCTTTCTCTGTGAAAGGTCTATAAAAGTAGTTGCTTATTGTATGAACGTCGGCGTGCCTAAAGAATCTATTCTGAGCCCAAACCACTATGGAAGCACTTGAAGATATGTCTTGCTGATTCTCTCTCTTCTGACCTAGAGCACGTGGTGCAATAGGGGAAAGTGGGCTTATTACTTTTACACCTCTAAAACCAAGTCCTCCCATTTCAAAACCAACGCTAGCATCCCTGCTTTGATTCAATTGAACCAAATGTCTCTCTTCTCAAGGAAGCCCTTTGCTTTGATGAGAACCTAGGACTGACTTTCACTTCGGGCTTGGAATGGAAGACTTGCATCAAATATATTGCTAAAGTCTGTGGAATAGTTGAGTTTTACTACCGCTCAAGAAAGTACCTTACTTTTTACGGAATGCCATACCTGTATAAGAGCCAGATATGCTCTATGAAGAAAATAATGCTGCCATACCCGAAGATGTATCACTCAAATCAGTCTTTCTTTCATTGATAGAGTACAAAATCGACTTCGAAATCTAATATTGGATACTCCCTGCTATCCCTTACTACCTTTTTTTACAGAAGAGACGTTGCTAGTATTTCTTTACTCTATCATTATTTACATGGTCGGTGCTCGACTAAGCTCAAATGTCTGGTTCCACTTCTGTAAAAAATCATAGCAAAAGCTACAAAGAACTTGCTCGTTCTTCCTCTGTATACCTTAAACCAAACGGAACTTCTATGTACAAAGTTTCTTTCAAGGGATTCCCCCTCGTTGGAACACAATACCGTTAGCTGCTTCCCAGTTGACTACAACAAGGTCGTTTCCAGGTCCAATCCTAATAAATACTTGTCTAGCCGTTTTCTTAAGTAATCACATTTTGCCTATTCCATCCTTCGTTTTTAATTATCCCATAGTATAGTTCATTATCCAATATACAATCTCATTAACTCTTATCCTTTGGTGATCTTTGACCTTAGTTATTGGTGACTCATTAGTATAACAAATTATATTAATTGTGCAACATAACTAGTTGGAATAATCACGCCAATTTGTATCTACTTATGTGTATCTTATTGCACTAGAATAATATCGTATCGATTGTGATTCAGCTTCTTATCTGTTTAGATAGTCATGTCTCAAATAAGTCTAAATTCTCCATTGTCTGCGGCTGTCATGTATTGATGGCGACACCAATTGTCAGGACACTCCATCCCTTACTTTCAAACATGGCCCACAAAGTACCACTGAAGGAGTTAACTTGTAATGGTGCTTGTTATACTATCTGGAAACACTTGCATCCACTGAAAACATGTTTCCCTGGAGTCGCTACACTACACGGAAGTGTATGAGGCCTTCTCTGCGTGATCAAGTAAAGCTTGTGCTTGAGTTGCTAATATTGAACATTCTATCCCTTACTTAAAATAAGAAATTCCGAACCCTCCGGTATTCTTCTTCCACTTATATCTGTCGTCTGTCGCACAGAATCTCCACGCAATACACGCTCCTTCCTGTTCCGGATTTTCTCTTCTCGCTTTCTCATCAGAGAAGCTTTCGTCAATTATCTGCAAACGACGTCTAACTTGGCTCAGACATGCCCTAATATTGGCTTTAGAGAAATTTGCAAACCAAATTCTTCAGTGGAAACCTAATCGAAAAAGAAGAGGAAGAACAAAAAATGAAATGGAAGCAACCAATCGAGAAAGATTTGATCGCAACGGTTAGAAGCTGAAGGGACCCTGTGGATCTGGTTTCAGACCAAAAACAGTGATTTACTTCGTCTGCCTCATGCTGTATATGTATGAGAGGTTGTAGTTCCTCTTCGGACAATCTTGGAGATTATCTGAATAAGCTAACACCATATTAAATCATTTGAAAGACCTTATTCGTATTCTATTTGAGATAGCACTGTAATGATTTTCGCTCCTCATTTTAATCTTCTTCCTCCTTCTTCGATCATTATTAATTCTTGAGGGGTGCTTACACTAGACATTATCATTGCTTACTAACAATAACAAAAGCTGCTCCTTGGAGTCTAAGCGACAACAAATATCTCCAGATTACTAGCACTATCCGTTTCTTTTGATAATTGTTGAAAATTATTTTGCGCTTTTGCAAACGATGTTTAGCATTGATTTCTCGCTGGCAACGATCATTGATCTTCTATTAGATGGCTGGTTGGTGCTTTCCTTCCTTTTTCTTTCTATCCTCCCTGACCCTTCACAACTAATTTGTGTTTTACGTACCCATCACAGATGTGTGTGTGTTTTGGTGGGGTGTCAGGTTATTGGATTGCTCGCAGTTTCAGTTGCCTTCGGCTCGTTTAATGTTTTTTTCTATAGGTCGTAATCAGAACTACGCCACAGTTCTAAAAGTTAATTCTATATATTCTAAATATTTTTCTTTTCTGAATATAAGGAATGATTTAATACTATTAAATATATGCGACTTCTGTGTGCATATCTCTTGTCGTCTACCTATTTATCTACCAAACAACCAATCTGCCTAGTAACGAATGCTTTTTATGTAAGCTTGAAACACCAACATCTATGCTTACCTGAGTATAAAAAGAAAAAGAAAAAGACGACGAAGAAGATGAAGAATAAGAGAAAGAAATAGAAAGAGGAGAAAAGACAGAAGAAGAATAGTAAAAACCAAGCTACTTACAACTTAAAAATATTATGTTACATAGATGCCTTGGAGCGGAGCAACCATAGGAACACATGTTGAAAAAATAATAGAGTATTGACGCGACACGTGGTGTATTCTTATGCGCCTGCGTACATGTTTACTGCTTTGTAAATGGGTGCACACGACTCGGTTATATAATCGATAGAATAACCGAATAATTATGTCTGTATGCAACAGTTAGTCGATTATTATTTTACAAATTTCATAATAGTTAATAATGTACATAATTAATTTAATTGATAAACTGACACAGTGTTACCTTTGTTTCAAATATATTTGACATCTGGGACACGCCGAAATAATAAAGTAGTAGTTTTTTATTTACTAACAATATGATACAACTTTGATCTGTCAATTTATATATATATATATATATATATATATATATATATATATATATATATATATATATATATATATATATATAATTATTTTCATTCATACATAAATGTATAAAAAGCTGCTACACTGGCATATCGATGTTATCGATCAATACTTATTAGATTCTAAGATCTCATCATTCCGCCTGATGAGATTTTAGTTTCTAATAACTATTTATCGACATGCCAATGTAGAGACGTTTTGTACATGTCTGTATGAATAAAAATAATTATATAAATAGCTCACTTTACTATTGAGCACTTTTTTATAAGCCCGGTTGAAATTCTGTGGATATCTATTTTTCCTGGATTACTTATATATATATATATATATATATATATATATATATATATATATATATATATATATATATAGCAATCCATCTAAAGTTTGTATACACAGAGCTTTACTGTATTTGTATAATAGTTCCTAATTATAACTACAGCTATTTATGTTATAACTTTATATTAACTGAGTAACGTCTAATTCACATGAAGTGTTATTTGATATATATATTTTAGTATATATATATATATATATATATATATATATATATATATATATATATATATATATATATATATATATATGAACAGATACTTTTATTTTTACAAACATAAATTTATTTTAACAAATGAAGAAAATAGTATCTTTAAATGTCACGTGACTAAACTCAAAATAAGTTTTCATCATATTTACCGTACTAGTGTTGTATGTGTCTTAGACTGCATACAGAAATGTTTTGGTCTATTGACTTACATGTTCTAGGCATGTTGAACGTATGTACATACTTATATGGATTTATGATGGTGGCTTACTATTGTCTCGTTTTATGGACGCACAATCATAATTTTTCCCTTTTGAAATGAGTAATTGTATATGCGCAGATTGATTTGTTATGTTTAAGTTACATGTCTACCGATGTATTTTGTTGTATGTATCTTTTGAAACACTCAATCAAATTGATATATTGTTTATTTAATTATACTTCATTTACTATTTATTCATCTCATTCGTCTTATATTATTTATTATTATTATTATTATTATTATTATTATTATTATTATTATTATTATTATTATTATTATTATTATTATTATTATTATTATTATTATTATTATTATTATTATTATTATTCATAGTAGTCTCAACTTTTGGATGTTTTTAGTTGGGGTTTCGTTTTTTGTTTTTTTTAACATCAAGTCAATTCCCTTGACCTTAGATATTCAAGCTGTACCTTAACACTTTCGCCGTTCCTAATAGGTAAGCCTTTTGCAGAATTGGAAAATAAATTATCTCGTCAATCTGTCTAAGACATTTATGGTGGCTTTTCGTTATGTTTCCAAGCGCTCCAATTACAACGGGGATCACCTGTACTTCTTTACATTTCCATAGTCTAACTAATTCCCATTTTAGATCTTGATTTTTTTTTTCGTGTTCTTTCCCCTGCACCTTGGTATCGAAGGGGCAGGCTATATCAATGATTAAGCAAGTTCTCTTGGCTTTGTTCAGAAAGACTAAGTCGGGTTTAGAATGCTCAAGAACCTTGTCAGTTTGTATGCGCATGTTCCAAAGAAGTTTGACATTGTCATTCTCTTGTATCACTTCTGTCTTATGCTCATACCACTTTTCATTGTGGTCGAATTCGTAAAGTTTATCATTATTATTATTATTATTATTATTATAATTATTATTATTATTATTATTATCATTATCATTATCATTATCATTATCATTATCATTATTATTATTATTATTTTTATTATTATTTCATTATTATAATTATTATTATCATTTTCATTATTAGTATCATTTTCGTTATCATTATTGAAATTCCTGTCATCATTATTATAATTATTACCTTCCACTTATTATTATATATATATATATAGATATATATATAGTCATCTTTATTTTTTATAAAGTTATATATCTTGATATTTTTATATTTGTATGTAAAGAATTTACTGCTAAACTAATTAACCGATCATTATTAATTTTTAACACAGTTACTAAGTTTTAAATGTTCGATTTATTTAGTTTAATTTATTTTTCTGAAAATGGGATAAAACGGACGTGGAAGCACTTCGTAAAAATTCAGATTTTTATGAAGTTCTTAGAATAGATATTAGACATCATTTAATAAATATTCCCCAAATTTCACTTATTTTTAAGTATTTTAAATGGTTTTAAGGGGTATAATATAAGCACAGCCTCCCATTTTAACATTTAAATATATATATATATATAAAAAAAATATATATATATATATATATATATATATATATATATATATATATAAGATTCGCATTGAATTTGATTCATAGTCATTCGACACCAATTACACAAGAATCCCTGAATTTCAATTTATTCTTAAGACCCTCTATGCTTATGCCTTAAAGTTGAGATATTTTCTAGAACTAAAATCATGAAACTAATAGATTGGAAAAAGATTTTAGACATAAGATTTATTATCATAATAATATGCTTTTAATCTGCGTGAAGGGATATAAGAGTGGTGCAAAACATTTCCGTTCGGGGAAATAAGTTTACCAGTCCTGTGACGGGTATTCTTTTATGTTATGTATATTATAATGTCTCTTAGTTTGACCCTGGATAAATATAGGCGGCCGTTTAATGTCGAGTGATGATATATATCCTTTGTCAGGGTGTCTGTGTGGGGCGTCCTTGGTGAAGCTTGGTTTGCGCAATCCCAACCGCATCTCTCCTGAAACCGCATTCTTTGTACAGTGGCGAGATAAGTAGAGAAAGACTGGTGTCATTTCGAAGTTTTCCTTCTCCTAGACTGGTTGCACAACCAAGGCTTGACAATCGAATTTACGCTATTATTTAATCCATATGGATTGATATCGTTCTGAAGGGTATGAGTAAAAGTGACGTAATTGGACCGATAGTCCGCTCCTGTAACCATTACACCATGCCATTTCCAACACACACACATACATACATACATACATACATACATACATACATACATACACACACACGAAGTTTTTCGTTGGTGTACTTTGAAAAAAGGGTAAATAAGTGAAATGTGTTTTGGGGGGATTTTTTTCTTTTGGTTTGATTTGATGGGAGATAAAATTTTACCAAGGTAGCTTTATGAAAATATATCTTTAATTTATCGTTTATCAGGTAAAAATGTGTGTTTTGAAATAGGCAGAAATAGTTATATGAATAAAGATGTTTTTAAACGTAAATTCAGAATATTTATTAAATCATATATATATATATATATATATATATATATATATATAGAGAGAGAGAGAGAGAGAGAGAGAGAGAAAGAGAGAGAGAGAAAGAGATAAACAGACAGAAAAACAGAGAAGCAGATATGTGTATGTATATTGTAATTATTCATTTCGTTATTTTAATTGCGTTCGAATGGAATGCATATAAAACACCGTTGCTCGTGTATATGAAAATAAACAATGAAATAAGAAATGAAAACTCCAGACAATTAATTATACTCTTACGTCTATCTTGACATCATAGCTAGTCGGAGAAACGTCAAGCTGGTTCCAACTTCTCAATATAATGTTACAAATAGGCCTCGAGGACAGGTACACACGTTGCGCTGAAAAGCTGACAACATCTAGAGTGACACGTGGCGTATGTATATGTTTACGCGTGCTTCGCAATGTGTACTCGTTATTAATTGGTGAACTATCTTAGTTATGTAATCGAAATCCTAGTTATCTATAAGTGAACTGAGGGCGGTAATTTGAAATATTAACTCTACTACTAGATTTGAAAGGTAATATAAAACATCAGACAATAATCTGTGAAGAAAATAAATATTTCATATCCTATTTCATAAAAAACATGGAAGGTTACTGCAAAGATTTCACAAATGTTTGACGTGTTTCACCATAGTTTCTTGATTACCTACGGAGACAGAGGCACAAACGTTGAAGTTCTGCGTTAGACGGCGCCAGACCATTGCTCGAGAAAGTCGCTACACGACGGTTAAGGTTAGCGGGCCATATTCTTCGACTACAATCTACAAGACGAACAAAGGTGATTATGGCTTCGTAGCCCTATAATGGAGTAGTAGTAGTAGTAGTAGTAGTAGTAGTAGTAATAATAATGATGATGATGATGATGATGATGATAATAATGATAATGATAATGATAATAACAATAACAATAACAATAACAATAACAATAATAATAATAATAATAATAATAATAATAATATAAAGAAACAGAAATTACAAGAAATACTATAAGCGCCTCCCCCTCTTCCCCACCCTCCAATTTTTTTTAAATTAAAAAGAATTAAACTTTTTTTTTTAAATAAGGAAAGAGAAAAGGAAAAATTAAGGAATTGAAAGGAAAAAAGGAAAACATTTAAGAGTTAAAAAACATTAAAAAAAAAAATTTTTAATAAAAAAAAATTATTTTATTTATTTAGTTTTTTTGTTTTTTAAAAATTTTATTTAGTTTAAAAAAAATTTTTTTTAATGGTGCCGGCCTAGGCTAACATCAGATAAAATATTTATAGAGGATCGAGGAGGATGAGAAGACCGAGGAAGGACAGCATAAACCAGACCTCCACTGGAAAAGTGCAGAGAATGCTGAGACCTTGGGGAGGCTTATTGCCACCCATATCCCAGAGAAGACCAATTGTCCTTACAAGCGATAAATCAATGGTAAGAGGCTGTCGCAATACCGCATCGTTATCGAAAAGAGGTGAAGAATACTGGAAGTCTAGGGAGACTCCAAGAAATACCACTGGTTGTTGTCGGTGAGCAATCACTGACGATGATCTGTGTGAGAACTGCTAGTGAGTACAAATAATAATAATAATAATAATAATAATAATAATAATAATAATAATAATAATAATAATAATAATAATAATAAGAAGAAGAAGAAGAAGAAGAAGAAGAAGAGGGGCTTGTCTTAAGATGAAGTGGTGGAAGTCTATTTTGACGAATTTTGTTTGGCACAGTCCCTAGTTATCTTACACATTACGTGGAGGACTAGGGAGAAGGTTGCTCAGAACAAGTAGAGAAGTTTTGCTGACGTGTTTAACATTGAACAGGAGGGTTTAAGTCTACGTCTATCAAGATTAACAGCGTGTGGGTAGAGGGTTTTAATTAATTCTTTAAAAACGTCGAGCGCTGATAGGGAGTCTGTCCATCACGTGGGGAAGTAATGCACGCGTCAGTAATACAAGTCGATAACATATCTTAATAGTATCTTAAAAAACTATTCAAAACACTAAATGGGACATGTATATGTAGATTACTCATATAATATAACTCATCAATCCCATACAGATAAAATGCAAAATATTATTGCTAATAAAGCTAAAAGATATGTGCTAAGAACACAGACAAAAACTTTAATTATCTTCATCGTGTCTTTGTCTTTTAGAGAACGTATCCAAAGACAGTTCTTTTAGTCCGGGCGGCTCGTAAGCAAGAGAGGGCGGATTATGGTATCAATTCTTGGGTGCTTGTTCGTTCAAGAGTTGGAACTTAGTGTTGGCGACGAGATTTTGGGATTGTCTATATTACTAAAGGATTCTAACCCCTTTTTCACCAAGGGGAATAACTTTAGTCTATTATAATTACACCCAAAGGAGGATAACTTTGATCGTCCCTACATCTGATTGCAATGACCTCTTCACTACAAATTCAGTAATTACTTGGAAAAATATGCCCACTCTGGTTGTATATTTTTACTAGTATATGTAATGAACGAACATGTACTACACTGACCTTCCAAAGGATGACACTACTCTTCCCCTAAAAACAAAGAAAGAGGTTCATTTCTAGGAGGATAGTATGATGACCAGAGAATAGATATTACACTACCATTCGAAAAGAAAACACGGATGTATTAATTCTTGGGAGGATGTTTCATGACAATAGGACAGATACTACACTACTTCTTCTTCATAAAAAGAGAGGGTAATGCTTGGGATGATGGAATGCCAACAGAACAGAAACTATATTACCCCTGAGTTTAGCATTGAAAGAAACAGACATGTATCAAATCTGCATTAGTTATAGATGATGAGTAATTTTTTATTACGTGAAAAAAAATATCGAATAAATTTTTATCAGTTCCGTCTCGATTTTTGCTTGCGGCAAGTCTAACATAAAAAATACTTTTGATCTATAGAAAATAAAATCATCACATGATAACAATGTTGGTAAAAGTTCTTCTAAAATGATTACATTTTACAATTTGAAGCTGAATAACATCACTTCTGAAAACATCTATAATAATTTAATTATTTATTTAATAATTTATAATAAGTAAACTCTTAACTAAAAAAAGTCAGATGTCCAGAAAAAAGCTCAGATGCATATCAAAAAGCCTCATCGCTAAAGCTGTTCAGAAATCAAAGCCAACTCAGTCAAAATAATTACCAAAATAAATATTTACATGGAGTCTATGAAGCCAAAAGTTTCTTTCATATTGGTAGACTTTTCAAATTAAATTGCAATTTTAAAAAATAACTCTTTAGAGTTATTCATATTCAACATTGGGCTTTATTTTGCTTTTAAATTGATTTTCATGATAATCAATCAGAACTATATAAAATAATGCCTTGTATATTACCATTATATCATCATATGTACCCTAACTCCCCTACGTCTTCAAAAAGGGTTTAAAATAAGTAAGATAAAAAAAAATCATACAGAAAAGAATTGCTCGACATCAAATTTTGAGTTATATTAAATATCGGTGCGCGCAGTGAGTGTCAATGATATACACGTGCTATGTAAAATCCTGAACTATTGAACTTATCATTATGAATTATGGAAAATGTATTCTATGCAACACGTTGAGTAACTTGGGCACATTGTTGTTATTGTTATTATTATTATTATTATTATTATTATTATTATTATTATTATTATTATTATTATTAGTATTATTATTATTATTATTTGTACTCACTAGGAGTTCTAACACAAGTCATCAGTGATTTCTCACAGACAACCGGTGGTATTCCCTGGAGTTTGAATGACAACAAGTCTCCCCAGATTTCCAGTATTCTCCACCTCTTTTCGATAGCCACCGCAAGTTACCTTGCAGTATCGCAACAGCCGTTTATCATTGATTTATCGCTGGTAAGGGCAATTGGTCTTCTCTGGGATTTGGCTGGCAATAAGCCTCCCCAAGGTCCCAGCACTCTCTGCACTTCCAGTGGAGGTCTGGTTTGTGCTGTCCCTCCTCGGTCTTCTCATCATCCTTGACCCTATGCAAATATATCTTGTGTGGTGTCAGCCTAGGCTTGTACCACTTTTTATTTATTTATTTTTATTATTCTTTTAATTATTATTAATTTATTCATTTATTGGGGGCTTATGGCGTTTCTTGCTATTTCTGTTCATTGGTTTATTACTGTGTCGTGTCAGCTGAGGTCGATGTAATTTAATGGGGGGGTGACTAATAAACTGATGTTTCTTGCATTTTTTGTTCTTTTGTTTGTGATGTGGTGTTCTTTCTGTAGTTTTATTTTCTTCATGTTGTATATTCCATCTGACCCTTCGTAGCTTATGCGGGTTGGTTTTCGCTTTCGAGCATTTTTCTTAAGATAGCAGCTGTTTTGATCATTGTCGTCCTTTGTATAGTTTCAATGATCCCTTTGCTTCCAATTTCTCCCGGTCTTTTTTACAGGTTTTTGGGGATTGTTCCTAGTGCTCCTACGATTATTGGTATAATACTGACTTTCTTCATGCTCCATATTCCTTTCAGTTCTCTGGCTAGTTCCGTGTATTTTCTTCGTTTTTCCGTTTCTTTGATCTTCACTCTGTGGACTGCTGGAACGGCGAAGTCTAGGATTTTGCAAGATTTTTCCTTCTTGTTGATTATTACAACATCCGGTCTCCTTGTTTGTATAAGTTTGTCTTTTTGTATATCCATATACCAGATGATTTTGTGTTTTTCGTTTTCTAGTACTGTTTCTGGTTTATGTTTGTACCATTTGTCTGCGTTTACGAAATTCAATTGTTTTCACAATTCCCGATTTACTGCTTTCTCTACACAGTCATGTCTGTTCTTGTATTTTTTTTGGGGGGGGGGGGCTAGTTTGCTACATCCACTTATTGTATGATTTATTGTTTCGTATCTTTGTCCACACAGTTTGCATTTACAGTTTTCCTAGGTTTTATTTATTTTAGCTTTGATGTAGTTTGCCCTATTTGCATTGTTCTGTGCAGCCATCAGTAAAGATTCAGTTTCTCTGTTCAAGTGTCCTTTTCTTAGCCATTTCCAGCTATTTTTGTTTGTTTCTTCTCTTGTCAGTCTTATGAAGCATCCATGTAGTTGTTTTTCTTCCCACTTTTCTTTTCTTGCCGTTCTGTTTCTGGTTTCGGTGCTTCCCGAGTTGCTCATTGGGACGGTGTCTCTTGCTGCGGTGATAAGGATTTCCGTGTTTTGAGTTATGTATTTCTCCAGCTCTTTTTTTAGTCTTCCACACAATCTTCTATACTTACCAGTCCTCTTTCCCCTTCGTTTCTTTTTATGTAGAGTATGTCCGTATCGTCTTTTGGGTGTGGGACATTACGCATGGTCCTTAATTTTCTAGTTCTCTGATCAAGGTGTCTGAGTTCTTTTTTAGTCCAGCCTATGAATGGTCCAGAGTATCTTATTTGCGATACTGTTCAGGTGTTTATACCTTTTACTAGATTCCTGCTATATTTTATTTTCTATGAGTTTTCTTGTTCTTCGTAAGTATTCTTTTCCAATTTTTTTTTTTCATTTCTGTAGATTTGATGGTGTCTGCTTCTAGAATTCCGAAATAGTTGTAGCTCTCCTGCTCTCCTGCTCTCCTGCTCTCCTAGCACCCTCATCTCCTCTTGGTTGGGAAGCTCCATGCCCTCTGTCGTCTCTAGTTTACCTCTTTTCATTTCTTGTAGTGCACACTTTTCCATTCCGAATTCTATTTGAATGTCTTGACTGAAGATTCTGGTTGTATTTATCAACTTTTCCAGTTCGTTTTTGCTTTTTGCAAAAAGTTTCAGGTCGTCCATAGTTTACTCTTAGTTCAGTGTCTGTAAACTTGTATCCAGCATCACATTTTTTGATTATGTAGTTGAGCGGCATCAGGACTATTACAAACAGTAGTGGTGATTAGGAGTCTCCTTAGATAATGCCTCTCTGTATTTTTTATCTCAGTCAGGTGTTGTCCCCCGGCTGTCAGTTTTAGTCTCCATGTTTTCATTGCTTTCTTGATAAGATTAATAATCCTGTCGGGTATCTTGTATATTTGAAAACATTCAATTATCCATGCTTGAGAGATTCTGTCGTAAGCCTTTTTGTATTCAATCCATGCCATGGATATGTTCTTTTTTCTGCTTCTTACCTCCTTCAGGATCTTTTGATCGATATATAGCAGATCGTGCGTCCCTCTCTTCCTTTTCGGCATCCTTTTTGCTCTTCGGGGAGTAGATTTGTTCTCTGAGTTGTGCTGTCAGAATTTTCCACATTGTTGGTAAACAGGTTATTGGTCTGTAGTTGCTTGGGATCGTCCCTTTTTTTGGCATCTTTTTGAATTAGCGTTGTTCTTCCTTTGGTCATCCATTTTGATACATCTGTTTTGTGGATACATCCTCTCAGTTTCTGCGCTAGTCTTTCATATAAGATCGTGAATTTTTTAAAACCAGTATACGTGTATTCCATCGTGGCCTAGTGCTTTCCAGTTTGCCATTTTCCGTAGAGTTGCCTTAATTGTTTCTCCATTAATTTCTGTTTCTGTTCTTTCTTCAATTTCCTGGAGTTCATCTTTCATGTTTTTCAGCCACTTGGCATTTTTGTTGTGTTTTTAGGCTTTTCCCATGTCTTGCTCCAGAAGTGTTTTGTCTCTGTCGGGTCTGGTTGTTCTGTTGTTGTTCGTTCTCCGTTTACGTTTTTGTAAAACTGGCTTTCATTGTTTTCAAAGGTCCTGTTTTGTTTTTGCTGTTCAGATTTGTATCTATATCGTCTCAGTCTTCCTTCTATTGCTGCCATCTTTTGTTTTAACTCTTCATATTTCTTCTTCAGTCTTTCCTTGTGAACCAGATGTTTGCTCTTCCATCCTTTCCTATTCTCTTTCATCTTGTTTACAGTCTTAGCGTCTGTTCAGAGTTTGGTAATCTGGGTTTCCAGTCTGATTTCCCATCCGGGCATTGTCGGTTCATTATTATTATTATTATTATTATTATTATTATTATTATTATTATTATTATTATTATTATTATTGTTATTGTTGTTATTGTTGTTGTTGTTGTTGTTATTATTATTATTATTATTATTATTATTATTATTATTATTTATTTATTTATTTATTTATTTATTTATTTTTTTAACATAGTTGACCCTAAACAAGGCAGGTCGCCACTGTAGACGTAAGGGGCTACTGAGAAAAAAGTTGAATGTTTCGGCGGTCAACCTAAATTGGGAGTTGCGCAGCGAGATGTCTGCTTACATTAGTTTTAAATTTCTACATGTCAGTATCATCGTGGAAACAGGGGGCAGGGAGGGAGTTCCAGATGCCAGCAGCACAAGGAAAGAAGCTATTGGAGTAGAACGCTCTCCGGCATCTGGAGACCACCACAGTGAATGTATGAGATTTAGCTAATTGTCGAGTTTGTCTAGTGAATTTACGTCGAGGGGGCACCAGAGTAGCCAGTTCATCTGAGCATAATCCATTGAAGTATTCGTAAAACAAGCACAAGGATGCTACATTGCGGCGATGGAACAGGGACTGGTTGACAGTGAGGGACCTATTAGGTTGGCGACTCTTTTTTGGATCTTGTCAAGGGGAGAGAGACTAGTAGAAGATGCACCAGCCCAGATGTGGCAACAATACTCTATGCATGGGTTGATGGTGGCTTTGTAGAGATACAGGATAATGTCAGGTGTGAGGAGTTGAGTAACACGGTAGGGGGAGTCCACGTTCTTTGCTGCAGACTTATCAATGTCTCTAATGTATTTGTTCTAATTCATGTTACCTGTAAAGGTTAGGCTGAGGAGTTTGAATGTTGCACTCTCAGGTAGAATGTTATTTGCCATGACAATCGGTGGTTGGAGGGGTTTCTTGTAGTTATTGAAGGAAAGGAGCTTTGTCTTTACGGCATTAAAAGTTACCAACCATTTGTGAACCCAATCTACTACAGCCTGGAGGTCATTTTCTAAGGATTCGGCCATTGCCTCGGATATGATCGCGTCTGTTTTGCCAACATGACGAGAGTAAAGCGTGGTGTCGTCAGCAAATAAACCAATCTCCGACTCTATGTTATCAGGGAGATCGTTTATGAAGATCAGGAATAATAAAGGTCCAAAGATAGATCCTTGGGCTACACCAGCATTTATGTCATGTTGCTTAGATGAACGGCCATCGAGGACAACCTGGATCTTTCTTTTGATTAGAAAGGATCTAATTATATTAAGTAATTTCCCAGTAATACCGTATGAGCATATTTTCAGGAGAAGCCCTTTATTTCATATGTTGTCAAAGGCCTTGGATATATCAAGCGCTACTGTCCTAGCTTCACCTGCCTTGTCCAGTGTATGATACATGCGTTCAGAGATGACCATTAGGATGTCTCCAGTAGATCGTGCTTGTCTAAATCCATACTGACGGTCAGAAAGAAGTTTGGCATTAACTAAGAGCCGGATTATCGCTAGATTGATTTAGAATTTAAAGATTTTTAGCAACGATCGGCAGTAGACTGATTGGGCGGTAGTTCTGAGGATCGGTTCTATTCCCAGAATTCTTGTAGACTGGTAACACAGAGGCAATTGTCCAGCTATCGGGAAAGCAAGAATCCGCTAGGCATTTATTGTAGAGTTTGGAGAGGACAGGGGCCAGTTCAGCATAGCATTTCTTTATTACTATTACAGGTACAAGGTCAGCCCCACAAGCTTTGGAGGTATCAAGGTTTTTATGATGTCTCTGACCTGGGATGGGGTGATGACCAGGTTATCAAGTGTGGCATCGGCCCGCAATGGGCATTTGGGAATGGGTTGTTATCTGAGTTCAAAGTTGAGTTAGAGGCGAAACGCTGGGCAAGTAGTTCAGCCTCATAAGTTGCCGTGCAAACGACATCATTGTGGTTTGATAATGGGGAATTGTTGATTGACCATTGTTCACTACACTATTGTAGCTTTTCCAGAAATCGCGAGTACCTAGTTTCTGTGACTGAATGCGTTTTTTTTGTTAACTCATTATACCTTCTCTTTGCTTCGCCTATCACGGCCTTACAATTATTTCTTGACTCTATAAATTTATGTCTATTAGTAGCTGACTTATGGCGGCCGAATTTACGGAATGCTTGTTGCCTCTCAGCAATGGCAGCTGCACATTCCAAGGTGAAGCATTGGGGGGAGTGAGGCTTGCTAAAGAATTTTCGCTTTGACCCATTCAGTTAACTCATTTGCACACTGGTCAGCAGGGAGTGAGATGGTTTCCCTCTATGGGGCGTCGCTGATGTGATCTCTGATTGACTCAAAAACAGCCTGCTCATAGTATCTCGTTATTTTGAGCAACGGTACATCAGAGTTTGGACGACTTTTTAGGGTGATATACATCATTAGCACAATGTGATCAGCATTCCCGAGTGGATTATGAGCTTTCGTCACACAAGCCTCGAGCATTGCGGTTAAGAAAAGGTCTAGAAGTGAGGCTTTCTGGTCTACTCGATCAGGTATACGGGTCGGAAAATCGACAATCTGAGAGAGAGAGTGAGCTAAGGAGAAATTATACGTAGAGTTGCTGGCTGCGTGAGTAAGGCTGGAGAATCCCAATCAGTCACGGTGGTGTGCATTAAAAACCCCAAATACATCTATCTGGGCATTCGAGTCAATAGAGAGTGCTCTATCTATGATTTCAGAGACAGAGTTTAGCAGGGTACAGTCCTGGGTCGAAGGGGAACGGTATAAGAAGTAACTGATGCTGTGATGTAAAGTCAATCTAAAGCATATGTAGTCTAGGTCATTCGATTCTAACATATTTTCTCTAGTCAGGGGGAGGGTGTTATTATTATTATTATTATTATTATTATTATTATTATTATTATTATTATTATTATTATTATTATTATTATTTTATTTTATTTATTTATTTATTCTGCTAACTTTAAAGTTTTGGGATCTGCCACAGAAATCATTAATCATTCTCCCCAAAGAAAGAAGAACAATTGAAAATGTAAAACTAATGCTATATTAATATATATATACACATACATACATACATACATACATACATACATACATACATATATAAATACATATATATATATATATATATATATCAGATATAATGTGTGTATGTGTGTGTATGTAAAGTTCTTCATCTGAAATACGAATTTATTTAGACGTTTATGTCTAATATTAATTGCTGATTTCCCCAAAACTACTTGAACCGGGCAGAATATGAAGAGTCAACAACGAAAAAAAAATCATCTGTAAACGTAACTAAGAAGAAAGTAGGTGTGAAAGACATCAATTAAATGCTCAAGGCTGAATTCATTAAAAATATTATGGCGTGTATACAATTACCTATATTTGTAATCATTTGTTTATCAACTTTGAAGCTTTGAAGTGAAGAAAGTAATTCCGACAAACATGTTTGTCGTGTATAGATGTTTCATTTGCAAGTAAAAGCAGTCTTGGTTATATTTACATTTAAAAGTTTATACGTATTTTTATTTGTCGGTGTATTCGGAAAAAGTTACTAAAAACACTATTACCCAATGGCGGGACTATGGTGTAGGTGATTTACACTGTAATGAAAAGTTAGTAGTGCCTACAATGTTAGCAAAACACGTCCTTTCAATCACGGCATGTCTAACATAACGAAGGTGGCACCGATCTCGACGAAGAGTAAATGGAATTCTATATCAAAAGAAAATACAAAAAAATCCATTTATTATATGCTGTAATAAAATGGCTAACAATTTAATTTCATGTTCAATTCTGAACATAAAATCAGGGATACAAAATTGAAATTACGCATTAAAATATCAGGATTATATATGGAAATAATGTTAAAAACAGCATTTTCTACATGAGGTCATAGTGGAAAATCCCATAGAAAGGGAAAATTTTAATGTTAGGGCTACGTTCAGGATACTGAACCATAAGAAGGAAGTCTTCAGACATGTAGTAGATAAGCTAAAACAAACTTTCTTTTTTTCTTTGTCCGCGAGAGAAAACAGTAGTGTTTCTTTTCTCCCATTCCCTTATAAAAACGGGTTGGGTTATTACGTTTGTATATTGCATGCTGAAAAATAAAATAAAAACCACAAAAGAATTGTGAAACAGCAATGCTTTTATGCGTTAATTTTTAGTAATTTTTTATCATCACTGTTATTTAAAAAGGGGCCGACTCCAATGAGAAGAAAAAAAGTGATAGTGAGACGTCACTATTCACTGAGCATTTTCACTATTTCGCTGTGTCAAGAAAACAAAGCTTTAGAGAATACGTCGACCAGGGATTTTTTTAACAGACCGGAATCACCGAATTGGGCAACTATTACGCTCAGAGTCTCCCTTGAGTTTGAGTCTTTCAAATGCTTCATTTACGTTTAAAAAATAAAAAAGTTTAATTTAAAAGTAATAGTTCTCTAAGTATTTTAATTTAAGTAAAAAGTAATTTTGTTTAAGTAATTAATGTTATCCCGCATTTGAAGTTAAACTGTATTTGTTTTGCAAAACGTTTTCTAGACTACAAGTAAATTTAAATTTGAATCATATTTATTAAAAGGAAACCCCTGTTTATTTTTTTGAATAAACGTCACCTAAAAGAATTTGATTTTAATTATTTTATGGATTAAGTAATTTTCATTTTTTTGATATTTGGAAAAAAGTAGAACTATTTGTTATTCATTGTATTTATTTAGAAATAGATTTTATTAATTTTGAAAGAAATGACAAATACAAACGGTTGACTAATTATTGTCTCAAGCAGATTATTCAGAAAAGGCTCATTATTTACACAGTTTTAGTCTAGGTGGTGTAGATAACACGTATCAGTAGTCCATTCTCTCTCCTATAAAGTAAGCGCGGTTATAAAAGTTATTAATAACGACAGCACACGATCATTAATAGTTTGATAATGCTTTCGAGGTTATTATTTTTTAAATACTTTCAAGAATAGCGTATACAATCATAACACCCAAAACCTATCTCACCCAATAATAGGGAGCAACTGTCCAAAATATGATAACTCGCTTTCTGTCTTAATTAATTATAGATAAAATAGTTATCTAGTATTTATTATTAATTAAATATATTTGTATACTTATTGTTTAAATTTTAAACTTCTTTCTTTTATTAAATGGAAGTTATTATGTTATTAAAAATTAATAAAATAATGTATAATTGGTGTTCCATTTTAGAATTATCTTTTAATGTTTTAATTTTAGTATTTCCATTTACTGCAGAGAAGAAACATTGCGTTCATGTAAAAACATGTCCGTCTGGTTTTATAGTAGCATTGAAAGTATTTTTGTAGGAGAATGATTCCTCTCACACTCTATTTATACCGATACGAAAAAAAGTGGAATATACAAACGGATTTAATATTTTTCTAATAAATATTTTTCTAAATATATTATACAATGTATGTCAGGTCTTGATAGCGAAACAGAGATTGTAATCGCTGCTTTATTTAAGAATCTATTAATTTTCTACAAATCTAGAATTTCACTTGTTAGTCTCTCTCTCTCTCTCTCTCTCTCTCTCTCTCTCTATATATATATATATATATATATATATATATATATATATATACATATATATATATATATATATTATGATTATCTACTCTATTGTGTCGCTACATGGACTCTTCTCGACACTATGTATAGTGGCTGTAACAGAAAGAGCTACTATGCCCAATACAGAAGCTGTTTCTGATAACACATTACTTCTGCGGCTACTGTAGATAAACCGTCTTATTAACTACCTCCTTGTTATCTTATTTCTTTTCAACCCTTGAAGGCCACAATAATATAAGATTAGCGCGTTCTGTTATAATACAAGTTTGATTTACATAGGCAGATGTTCATATGGTCTATTATTAGACAAGCATGGTATTCAGGAGATAGGGGTAAAAAGGTAGATTATTTGGGGCATCCGTAAGTATAAAGGTCTGATTTTTCTAAATAAGTACTCGTAATGATTACACATGTAATACAACACGGGAAGTTAACGCTTCCATGATTAAATCTTGTCCGCGTGAATTCGTCTCGTAACATGAGTTCCGGTAAGAATAGAAGCATCGAATCTGCTACAACTAGTCAAAGCGACACTCGCTGAATACTACCATTACCACTTCCACTACAACTACTAACAACGAACACAACAATAATAATAATAATTATAATAATAATGATAATAATAATGATAAAATTATTGGGTTTTTTAAAATAATAATAAAAATAATAATAAAATTATTGTTTTTAAAGAATTGTTTTTTTTAAATGGTGCCGTCCTAGGCAGACACCAGAAAAAATATTTGTAGAGGGTCGAGGAGGATGAGAAGACAGCACAAACCAGACCTCCACTGGAAAAGTGCGAAGAATGTTGGGACGTTAGGGAGGCTTATTGCCACCCAAACACTAGAGAAGACCAATTGTCCTTACCAACGAGAAATCAATGGTAAGAGGCTGTTGCGATACCGCAGCGTTATCGAAAAGAGGTGAAGAATACTGGAAATCTGGGGAGGCTTGTTGTCACTCAGACTCCAGGAAATACCACTGGTTGTTGTCGGTGAACAATCACTGACGATGATCTGTGTGAGAACTCCTAATGAGTACAAACAGATGATGATGATGATGATGATGATGATGATGATGATGATGATGATGATGATGATGATGATGATGATGATGATGATGATGATGATGATGATGATGATGATGATGATGATGATGATGATGATGATGATGATGATGATGATGATGATGATGATGATGATGATGATGATGATGATGATGATGATGATGATGATGATGATGATGATGATGATGATGATGATGATGATGATGATGATGATGATGATGATGATGATGATGATGATGATGATGATGATGATGATGATGATGATGATGATGATGATGATGATGATGATGATGAT
>OY744517.1:143080346-143180346 GCA_963556195.1 Sepiola atlantica | reverse complement strand
TTTATGAGTCTCTAACCTTGCAGAACGAAAAACATTTTCTGCAAAAATTTTCTTTTCATACGTACACGGTTTCGTTTATCTGTTTTCTCTATTTTTATTATTACTTTTACTCGCCTTAAACAAGGCACATTGCCACTGAGATATAAGGGGCTCGGGGAAAAAAGGAGCAGCGAAGGAATTCCAAAGGCAAGCAAAAGAAGTTATTAGAGTAAATGTTTGCGATGTTTGTTTTTTAGTTTTTGATTGTGGTATTTAAGTTAGGAACCATAATCTGAACCCTAACCATAACCCTTTGGGTGTGATTCAATTCCATAGGCAAGAAACTATTAGAGTAGAAAGTTTTAGAGTAGAAAGGCCTCTATGGACCTCTACAGTGAAGGGGTACGATTTTGCTTCTAGTCGTGTTTGTCGAAGCTGAGAAACTTAACACGAACTCTAACTCTAACTCTTTGGGTGTCATTTAAGGCCAAAAACACAATATCTAATGTTTGGTATGCATCATTGATTAAAGTGAGGGATGTGCAGTCTTTTCTTCGTGATATTACGGTGTAGAGTAATACAATACATTCAACTTAGCTTCTCCCATGGTCACATTCGATATCCATTACACCTACCGCACACATAAATAATAAACCAACAGATGTTCGTTACGGCAAGGAACACTTTCCGTGTCATCCATGTTATGTTTCGGAATTTTTTAGATACGGGTTGATAATTTGGGTCATTTCGATTATTCGAACCAACCACTGTTCTCATCTGGAATGTTATTCTCAAAAAGTTTAGGTCGATCTTACCCCCTGCCTTCGTTCAGGTGTGCGTTGTCGAACTCGGAAATCATAATTTCGAACAGAACCTCTTATTTAATAAAAGTGCTAAGTGTTAATCAGTTCTAAGTGACAGCCTTCTGGAGGTTAAAGGTTCAGTCTTCAATACGGGCGATACTAAAAATACAATTACGGACTACTTAAACTTTTACCCGGTCATGGCTTACGGAACGAAGAAAAGCTACCCCCGTGGATTAAATAAAGAGGTCCGTTCGAAATTCCGTACAGGTTACCGGGTTCGACATAAAGATACTCGCACACACACACACACACACACACACACACACACACACACACACACATACATATATATGCTTTTGAAATATTGGAAATTTATTTATGTCATGTATTAAGCTGTGTTTTTGTTGAAAATGAGACTCTTTCGGGATTCGTACTTGTGATTCAGAAGAGAGACGGCTTGACATTGGCGTCGTTCTGGGGATGGGTTATTTGTACAATTTCTCTGGATGTATGGCTCGTTAGTTAAGTGGTCATAGACATTTAATAATAACTAGCGGGACCTGTGGAAATTCTACAGTTGTATTCTTCATCTGTTGTATATTGCTGCCGTGCTCAAAATTACTTTCATTCTATGGACATCAGGCGAGAATGCAGATCCCAAGATATTGCTGCACTACCTTTCTTTAAACTGAAACGTTATCTAAGTACCCCAGTTAATGTAGTTCACAAAATATATCTGGTTATGGGGATCTATCTACAAAATCCTTGGCGGAGTTTGTGGCATATTTCCATTTTATAGACGTCCGGCGCGACTCACACCCCACGATAATATTGTACCATCTTTGAACAGAACAAATACTACACATTGATCTTAGTATTTTAGTTAGAGTTTCATGTTGAAGACAAAGCGTCATGAGATGAAATTTTAAAAAAATATGTTTTGCATTTGCATTGCATCTTCGGCGATTCAATGTTTCACCCTATAAAAAGAGTGGCATGGTGACAACGTACGTTCGAACATGAAATTGCCTTAGCGTAATATTATATAGAATAGATGTTAGTAGTGGTATGGAATATACTTATGGAAAATGATCTACATAAAAATATTTTATTCCATAGCAGGAAATCGGTAGGCTAACTTCAAGATTTAAAATTCTAGCATCCATTTTATATGCAAATGTTTATCTGTGTACGGCTACTGCTGCTTAAAGGCATTGCTTGTTATTGTCTATTCAAAAACGTCATATCGTTTCCGACCATTTCAACTGGCCACTTCAATTTAACTTAAAGCTAATTTGGATGTTTTCCTATATAAACTACTTATCTTCACTTCAGAATGTTCATTAAAGTTCACCCAAATTCCCATGAAATTCTTGGCTTTTTATTTACAATTAGGTTAGTCAGATTAATTTTACTGTAAGAAATTAACAGACATAATTTCTAATAAATAATATCAAAATTTTGATAGCCAGAGAAAAAACGATAAAGCAACATAAAAGAAAACTTAGCGAAAGAAAAAAGAATATGATCTTTTTCTTTTTCTTTAGTATCATACGAATCACATTTGACAAGGCCATGGCATCGAAGATTATATATAGATCGTTTATAAGGGTAAAAATGACGTATATCTTCAGTCCAAGTGGCCATTATTCCAGACTGAGGAAATGTGTATATGTGAATTTTACAAACCAAGAACACTCATGTTACGTTCAGTAAGGACACAACCCACATTAAACTTGACCTTGTGTGACACCCAGCTCTGTTATGGCAGAAACAGCTAAATAGCAACAAAACTTCAAAGTAATATTTCTCTGCTGAAGATGTTCTCCTCGGATGTTCCTTGACTCCGTATTTACTGCCCTCTTAATAGCTTCCACGGCTTCAAAATTGCAAAACGGGACCTTTGATTATCTTTTTAGATTATGGGAAAAGAAAAAGTGACATGGATAGATTCCAACCCAGAAAACAAGATTTCTTCCCCATTTGTCAGAAATATTGCTCATTTAATGTGAGGACTAAAGGACAAAATAAAAGAAGCGATTATTATGGCGCGGTTAATAATAAGAATCTGTTGACTTTCGATGTGAAAGTGATGAAATTATAATCAACAGAGACGCAGTCCATCGGTAATCGGTTCCACCGGCGGGAAGTCCTTATAAATAAGATCGTGCTATGGAAATTCCACCGGATGGGAAGAACTTGCAAGGAGAAGGGGAGAAACTTTCCGTTAAGGTAGCAAAGTGGACTTTTGGTGTGAATGTCTTACAAGCAGGAACAAAAGATCGAAACTCGGTCGAGCACCTTCCGTGGAAATAACGATCAGGTAGAAAGAGATTCAAAACGTCTCTTCTATGAGAAAGATGTTGAGAGAAGAAAAAAAGAGCACCACCACTAGATTTTGAAGTCAATTTTGTACTCTGTCAGAGCAAGAAAGAGTGTTCTGCGCGGTACCTCACCAGTAGTCTATCTTAACATATCTTACTATTATATAGATAGAGAATTGCATTTGAAGTGAGGTACTTTTTGGGGCGGTAGAATTATTCAACCATTTTTACAGCGATTACAGTTACATGTAAATTTGCAGCCCCTCATTCTATTTTATGGGCCAGATAACATATGTGTAGAATGATCCCTTATTTATTTCCTAAGAGGGTTTAACGTAAGTTTACATGGTAATCAATTCTTCGACGAAGAGATTCGCTTGTAACTCGTCAAAATGCCACGGATCAAAAAAGGCTACAAATCTGCGCTTACTTGGTACGTTTCGACAGTGGATCTTCTAGTCATTTTTTCTCCAGCAGGTTCGAACACAGGGAAACTTTTAAGCGAAATGGTCTTTCTTTGTCTAAATTTGCTTACTCTTGCGTTTATTTATCTAGGATCAGTTGACTCCGTAACAGAGCCGACTTGGGGAACAAAGCACAGGACGTCCCCGTTTGTCGAAATCATAATGGTCTCTCTCGTTTTCAGAATAACTCATCGTATGTATTAAAACTTATTTACTTTTACTTTTAACCAATTCTTTACTCCACAACAAAACACAACTGTTTATTTTCATAATTCACGAATTTCCTAAATCATAACTCGTCAAAACAAATCAGCTTTGAATTTCAGATGATACAGAATCCTACCCCACATATTCTATTCGCTACGATTATTTTGCATAATATACTAGGTATTACGTTCAATATTTTTATATATATATATATATATATATATATATATATATATATATATATATATATATACAGGGTGGGCCAAAATAAGGGTCCTATCTTTAAATTTGAATAACTTGAATTTGAATAACTTCCACAAAATAAAAGTTAAACTCACCAAACTTTATGTGTGTGTAGACTGACCCTTCCGAGATTTTTTGAAATAAACAAAACAAATTTTAGCCGAAAAACACTTCTTAAAACTTACAAAAACTAAAGTATTGTTTTTTACACTGTTTTGAGTTTTTTAAGCAAAAATAATGTTTTCTAAATGAGGGTACGTTCCTTAGGGCTAATACGGCTCATGCTTGCTTCGGAAGGGGTCCTTTACTTATTCTAAAAAAAAAATTTTTTTAAATCAATAAATAAAAAAGTTATGAATTTTTAAAAATAGGACCCTTATTTTTGCCCACCCTGTATATATATATATATATATATATATATATATATATATATATATATATATATATATATATACGCCCAAACTATTGTGTTACACAATCCTTTTATACCTTTTTCGTTCACAGCACAGACAACACACTTCGTTTCGTTTCTTTTCAACCTTACCTCATATATCACCGACTTTTATTAACAGTTGGGCACCTTATATTTCGGCGTCAGTTCAGGTGGTTCATTATATACAAGCCTATAATAACATGTTACTTGGATAGTTCAAAGGTGTAAATTGATTCGATTTTGAAATCCAACTGCATTGCGTTATCGAAATAAAGCAACATTAAAAAGAGTGGAACAATTCTACAAGTGAAATGAATACAACGTTCTTGATATTTATATGACTCTTGAATTCGTTCTTTGTGTTACCTTCCTATGATAGTGATTTCCTATCTGTGTGTTTGTGATAAAACTCAGAAAATATATATACTCATCGACAGACACGTGTTTCGTCGTCTCTACGACTCATCAGTGTGGCTATGCGCATCGAGATTCGAAACTTGGACCCTAGTGATTGGCATCCAGTTCTCTACCGACTGTGCGCGGTTAATGGCAATTTGAAAATGATTAAATTGTAATCAACAGAGAAGCAGTCCATCGGTAATATGTTCCACAGGCAGGAAGTTCTTATAAAAAATCTGACTATAGAAATTCCCCCGGAGGATAGGAACTTGAAAGGAGAAAAAGGAGTAACTTTTCGTTGTGGTAACAAGGTGAATTCTTGCTGTGAATGCCTTACACATGGGAACCAAAGATTTAACTTCGGCCAAGCACCTTCCATGGCAATAACTATAGTGGGGAAAATTATATCGTATTTAAATAGAACTATTTATTTATTTACATATACCGATATCGATCACAATACAATATTTTAAAGAAATAGCATTACTTAACGTGTTAACGGCATATAAATGTATATATATATATATATATACATACATATATATATATATATATATATATATATACATACATATATATATATATATATATATATATATATATATATATATATATATATATATATATATATATCCTTAATTAGACATTTTAAACTCTTACAGATGTTTCGTCTCGAATAAACGAATAAATAATGTTAATTTATAAATTTTACATGCTACTTCAGAGAAGATAAAAGTCAATCATACCCACACCTTTGACATACGAACGTTAAATTAACGGAATCTCGTAAGATGAAGGAGTTGGTCGGGAGAGTTAGCGTCATAAATATTATAATCTACCGAGTTATATATATATATATATATATATTTTTATATATATATATATATATATATATATATATATATATATATATATATATATATATATATATATATATGGAGAGAGAGAGAAGGAGAGAGAGACAGAAAGAGAATTAAATATATGAATATAATAATAATTGGAAAAAATACAATATTATATGAGTTCGTTCAAACAAGGTATATATCAATCACCTTATTTTTCTTTTCCTTAATTCATGGATTTTCAACAATGCTAGCTTTCATCATAAGTGGAGATTATCGCGATACATCAGAAAAAAATATATTAGTGTTAGCAAAGACTTGAAAATATTTTTAAAAATATATGAAAATATAAAAATACACAAATAGCAAAGAAAATCTATATCTTATAATTTTTGTATATTCTCCACTTCTGAATTTGGTAGTGTAAGGCTTTTAATCTCACTTTTTTACTAGCACACGGCAGTCAAATTATCAGACTGGTAGATGTACGTATATTGTGAGTTTTATTTGGAAGTTTATTCTTTTATTTTCTTCTCTGGTGAGTCGCACATTTTTTTTAACAATAAACCTTAGCACTGGATTTGTACCCCTATATTGTTCGAACTTCTGGAACACTTTCTGCTGTATTTGCTTGCTTGACATTCATAATATCCTCGATTAACTTTTTTTTAAACATGTTGCATTTTTCCATCGATGTGGATTTTCTTTTCTCAAAAATATTTTCCGTATTTTTATATATTTTTTAATATTTTCAAATCTGTGCTAACAGTAATGTGATTTTTACTGATTTATTGCAATGATCTCCTCTGATGATAATTGGTTGCATTTTTGAAAATCTATGAGTTAAAGAAAAGGAAAAAAGTTTATTGATATATTCCAATTTTTATTTTCATCATTCGTTTTATTTTATAATTGCTCTCTCCCTCTCTCTCTCTCTCTCTCTCTCTCTCTCTCGAGCATTGGTTTTTAATGATAGGATTATATTAAAGATAATATTTTATCTTTATCATCTCTCCATTTTATATATATATATATATATATATATATATATATATATATATATATATATATATATATATATATATATATATATATATATTTATATATAACATAAACATGTTTAAGTGTTTCTTCCCTTAATGATATATATATATATATATATATATATATATATATATATATATATATATATGTTAAGAGTTACTAGTATATCACCTAATGGATATTTCTATATCGAAGCTACCACGTAGCTTAATGTTGCTTTGAAAATGGTGGCAGTTATTAAGTGGGTAACAACGCGACCTGCGGACCTGGATATACCGAGTTCGAATCCAGTCAGTTTCATAGCACAGCTTTTACTGATGGATGTTGGCAGCCTTCAAGTGGTCGTCCGTCTTGTGTGTACATGATGCTAGAAATAATCTGAGAAAACGAATATCAACAATAAAATAAAGCGCGTGAGAAAAAATCGATGCTTATGCATACGATTTTACGTTCTTTTTTATCTGAAAAATAAAATGTGTTTTATTTTGTTGTTTAGGCACATATTTATTTTACTGAAACTATGTTTGAAATAAAACTGAGAATATCTTTGAAATAAAAAAATGGCCCGTCTGTTGAAAAAATATTTGAGCGAATATAGCCAATATTTATTTTTAAACCATAGCCATTACTAAATATGCATAAGTTCGAAGTAAAACGAAATAGCCAAATTCCATTCATTTTTCATTTCATTGCATTTTTTGGCGAGTTGATGTTATATAATCATGTTGTCCACAAGATAACTGATTTTAGTTTTCAGAAATTCTTGCATTTTCAGCGAGTCATTAAAAAAAGCATAAAACTGATATTTCTATTTTCTCCCTTTTTATGAGTAACAACGATCGCCTGGTGAAATTCCGAAATTGTCAACATCCGGTCTGCAGACTTTTTTTCCAAAAGATAAAAGAAGAGTTTGTAAATCGAACACCTAGAAGACGCTTCCAACGATACAAAGCATCCATGCAATACTTTCATAAAAACGGATAGCCGAAATAAACTCTAATTATCTCCATCTCTCTTGTACATTAGCCTTATCGAATAATACGAAACCAACATTTACTAAAGGGTTATAGACACACAATTCAGGTTTAAGTAATAAACTTTAACTGTTATTGATGGCTTAAGGCCAGTAGAAGAAGGAACGAAGAAAAAACAATGCAAACAGGAAAATGTGAAAAAGACTAGGATAAGAAAATTAATTAAGAATATACGTACACACAACTGTTACTGATGGCTTAGATTAATTACATTAGGCTATTATTAAGGAGAGGTGGACGTATATATAATATTAGGGGTTATTATGAGTTTCCATTATTAAAAAGGTATCATCTATTACTAATGGAAATTTGGTACGTGTCTGTCTGAAACCGAAACTATACTATTACTTCTATTAAATATACTACTGTATTTATATTACTAGTATGTGTCTGTTTAAAGACAACACTATGCTATTACTTCTATCAATTGTACTAGTGTACTTCTATTACTAGTATGTGTCTGTTTAAAGACAAAACTATGCTATTATTTCTATCAATTGTACTAGTGTACTTCTATTACTAGTATGTGTCTGTTTAAAGACGAAACTGTGCTATTATTTCTATCAATTGTACTGGTGTACTTCTATTACTAGTATGTGTCTGTTTAAAGACGAAACTGTGCTATTATTTCTATCAATTGTACTAGTGTACTTCTATTACTAGTATTGTCTGTTTAAAGACGAAACTATGCTATTATTTATATCAATTGTACTAGTGTACTTCTATTACTAGTATGTGTCTGTTTAAAGACGAAACTATGCTATTATTTCTATCGATTGTACTAGTGTGCTTCTATTACTAATGATGCCTACAGATCAAAACAAAAAAGACATCTATCAATAAAATTAATTTCAATAATAGTGAACATATAAAGATGTATTGGTTGTCGTTTGAGTTGGTTGGGTTGAGCAATGTTGGAAGGAAAACAATTTTCTGAATTACTCGATAACCACCCTTAAAGATGTATTCAGATGAATCCGAAAGTACTAGGTGTATAAGCGAATACGACAGATAAATCAGCCAGTTTCCGTTCAAAACCAGAAACTTCACACGGAAATTGGAAAGGATCAAAAAAGACATAATAAATGGTCCGTTAGATTTAACGATATATATATATATATATATATATATATATATATATATATATATATATATGAATGATATATATGTATATATGTATATGATATATATGATATATATATATATATAATATATATATGATATATATATATATATGTATAATATATATATATATATGAATGATATATATGTATATATGTATATGATATATATATATAATATATATGATATATATGATATATATATATAATATATATATGATATATATATATGTATAATATATATATATATATATATATATATATATATATATATATAAAGTGGTGTACTAAAAGCGAACTTTTAGGAAAAGTAAAACCTATTGTGAAGAGTATACAGCTCAATATCCAGGAACCTTCAGCCCATACCATAAACCTAACTTAACCCTTTTCTACGTACATAGCCTATCTAACCACCCTAAATCCATCATAAACTCAATAGTCCCCTCAGTATCTAACAGAATCTCTAAGCTATCTGCGAATAAATCTATCTTCGATCAAAATTCTAGCTTCTACAATAATGCTTTGCTAAACTCAGGCTACAATCACAAAATTAAATATAACTGCAACCCCTTTACTCAAGTTAACAAACCCTCAGGCATTATTACGCACAACATGACCACACACAGAAGTAAAAAGTTTAACACATCTGCACCTAAGACATTCAAAACACACGCTAATAAGCCCATAGGAACTAACAATATTGATAATCGGGCAGACCCACAGGCGCACAAAGAAGAAATAATAACATTTGGTTCAATCCGCCTTTCAGCAGTAATATTAAAACCAATATACCTAAGGAATTTTTCCAAATTTTAGACAGATCTTTTAAGCACCCCACAGATATAGCACTATTCTTAACAAAAATTCTATTAAAATATCTTACTCTACTATGCCCAATATTGAACAAACTATCATAACCTCTAACAATAGGAAAATCAAACATATCCAACAACAACCACCCACCGCATCCCTCACCACTTGTAACTGCCGTAAACCCAGAGATTGTCCCTTAAACAACAATTGTGTACAGAAGGACGTAATATACGCTTGTACTGTGAAACAATTCCCCCGCTCCACCAATGTTGTGAGCAATCATATTTCCCATACTCCACCCGAATTTTGCATCTCCCCTCAACCCCAATCCGCTTCTCCTCAAGACTCCCACTTATGCAGCCATACCTCTAACCAAGCACCCCCAATAATAGATAGTACCCATGGGCTAACTCACATTTCCCCCATATCCGCTCCGCCCTATTTCTTCAAACAACCTCCCTCGCATAACTCGAATCTCCAAACCCAAATCTCATCTAATACCACTAGCAATCTCAATGCAACTATAGCATCACCCTTCAAGATACACACATATATTGGGGCGTCCTCTTTCCCCATTAAGACCCGGATCTCTAACCATATCTATTCCTTTAAAAATAGCAACGATAATAGCACAGGCACTTCACTTTCCAATTTAATTAGAAACCTCAATCTTAAAAATACTCCCTATTCACTTCACTGGTCAATACTTAAAAAGTCCAAATTATATACCCCGGGAGCATCCCATTGCCAACTTTGTACTTTGGAAACCTTTATGATAGCTACTGCTAATAAATCTAAAAACATTATTAACTCTAAGAATGAACTTATCTCCAGTTGCAGGCATAAACGTAAATTCAAGTATAGCAACCATAGTAATCCCCCAGACACCCCTCCCCCATTTGATTAAATACCCTCCCATCATCTCGGATCTTCCCTCCCTACATCTCGAATCTCCTTTCAGATAGTTCTAATTCCTGTTGTTCTATAATCTCTGCATATATCCCCCATCCCTTTAGCCTCCTCTTAACTTAAAAAATTACCCATAAACTCCGTTAGCTTCACAATTCCCTCAACTTTAATACTTTTCTCCCACTAACCCCTAAATCATTCTACTTAACCTCCTTAACCGTATAATTTTTATATGACTTCCATTTCCTTCCCCTTTAACTTCTTTTAATACATTCTTCCGCTTCCCATCAACACTTCCAAACTTCTATCCATCCCTCTCAACCTGATAACTAACCCACCATTTTCTTATTATACCCTAGCCCTTTTTTCACTTGTTGATTCGCCTTATCTACTCTTAATCCCCTTTGCACACTCCGATATCGAACTCCTTACTGTTCTCTCTGTGCACTCTAATTTTTTTCCCCTCCTGCTTTTACTTTTAAATAATTCTTCTCACTCTTTTAATAGCCTCGATTATTCCCCCCTGTTTACCTCGCCCTTCGCTCACCTCTCTCAGACCATGTTCAACCCCTAACCCGCCCTCACTCTACATCTTTTAACCCCCATAATATTTACTTTTAACTGCGATCTCCATTCTCACTCTGGTTTAATCTATTGTCACTACTTTAACATCGTATGTCTCTTGCTTCTTTCTGCCATCATTAACCTAATTAATAATTTTCTTAATCCACCTCCATATACCTTTTTTTGAAATTTTTTTTGTTTCAAAGTTTAATTCTCCCACTTCCATAAAGCACTAGCGTCCCGTAACAGCTTATTTTATTTCAACCCATACCTTTAACCACCTTGGGGATTCCCATTCCGGATATCCTTTCGAGGTCTAATTTACTCTTTCCTCATTCTAATACTCATTTTCGAGTTCCAATTTTATCGACTTTTTCCCTCATTCTATTATTATTTTCTTATCGGGCAACCCATAATTTTCCTTGCGAGCTTAAAACTAATACTAATTTTATTATCTCTTTTTCATTTTTTATTTTTATTTTCTTATTTTTATTTTTATCTTTAATTTTAATTCTATTCTTATTTTACTTTTTTACTTTTTTAATCTTTCAATTTTTAATTTTTATTCTTACTATTTCTCTAATTCTACCCTTCAATATATTTTGCCTCATTGTTTATAAGTAAAGTCTCCTGATAAAACAACTAAACCCCGAACTCTATTCATAGACGCATTCTGGTATTTGAACTCTCCCTCCCAACACTCGTTGACTTACTCCTACTCCATCCTTTCCCTTTTCTAGTTGAACCCTAATTCGCTCTAACATCTAATTTCTACTTTCATGCGACTCACCCCCACAATCACACTCTTAGTTTTAACCGCATTCACTCTTCGCACCCCTTCTCCTTCTTCGCACCCGTTCCTCTCTCCCCCTCCACACCCCTTACTCATTCCCTCCCTGCCTACTGGTCGCACAAGAGTTTCTGCCTTTCCTCATTTTCAAGCCGGCTTTCTCTTCGGGCTAACTTTAAAATATTTTCGCTGCATTTTTTCCCATTTTAAAGCATTTTCTTTGACATCTCTGCCCAGGAAGTATTGTTAATGGCGAATATTTTCCACCTTACTCTCCTCTGAGCTTGCCTGCCTGCATCCACGAGCGTACCTCTTATTGGACATTTTACCCTTTGGATTTTCTATTTTCGCCGCACCTGAAGTTGTGGCTTCTTGGAATTTAACTTTGAATCCTCTCTCACAACCTTTCGGGCCTTTTAACGACCTACCTATCTACATCTCATTCTCTCCGCTGGACTTTTCGACACCGGACTTTTTAGCAATCGGACATTTGCTTGCATTCGGGCAGAATTTTGCCCTGTGTTTCTTCCCCTACAACTTTTATTTTATTTTTTCAAATTTTAAATCTTGGCCTTTGCCAACTTATCTATCCCAGCGACTTCCTCTGATGGTAAGATTTTGATCTTTGAAAAGCCTGGCTTAAGGAAAATTTAACTTGAATAAATTGCCTTTTTTGCGGCATATACCTTGCTCTGAGCAATTGAATTGAATTATGATTTGGCTTTTGCTTCTCTAATTCCTTTCCATTCTTCTTCATTATATATATATATATATATATATATATATATATATATATATATATATATATATATATGAGTTTCCCTATGAGTGGAGAAATTGGGTGAGGGGAATAATTGAAGCAATGCTCTTCCGGAAAATTAATTGAATATTTAGATAAAAAAATATGAATAAATAAACAATTGACATCATTCATAATGAGATATAATGTCTCCCACTACTATTTGTAGGCTCAATTGTTGGAGCGCAGATCGATAGTCACTACGGTCCCGTTTTCGAATCTAACAAGGTCTAGCCGCACTAATGAGTCGTACAGAAAACGAAACACGTGTCTGTGTAACGCCGAACGTCAGTCACTGGAGTTGAGCCGCACTGATGAATCGTAATATGGCGAAACACGTGTCTGTGGATATATATATATATATATATATATATATATATATATATAAAAAAAATATATATAATGAGATTTAAATTATACTACATCTTATAAGCGACGTAAAAACGGTAACTTTTAAATATAAGAAACAGTTAGCATGACGCGAGATTTTGTTAAACAAATGAAATATTTATTAAATCATTTTTTAACTAAAATCTTCGGTTTTAAAAACCTTATTCGTGGTACAGACAATATTTTCCTTTTTTCATCTTTTTTTCATAGTCGAAGTCTTACGGTTTGGCCGAAGATAGATCTTCTCATAAAGATATATATATATATATATATATATATATATATATATATATATATATATATATATAAACACAATATATCATGAAATGAAAAGTCGTGGAAACAGAATGTATGAAACACAGTAAGGATAAAATAATAAATTGCAGGAAGTTCGGATGAATGAATGTCTTCAGAAAAAAAGACGTGGTTGATCTGAAGTAAACCGGTCCAATCTTCTATTTGTTTGTTTTTTATTTCTTCTGAAGTTTTTTCTTTCTGTCATTTATACATATTCATGATTTGTACGTTTTTTATATCTTTCTGTTTCTCTTTCTCATACTATCTTCTGCAAAAATTCAAATTCCTCCACCTCATCATATATATATATATATATATATATATATATATAGAATCAATTTATGGAACAAATACAGAATCCCTATGAAAAGATATCTGGATGACTGTTTCATTCTTTGTGATCCCACATGGGGGGACATCAACGAATTACACAACACACTACAAAATCTACACCCAAAAATCAAATTCACACTAGAACACAATCACACAGAGCTACCCTTCCTAGATATACTAGTTAAAATTAAGAACAATCATATTATCACAGACATCTACCACAAACCCACGGACACCCAACAATACCTCCACTTTAAAAGCCATCACCCCAAAAGCTGCCTAAAATCTATACCCTATTCTCTAGAACGCAGAATATGCACTATAGTCAGTGACAAAGACCTCCGGATTGTCCGACTGGAGGAACTACGTAATACATTAGCAAAAAGATGATACCCCGCACAAATAATACACAAAGGTATATAATTAGCAGAGCAAATACCATTAGAACAACTACGAATTCCCCAAAAACGGAACAAAGAACACATATTAGCATACGTATCTACACATAACAAAAACAACCCAGAATTATTCACAAAGATAACAAGAAACCTAACCTTGCTCAATCAAAATAGCAAACTAAGCAACATACTTAAAACAATGAAGATAATCAAAAGCAAACGCCAACCGAAAAACCAAGGGGTCACAGAATGCAACAAAGAAAGATATGGAGTTTGCGACATAATAATAGAGGGTAACACATACACATTCAAAAATCCAACACAAACCTTCAAAATAAAGAAAGATCTAAACTGCACCTCTAAAAATGTCATATATGTACTTGAATGCATAACATGTAAAAATATTATATAGGTGCCACAAAAACATTCAATAATAGAGTGGCCCTCAATAAGAGCAATATTAAAATTCAAGAAAATAGAAAATTGCCTGTCTCCAAACATGTACACTCATGCAGCATTGGAAAATCTCAGATAATGCCCATTTTCCAAACTCAAGACTATTCATACCTCCTAACACAAGAAAAAATCTTCATATCCAAATTCAACCCACCATTAAATAAATCATAAGACAAATCACACCACAGACATATAAAAACAAGTACGAACACATGTATAAACAGGAACCCATCTGCACTCGGACACGTGTGCATTTGCACACCCTCACACATGGAACGAATACATACCCCATGTGAGTGTATTCATGCATACATGCAGAAAATAATATGAATGCATGTGTACATACACCCCTCTCCCTACCAATCTTTCCACCCACCTATCTCTCCACCCACCCGCACATTTCACCTATCTTTGCATGTATTTACATCCCTCTTTCTACCCTTATATGCACAAAACACCTATTCCCATCTTCCGATCGATCGTTCCACATACCAAACTTGTTATTTTACCTATTTCCATATTTCTATCGATCCACATTCTAAACCTTTATTTTATTTTATTTTATTTTTCTTATTTTATTCTACCTTTCTATCTATCTATCTTTCTATCAATCTACCTTTCCATATTTCTATCTATCTATCTAGATCTCTTTCTATAATTCTATCTATATTTCTATTTACCCTCAATCTTCCTTCCCTCCTTTCTTCCTTTTTCTCCCTCCCTACCTATCTATCTACTCACCCATCCTCTTTTCTTTTCTACTATTCTCTCTCTCTCTCTCTCTCTCTCTCTCTCTCTCTCTCTCTCTCTCTCTCTCTCTCTCTCTATCTATCTATGTATCTATCTATCTCTCCAAACCCAAGCAAACATCCTCACCCCCAATCACCCACACGTCCACATCCATGTGTGAACCCACCAGGGACACCGTCATGGATGACCGGGAATGACCACACACACACATACCATACAGATTGGACCGGCACCATAAAAGCAATTAAAGTAATAAAACCTAATACACAAATGTACTCAAATGACCAAACACTTGCCAAACGGAATATATTTTTTATCTCAACAAGACAATCCCCGTAACATTTTTTTCTGTCAAATGAAACAGACACTTTTAAATGAAAGAAAAATGAAATGTTTTCTCAAATGAAACACTTTTATCAAATGGAATATACATCTGAAGAGAGCATAATGGATAAACGATAAATGCCTGAAACGCGTTATGAAATTATATTAAAAAAAAACTTAAAATGTTAAAATGATAAGATAATAAATAATTATCGAAAAAGTTTTTTTACTAGCGTTGGTAACCACAATTCTTTAAATATACTTTTTTCTCTCGTTGAAACTGCACTGATGCTACACAACCCCATTCTCTCTCTCTCTCTCACTCTCTCTCTCTCCCTCTCTCTCTCTCTCTCTCTCTCTCTATATATATATATATATATATATATGACAAAAACAATTACTCGTAACAAAAGAAAATTACAGCTGTTTCTCTATAGGCAATACAAACGGAACATTATTATAAAAAAGTAACAAATGTTGATACAATTCGGAGTTCGTTTTAATGATGTTTCGTTGCTCTTGAATATTTAATACCGTTGGAACTTCTAATATTCATTGAGCTTTACACATAAGTGTTACTACAAAACAAAAATTTATGCATAATATATATATATATATATATATATATATATATATATATATATATATATATATATATAGTACAAAAATATGCTAATGGTATGAAAGCTACACGGAAACGTTTATATTTCATTCTGGGGAAATAATCAAGCTAACTGCTTTACTAAGCTCAACACATGTATTGAGCATTGTTGAGGTAAATACTGAAACTATATATACGTAATATATTATACGACTGTACAGCGTATGTCAACAATGACGGAAAATAATTATGATTCGCTAGTGTTAGCATTAATATTCATATTTTTTTAATTATTTTAAATGTTCCAGTTTGACACATTTTCTTTCTTACTTTCTTTCTTTTTTTCTTTTCTTTTCTTTAAACTTCACCGATTGAGACGTTAATCTATATGAATATTAGTGCGCAGCATACCTTTTTTCCCGCAATTTTCGACGGAGAGTGTAATCTAGTATGTTATTAATATTTCTATGTGTGCTGGAAGATAATTTTCAATTCGGATTTCAAAAAACGAGATCTATTAACCAATTGATTTTTATTTTACGAATAGAGTAATATATTTGGGAAGTAGCCAGATAAGTTTATGAACAGCAATATATGTATTCGGAAATAATGTTATCAATAATAAATGGGGCATGCTTGAGAACTATCGTATGAAATATATCAAAAGATTTGATCTGTAGATTGGTGTAGGCTACATGGTGTATCAATGTTTGTGCGATTCATTTAAGGATTGAATTGGGATATTTTAAAAGTGAGATTCCCAAGGAAGCATAACAAACAAATCAAAAAGATAAATAACAAAAATATCTGTGCAAATTCATGTTTTTACCATTTTTTCTGAAGTAACAGTTTATTCGTAAAATGATTGACATTTGATCAATTTTTAATCTGATGAGATGATTTGGTCCAAAAATATATTACTCTATTAAAAAAGAAATTAGAGTGCTGCTGTTGTTTTTGCTGTTGTTGTTGTTATTGAGGAGGCGGGGGAGACAGAGGAGGGGCAAGTCTTACTTCTGCATAAAGCTAAAAAATATCGTACCTCAAGAATGTATGATAGGCATGAAGTCATCCTCGTTAGTCGCAACTATTCGTTCACCAGTAGGATTGCAGGTTTTATCCACGACAGCAGCAATACTTAGCGGTGGAATGCGAAGTCAGAGAAGGTTTGGCCCTAAACACACAAAATAAATTGTGTAGAAGAAACGTTGTCTCTCTCATTCTATTGATTTGCGGTTCCGCACCTGCCACCTCATTGCAGAGACGACCAAAGGTTGACGGATCCTGATGGCGACTCCTCCTGTATTTTCACCAGCGCCTTGTTAACCGAGTAGGTCTTAGACTATCACGTTATCACGCCCTCTACCACGGCGAAGAAGGGTTAATCTTTAAGGGGGTGGTTTTCCTGCTGAGCGAATCGGACTTCTGCACAACAGAGTTCATGAGGATTGTGTCTCCTAATCATCTGGCCTGCGTGAACGCCCCCCCCTTTATCAGTAGCTATCCGTTATGTAGTACTAATGTGACTGAGGGGCGTCCCTTTTGCAAGAGATTCGTCCGAAGAACCGCCGTGACTCTATCGTTCCTTGCCCTATAGCAAGAAAACAAAAGGCTTATTTGTCCGGATCGGCTCCTCGTCCATGGACCTGGTCCCACGTGATAACATCCCCAAGACCCTTTGAGTGTGAAGTCGCTTCATCCTGACTACTAAATGAATGAATGATTCTGACTATGAGTCGGCGAGCGTCTGCTAGCATGAAGAATCTTTGAATTCTGTAGCTGAAAAAATGGGATGTCTTGATAAAAATGAACAAAACATTTTCTTTTTTTATATAAAATATAGCAGTTTTTATTGCTGACATCAAGATCCAGACGTTGCATACGAAGTTGGGGAAGATTTTTTCAGAGAACACACAAAGGAATGGTAGTTGCACATGCGCACAAACAACGTTGTTACTATCACTCCATTGATTTACGTGGTTTCACACCGGACACGTCGCTATTTCCCACACACAGAAGCAGAGATCTATAAACTGCTTTTTGATTTATCGATAAATACTGAACACACAATAAAGTGCACTGTTGATTTTAATCTAATTGATAAGTTAGACATCTTTCAAATTAAGGGTAGATTTACTTACAGAGAAAAACGGAGAGAGCATTCGTTTTAACCTGCTATATTTATGTACACAAGTCTCGTATTTGCTTGTTGGTCGGTCTCCTTGAAACACATGTGTACTTATTCATCATTCATGCTTGGGTGGTTCTAAATCTAAAATGAATCTGCCGGCATTTTTTTTTGTCTTGTCCCATACCTTGCATAGCACCGCGCTTCCAATTACTGCATTCTACTACTTCTTTCACTCTTTTTCTACCTGCTATTTCACATCTCTTTCCTCTCATTCCCCTTCTCTCTCTCTCTCTCTCTCTCTCTCTATATATATATATATATATATATATATATATATATATATATATATATATATTCCAATCACATCTATTTATCTATCTATCTATCTATCTAAGCATTTCAGACTGTTGCTATTTATTTATCTATTCCACTTGTTTATAATTATACATATATTCCTCTCTCTCTCTCTCTCTCTCTCTCTCTATATATATATATATATATATATATATATATATATATATATATATATATATATTAATTCATTGCAATGACCATGCAAACATCAATTCCAAATCATAATTTTCATAAGTTCCTTGAATTTCTTTTTTTTATGTTATATTTATTTCAACACCTCAGTGGGTGTTTATCATTGCAATTTACATCTTATATATAAACAGCAATATTTTCATCTTTAATCTTTAGGAATATTACACGTGTTTTTTGGCAGATTGTGACACAAAATTACAGTTCAGTAGTACATCTGTCAAACTTCACAGAATATTAGATGTGTTAAAATTGTAGAAACATCTTATATCGTCAAAGACCAGAAGAAAAAAAACAACACAGGAAAATAGGAGATCTAAAATGAATGTTCCGATAAAAGCTTCATAATTTGGAGTACATGGAAAACACTCACATGATGTAGAAGGCAGCTAAAATAAATAGACCGCGCCGGAAAACAAACATAGGATTCGAAAGCCGAATATATATATATATATATATATATATATATATATATATATATATATATATATATATATATATATATATATATATATATATATATATATATATAAATTCAAGATACAAGGTCTATTAATCTCATTGCAAAGCGTGATCTTTACATTGGCCGAATTGTTAAGAAGCCAAGGTTCATACTACATAAATTCATAATACTTGGATCCGGTGTTCGAATGCTAAGACTGGCGGTACGGTTACGTAATCCTATACTGACGAATGTAGAAAACACGAAACATATATATTTCTATGGATATAAAAATATATATGCAGCGTTCCAGTTATGTCGGGGCTACGATATCACATCTACAGATAATCTTCAGATAAGTATAAATCCGCATATCCTAAATAATACCGTAGACTAGAGTCACAAACTATGCTTGTTCAACTAGTCTAAGAGAAGGAAAACTTCAAAATAAGACTAGTCTTTCTCTGTTTTTACCGGCATTGATTCTAGTTGTGCTAGACTTGTCGTTGCCACTGGGCTCAAGGAATGCCGATCCAGGAGAAATGACTACGAATGCAAAGTACACGTACATGTATCTATTGTCTCCCGAGACCTCTTCTCATTCTTTTCGTTCCTTCAAAGCATGTGGTTATTTCTCCTTCTTTAGTGATTTTTTTATGCTTTACTGGTTGGGTAGTATATGACAGACAAAGCTCCATCGTCATGACCCTTCTTTACCACATTTGCCTATTTGGGTCGTTTGTAGCCCAATCTGACCAGAATAGCTTGTAAGTACTCCTATTCTGTGGTCGATCGTCTTACACTTGAATCACAGTGCTTCTGAACCAGGAAAGAAGACTTCAGAAGGGGACATTCCTATGTAAATAGGAGGGAAGTTATTTCCTAGCTTTATGTTCTGAGACATTTTTAGGTGCTAATCATGATCAAGGAAGCTTCTCCCTGATTTCAGTCGTGGTGTCGTCCACGAAAGTCATGGCGTTGATTACCGGAAGCTTTTGCTATCTGTTATGGTGTAAAGTTATGGCCACAGGATCGGACGCATATTTTCTGTAACATACTTTAATTTATACATTTGTGTTAATTATACCACTGTGTCTGCCTTGATTATTAGTAGCTAGGTACGTGCAAAAATGGCTGCCGCTTGTACTGACTCTGGTTCTTAAAAGTGTATTTTCTTAATTTTTTAAAGCAGTTTTCGTTTAACTTTTGATTGTGTTTGAAAGATAAAAGCATTAAGTTAATATATAAAAGGAAACAAATGTATATTTACGTGTGAAAAAAAAATTAGAATGAAAAATGTTGTCAAAAACGGTTACAAAAGTCACAAATCAGTTAAAACTGCAGATTCAATAAAACACGTTTCAAATTCATTGGGAAGATAAATATCAGTTTTCTGGAACTGTTTTAAAGATAATATTTAATTTTAGTCTTAAGAGAGTGAATTAAAAAATAATTGACCTTCATTTTTTTACTAAAAATTGCCGAATTATCCAAAAGAAAAAGTGAATGTTACTTTCCGGACGTATTTTCGTTGTTTTATGTAACTGTAAACAAAATATTGCGACCAAATTTGAAAGTATGGAAGCCCCGAACTGCAGTAATATTTATTTCTATTTAACAAATGTTTATATGGAAGTAATGCTTTTGCAATATTTCATAGAAATTGAAACATGATTAAACCTTTATTTCTTTATTTTTTAAGGTTACGAAAAAAATGTCTACATTAAATTGACAAGTATGGGAGACACGAACAAACATTTCCCATGTTATTATTATTTTGAACAGAATGTTTTGTAATAATTTTCCTTTGTTTCTAATTTCATGTACTGGTGCAGATTAGGACCCAAGCTAACTCTGACCCTTAACCTTACGCTAAACCTACCCTAACTATGTCTATACCAATTAATTTATGCATCCATTATTTAGTATGATCATAAAAGATCGCTTTTATTTAGCATATGTTGTTGAAAAGCATATCTGTAAAAAATAGCTTACCAATGTTTTTTTCTTAGAATTTGAAATAACTTTTTTTCAAATGTTGTTAAAATTATTTTTACGTGACCAACTACGTCGATTTTATCAATTATTTTTACATGATGATTGATTAAAAACTTGAACAATTATATTACTCGATTTAATTTTATAGAATTAATGTAATTTTAAATTACATTAATTCTTTTAAAATAAAGCTTAAAGGGTATTTTTTTATTTTATACTAAAATAGTATTTTTAAGTGTGACGAAGTAAATTAAAGTCAATGACTAATTACACTAAAAATATTCATTGAAAAAAATTAAAACAATTACAATTATTTATGATTAAATATATAAGATTCAATTTTGAAAGAAAATGTCATATTTGAACTATTTATTAATAAATAATTTTAAACTTTTTAAATAATATTTATTAATGACAAGAACAAAGACAAACTTACGTTTTATCTTTCCAAGTAATTGACAATGAATTGTGAAATTAACGAAATCGATGAATCTCTGATAATAACATTTTGAAGGGAGTAGTGTGAGTGAGTGGTGGGAGGTCTAATCGCGCCTGTTTATTACAGAACGTGGCTTCTATAGCGCGTCATGTCAATCGTTAGTAGAAATTATTCAATTTAAAAAAAAATTATTCGTTATGTTCCTGAGTCTCAGATATTTAAATTTTGGGTTTATTTCCAATATTATAAAGAAAATTCTTTGCGCTGATGATGACACGTTCATGTATGTGTTTCTTGAACGAAACGGTACAGTCTAGAGTTACACAAAGATAGACAGGGTTGATGCTATTCACGTGTGGTATTCCAAACCACTTGATATTTATGGTCGATTTTCCTTAAGGTTTATGGGATAGAAAGAACAGGCTTGACTGTTTTCGTAGTAAAGTAACGGATTTAGGGCTGAGTTGAAGTTTGCTTTTACCGCTTCGAGCCTACTCTCGTGGAACAATGCCACAGGTCGTCAGTGTATATGAACCACTCAGTCTTCTGACCCATGGACTGGACATTACTGAAGATGTTATACAGTAGTAGAGTTATCGTACTATATTGAGATAAGCCGTTCCTTTGCGTCGCCAACGATTTTACTTGTTATTCAGGGTAACATAGAACGGTCTGTCGTCGAATGAATTCTGTGAATGCCAGATATTTTGTACGCTCCGGCATACAGATGAACAAAAGATGGCTTCAGTTATTAGTCCTTTCTGAAACCCATCTTCAATGTTATGCGTGAGATGCTGGGGTTGTGGATTTGCTAAGCTGATATCCAGCTTGTTGGTGTATGATGGTTGAGTCAGCAAATTTTAGATGTCTATAATAAACCCTTAAATGCTTTTTGTTTCAAATATGACACATTCCAACAAAATGCTTACTTAACATAATAATCAACGAAAATGTGTCAAACTGCAACTTGTTTCACATCTGCAACGAGCCTGTTGACAAGTGTGAGTAGGTATTAGTATGATGTTGCATCAGCACATCCGCTAAATAGGTAATCAGAATCTTCGATGTCCCGGGCGAGTGGCATCGGTGTGTCATCTGCCTAATTCAAGAGCCTAAACTTTTAAATCTGGTCATTATAATTGTAAGTAAAAAATATTTAATGGTTCTCTAGTGTATTATGATTATTTAGATGAACATATTGTTTTGTTATCTATGTAAAATGTTATGCCATTTGTTTCACATTTGCAACACCATTTTTTTTTGTTCAATAAATTTTTTTTTCTAAAATTCGTTTATACTACTTTGTGTTACCCCTATGAAATGTTTTGTTCAACTTTTTCAAACCAATATAAAAAAATAAAGCATTTAAGAGTTAAATAAAATAACATATTATCATGGAGTAAGTACGAACGCAAATCGTACGTGAATTTTAGACCACTATGACGAAAACGAAATATACTTATCCAAGTTTCGGATTTTTTTTAGATAAGGATTGATAATTTAGATGTTTTAAATTATTCAGACACGTGGCACAATGTATGAAGGTGTTAAGTACTACTCAATTCTGAGTGACAGTATTCTAGAGGTTGAAGGTTCAATTCACAGGCGATACTAACTAAGAATAACATAAAAATAAAAATTACTTAAGATTTCTACCCGGTCATGGCTGATGGAACGAGAACAATCTACCGTGGATAAAATAAAGGGTTCAGCTCAAAATTCCGCATGGATTCCTGAGTTCGACATAAATTTTCCGAGTTCGAAAAGATGTACGTAGCAGAGTACATCGGCCGAAACATAATAAAAATAAGACTGAAGATGAGAATAGTAGTCTGAGTAATCTAAATAATACAAGTTATAAAAGTAACCTGTTTCAGAATATATAGTGTTGTGGGGTGGTCTGTCTGTTAAACACTAAGAGGAATTCTGTGAACAAACAGACACAACTATACTTTTATATATGTAAATATATTTACACACACGCGTATATATGTGCGCATGTACGTGTGCATGTAAATCTATATTATACTTACCTATCTCAATAGATATTTATATGTATATATCTACCATCTGACTGTCTATCTAGGATGAAGGTCCACTTTGGTTTCAATACCGAGTAGATTGGATTGCTCAGCGTTTATATTGCAATCCATCTAGAAGAGGAGAATTCTGTGTAAAACTTACGATCAAGTGATTACCAGCCATCTTGCATTGGCATGTCATCGTATTATAATCATGGAAGCTCAGAGATTAGTACTTCTCTGGTACAAACGTTTCTTATTATAATCTAATGCTTTTATTCTGCCATCTTATCTGTCACTCAAACACGTCCTACGGCGATTGCAGGGTGGCAAAAATGTGCAGATATAACCTTTTGGGGTAACACAGTTGCAATTCTCTACATAGGCGATCGGAATTATCGTAGCATCACAATTGCGTTTTTAATTTGTATATCTTCGCTCGAGATTCTTGCTACTGGGTTGCCCTGTTTAAGAGAGTATTTCTCGCCTAGTTGTCTGGAACGCTGTTGGAAAATAGGCACCATAAATTGACTGTCACGTCAATACTGGTTAGTCTTCTGTGGCTAACTAATGAGATGATATATCATCTGTGAAGATAGAGAGAATCGTCATGTATGTATCTCTCTATCGATCTATCTTTATCTCTTTTTATATCGCATACTATATATATATATATAACAACTTAGAAAGATACAAAATTATGACATATTCATTATTAAGTATACAAGTTCCAAACATTAGACATCAACAAACTTAATAGTGAACATGTTTCTGAGACAAATTTAGTTAGTCTCTTCATATGTTAGTTAGTTTTAATATTGTTGAAAACTATGTTTAAATGCATCTTTAGTCAAATTAAGAGTCCACTGTATGACTATTAGCGAAATGTTGATGACTCTCCTTTTAATATGATGAAAAGACTTAATAAATGTGTCACAGTAATATGACATAGTGTTGTATCTTTCTGAGTTTTTTTTATATATAAGCTCTGATTGAGCTACGGTCCTATAGTTCATGCAATAACTGCAGTAACAATAGGACATGAATTACGTCACCTTTCATCAATGTAGCTTGGAGCGCTGTTTTCTTTGTCTCGTTAAGATACTGTCGAAGTTAAAGAATTGGACTTTACTTACCTATATATAGGGTTACCTAGACGTTTTGCACGAATCGAGTTTTCAGGAATTTCATAACAATTGCAACTGCAATTTTTAATCTTTTATTGACTTAAAACACACAGGATGGTGTGCGACTTTCGGACTCTCTCTCTCTCTCTCTCCATATATATATATATATATATATAATTTATAATTTATGTATAATAATATATAGATATAATTAATTAATAAATAAATATCTATTATTAATATATATATATATATATATATATATATATATATATATATATATATATATGTATATAACATGCTATATAGAGTGATATAAAGCTATTGAGACACACACACACATACATACACACATATATATATATATATATATATATATATATATATATATATATAATTATTTTCATAATAAATATTTAATAATTTATAATAATATTATCTACATACGTGTATGCTTCATCATTGCGGAATTATCAGTGTAGAGATAACCATTCACGCCCATTGCACGATTCGAACCCCGGAACAAGAGTCAGGATCAATACCAATTCCGAGCGCGCTAGTCAATGAGGCTACCGTAGATTGCTACAAACGAGATGAGAATAAACCTAATACATGTGTCAAAGAGGCGGGCAGTTATTGTCGGCCGTCATAGCAGTGTTCAACAAGAAAGAGCATGCATCTTAGCTTCTCGCGGTTTATTTTATTTACTCATTAAAGGACCTAGCTAAGAGAGGGGCTACAAATAATTATTTTGATAATAACTATTCAAATATTATCTATATACGTATACTTTTCACCTTTGCGGAATTATCAGCGTAGAGATAACCATTCACGCCAGTCGTACAATTCGAACTTTGGAACAAGAGAACAAATTAACTCAAATACGACGATTATAATTAGATGTCAAATATAAATGCGTAATGCTAAGTTACGGCTAACGTGTCGTTGCACACTGTGGCTGTGAGCCTTCTATATGTTTCATCCTTGCTTATACATAGACAGATCTTAAATCTCTTCCTTTAACGTGGTTGGTTTGATCGCCGCGTCCTTCTAGGCGTCCAGAGAAAAGTTAAAATATTGAATTGGGTCTAAAAGTTTCGAATAGTGTAACCGGCAGAGCAATCATCATCCACACTGATGATTCTCGGAAACGTATGAAACGCATATATATATATATATATATATATATATATATATATATATATATATATATATATATATATATATATATATATATATATAATACTATACAGATTAAATTGTGTAAAATCGATTAGTCATTGTTAGATACTGGTGGTTTCCGAAGGTGTTAAAAATCTGGCCAGTTATGCTAAGAAGCACTCAGGAGCTTCATTCTCAGTCAGCAAATTTAATGGCGAATTATTCGCAATGTACACATCTCTATTAATTCCTGTAGTGGACGGTGGGAATGTAGTGTCACAAATAACTGGGCTGATTGATCAGTAAGAGGTTAACATAAATGCACAGAGGCAATAAATTTTCGAAATAAGGTGCAAAAAGATTGTACGATTAAATTATGTTTGTATAATATATAAATAAAAAGTATATTACGCCTTTGCTAAATAATTATTTTATAAATATATATGTAATGCTTACTAAAATACACTTAGCTTGAACGTGTTTCTGCATTTTTACGGTTTTATCGAAGTTTAGAGCTATGCATATTTTAGTATTAATATGATGGGATCGGAGCAGACCGCTTTTTAGTGCTTGAGTTTAGTGGCAATGAAAAGGTAAGAAACACTAGAAACAATGGCCGAATAATCAGAAAAAGATTATGGCTATTTCGGAGTTTTTGTTTCTATTAGATTAGTTACACAAGCAAAACTCCCGTCTACTTTACTATTTAATCTATAGAGTTCGTGTGTAAATTTCCTTAAACGATGTTATATTCTGTATATGTATTTGGTCCGTATTCATTCGTCGAACACGAACGCACGTGTACCGGATGTGATGTTTATAAGAGCGGAAGTGGATTCTTTCTCTGACAAAAATCCGGTGGCATTCCAAATTACAGCAGATATGTAAAGAACGCCGGAAAGCACCCGCTCGAAACGCAGTAAGAATACAATTGCAGAAAAAGATAAATAAATGAGAAAATAAATAATAAATAATAAAAATTACTTTAAACCAACGACATTCAATGTTAATGAGATACATGCTGCTGCACATACTTAGACATATTTCATTTTCTCTCACACACACACACACACACACACACATATATATATATATATATATATATATATATATATATATATATATACTAGAAAATGTGACCGATTGGGACACACATAGAGCTCAGGTTATTATGTTTGAATCAGAAAAAAGTGAGTTTGAAAAGTGAGTGAAATACAAAAATAAAAAATACAGTATTCTAAATAAATCTCTTTCTTTTCCCTGCCCCTCCTCACCCCTCTCTTACTCTCTCTCTCTCTTTCTCTCTCTCTCTCTCTCTCTCTGTTCCTTTCTCTTCATTCCTCTCCAACTACTGGTTAAATAGTATTACTGCCTGTGATGATACTCAATTTTGTTTATAATGGACTATTCCAATCGGTGTATTCTTTTATTTCTTTATCACCTTTAACTGTTAATACAGAGAGAGAGAGAGAGAGAGGGGGGGAGGGGGCAAACGTAATCGAGCGGAGGTTAAACAATATATAGTGTAGAAGGGTGAAAGTTATAGATAGAAACTTAGGTCACAAGATGAGTCATTTGCAAATTACGCCTAATTAAAACAATTAAAATGGAAGAGATAGAGAGAAGATGTCGATAGATAGATATTTATGAATTGTACAAGTATATCTCAGTATGAATTGGGGCATGTATTTTATTAACATGAATGTTGTTGTTTTAAAATAATTGTTCCTCTTTTAATTAATGTATTATGTTCTGCAATTATATATATATATATATATATATATATATATATTATAAAGAAAATAAATATGATATTAAATCTAGTCATACACTATTGAGCTACGACATAAACCATTAAAATTCATCCAAATATAGATAACAGTTTGTGTACGATCGTTTGAATTCTTGGAGCGTAAATCAAAAATAATGTCGTAATTAAGTTGATCGAAGATCTATATTATAATGGCTCTGATTGAGCTGATCTTATACCTGCAGTATTACTGGGCATATGGACAATATAGTTTTGCTTTTCCCCTATAGGATAAATGTTGGTGGCTACTTATCTGTCCATCATGCTTCTTGTCATATATCTCTCTCTCACTCTCTCTCTCTCTCTCTCTCTCTCTCTCTCTCTCTCTATATATATATATATATATATATATATATATTAATCTCATGTATACACAGATGATATTATAAGGTGATATAATAATTTGTGTATATATTTTAGGTATTTACTTGAACAGTACTCAATATCTGAGTAGAGCTTAGTAGTAAAGTATGAAAATATATTTTTGTCAATTAATAGGCATCCGCGTTTCATTCCCTCTCTTCTATCCATGATAGAGAGGGGAGTAGAATATTCTCATTTGTATTATACATAAGTTGTTTCTTTTCGAGGCGGATTAAGATTTTTCGAAAATGCAGTATAGGCGATAAATTTTTTTTTTTAGATTATAACATGCTGAACGTTTTTGTGCATAAATCAAGTTAGCATTACGTATTAATAAGAAAAAAAACACACTTTTTAACACTTTCCAAATGAGTACATAGGCTTATTACCAATATGTCGTCCTAGCAAATATAGCGTCATGTGTGAAATAAACCGATGATACAAGCGTATTTACTCATTTAAAAAGTGTTTTTCTTCAGACTTCATGCGTAATACTTAATTGATTTGAACTCCAAATAGTTAAGCATGTCATGATATTAAAATAAAACAATTTCTATCACCTAAACACGATTTTATATCACCTTATCGAAAATTTTCACTCGCCTCGAATCTTGACTTTTACCTTCGAGACATAGCTGCGGTTTTTTTTTCGATTTAGAAAATAAAAATAAAATGGCGAGCTCTTGATTAATGTCGCTGTCACCTATTTTTCATCAGCGAAATCTTTCTTACATACCTGTAGTCGGCATCCGTCACTGACCTTGGCTCTATTCTAAAGTGTTTCCTGTTCATCCATTCATTTCGTATGAATCAGATGATTATATTGTTAGCATTGGTTTCCCCGATATTTTTATAAGTGAGGACCAAGTGAAAGTGCTTCAGTGGAATAAATAGGATTCGAACTTTGTATAACGTCACGCCCCAGTGTTCCCTGTGTGATATGCGTAATATTAACAAAAAAAACAAAATTTAGATGTAATCCAGTGTTATGTGTATAGCATGTATATCTATTCAATTTATAGTTTTGTATGGATATTTAAGGAAATAAAGTTACTTTCTAATGATGTGCAGGCCACAACGTCTATGCTTTGTTTAAGTGAACTGAAGTGTTGAACTAATGATAAGTATGAGAAATCCTCCCTTATTCCCTATTTATGGTTATCAAATCGCAGATATAAATCCAATTATGTACCCTCTTCCATACATATCTGTTATTAAAGGTTTTCGGGTAAAAAGATGTAGCTCTTTTTAAAATGTCATTCACTCCAAAAAACCATACTGCCACTGAGACGCAAGGGGCTACTGTGATTAGGGGCCAGCTTTAAAGGGCCCATCCTAAGTGAATAGTTGTGCAATGTTCACATTACGTTTACATTTCTGTATTTTGGTACAGTAAGGGAATTCCAAAGACAAGCGGTCCGAAAAAAGAAGCTATTAGAGTAGAACTTTTTCCGGCATCTGAGGACCTTAATAATGAAGGGGTGGGATTTTGCTGCTAGTCGTGTTAGTCGGAAGTATTTACGTTCAGGGGGTACAAGTGCAGTAAGTTCGTCCAAACACATTCCGTGGCAGTACTTGTAAAACAGCACATGAGTGCAACATTGCAGCGATTATACAGGAGCTGACACTTGTTAGACAGTGAAGAACCTTTTAGGTTAGAGACTTTTTTTGCATCCAGTCCGACAGGGAGAGACTAGTGGTTGGTGCACCAGCTCAGATGTACATCATGTTGGAAGGATTGCAAGTAAGACTTGGGTGTTGGACTTGGATTTTGGTTCTAGGTAGTAAAGCTATGTGGAATCTGTGATAAAGTGTTTGAAAACTTGGCATCGTGGTTCGTTACATGTGTGGTTGCTTTTATTTCTGGGAGAAAGTTGACTCTTGAATATGTAAAAATTGATGAAAGATTAGGTGGTTTTCTTTTGAATGGAAGATGTTTGCATATGGTGCTCATTTCAAGGTTTAATTTGACGTTTTAGAAAAAATCGTTTATCAAGGGATTATGTAGTTTGTATCATTTGTATTATTCGGACTACTATTCTCATCTTGGATGTTATTCGAACAACGTTTCGGCCGATGTAATCTCTAACCTGCTTCGGGTGCGTTTAGTCTAACTCCGGATCTGTCTGTCGAACTTGGGAATATGTACAGAATTTCGACCTGAACCTTTTATTTAATCCACGGGCTTAACTCGTTTTTTCAACCATGACCGGGTAAGAGTCTTAATTAATTCGTAATTGTAATCTTACTATCGCACGTACTGAGTAGTGAACCTTCAACTTCCAGAAGACTTTTACATAAAACTGATTATCACTTAGTACTTTTATCCGTTGCGGCATTGTTTAGTTTGTTTATTTTATTGTATAATTAAAAATGAAAATATAGGTCTTCGATGTTTTTTTTAGTTTGGAATTTTTTTTAGTTTTGAATTGCTGCGTGGAGTCAGCTACTTTTATTACGTCGACGTCAAATTCTCCGTTGCGGAAATCCTCTAGATGTTCTACCATGTACTTTCTTCCCATGATGTCATATCCTGTTGCGTAACCCTTATTCTCAAACTAACTGCTAACTTGAATTTTCGATTATCTTCTTACGTGTAAAATTTGAGATTTTAACCATACCTTTTCACACACGCATTTAAATATTGCTACATTTTTCCAAAATGACATAGATCCTAATTATATATTTCATTTTTCTCCCACTCTTTGGAGTTTCTATAGAAATCCATCGTGTGGAAAAAGCATGAACGTATCCAAATATAGTTCGATCTTTCATAGTTTGAAAATGTGCGCATAACTCTCTTAAAAGCATGAAAAGGGGTTACTTACATGGTAGAGAGTGCGAGTCTTATTCATGACAATACCCGATCCACAATTATCAAATTGGAGGTTACTGTAGTGCAGTAGATCACGACGCGAACTGCCAACTTGACTGTACGAAGTTCGAATCTAGTCAGTTCCATAGCATCACTTTCGTTTATGGGTGTTGGCAACCTTCACGTGATCCCTTCTTGTAAGTACCTGATTCTAGAAAGAATCTGGGAAACAAATGCCAGCGATATAATAAATTAGGTCTAAAAGGCCGTACTCTTCTGATTCATACGAATTTATTCTTTTACCGAAGAAACCATTCAACATCCCAAAAGGCTTGATCCATCGGAAAACAGGAGGTGGCGGCGATGAAGCGGATAACGACCATCCCTGTAATTCATTCACAGCAACAAAAAAAACTCGCTTTTCTACCACCACTGAAAATGAACTTTTCTTCTTCCGCTGTATACCTAAAATCAAACAGAACTCCATGAACAGAGTTTATTTCACTAGAAATTACCATCTTTGGAACACATTGTAACGAGACTGCTTCTCTGCAGACAACAACATTTTCAAGTTCAATGTCAAAAACTACTTGCCGAACTATTCTCTTAAGTAATCAGATTTCGTCAATTTTATACATCGTTTTCAAGCCTCTCATAGCATTGTTCATGATTAAATTAACAATCCTATTGACCCTTATTTTCGGGTGACTGTTGGTCTTGGTAAATAGTGACTCATTGGTATAAAGAAAAAGAAAAAAACCGACTGACGACTGACGACTTGAGTGTGCCAAGTTTGAACCAAATCGGTTCGATAACATCACTTTCACGTATGGATGTTGACAACCTTCACGTGGTTCCTCCTGTGAGTACGCGAAAGAAACGGGGGAAGTCAATGCCAACAACAGAATGAAGTCGGTGAGAAAAAGTTGTACAATGCTGATTCATATTAATTTACTTTATTTAGTCATTTGTGAGAGGGAAGGGGAGGTTTTTATAGACGCTCATACGTTTCTTACTAAAAACAGAGATGTAATTTTAAAATGCCCCCCTCTCTCTCTCTCACACACACACACTCTATCTCTCTATATATCTCTCTATCTCTCTCTCGCCTCCATTTGATATTCAAGAGAAATACTACGTAGAGATACAAAACATGACCGAATCGAAATATAAACATTTTATTTTTATAACCTTGTGAAAAGAAGCAACTAAAAAGTGGAAGACTATAATCTCTTAATTCAATCGACTGCGCATGTGCAAGACGGGTCTCGTTGGTGTCGAGTTTTGGTGGCCATGAGACATGCCAGATGCTTGCGAGTTTCCTTCGGCCAACTAAACTTGGAAAGTGATATATGATTATTTTTTCCTACTCGGAAGCTTATAGTTTCGAAATTTGCACAGAACACTTTTGGTAAATACAGCATTGGCCAAAGATAGGGAAAACACAAGATGTTTTCAGACGGATTATGCCGTTCTGATATTCTAAATATAAAGATTTTTTTAAAATAGCCGATAGCCTTTCCTGCACTTTCAGGGCTTCAACCTATATTGTATCTTGAGTCACCACCTATCAAGGCAAAATCGGATGGATAGATTGTATATTGAACGATGAAAAGCATTATGAGAGGTTTGAAAGTAATTAATGGAATTAAGAAAATTTGATTACTTATGAAGACGGTTTATAACAAGTCAGTGGATTTTAAAGCCGAGCATGTTGTAGCTTGCAGGGAAGAAGTCCTGTGGTAAGATGTTTCACAAATCAGAAGTCCTTAGAAAGAAACTCTGTTCATCGAGATTATATTCTATGGTAGGCACATGGAGGGAGAAAGGACAGTTTTTTACAGTTGGGGTAGTAGACGAGTTCTTGCTAGAGAATGGGATGAAAGTGTAGTATATGTTGTTCTCAGTCATAGTATGAACCATTTTTTCTCTACGGATACAATTTTTATTACTGTCTTATTTAGAGTGTCCATTTTGGAGAGAACTCGGTCCGCTACATTAAAAACCGATCTTTTCTCTAACTTTGCTTTCGTGGGGAGTGGGATAAAATAGAGCAATAGATTGATGATGAAAAAGGATCAGTATTTTTAGATGTTGCCATTAAATCTATGCCTTTGACGATTTCAAACCGAAGGGTGACAGAATATCGGTTACCCATTTAGTACTACTGACCAGCTTCAACGTAGCTTAACTTCAACAATTTTACAGGAACCGGTATGTGAATGTACATTATTAAAAAGCGCAATGGTGAACGCATGTAAGTTGTGTTTTAACAAATTATTAAAAACACCCCTTCATCCTTCGCAAACACATCTCAAACCCATGGCGCATTTTTTTGTGCAACTTCTATTATATATACCTGAAATATAAACGGCGATTAGCAGAGTAAACGAGGTATTAAATTTCCATCATGATTTTAAAAAAAACAAGTCTTAATTCATTAATCGGTATTATTTATGTTTAATTTAATTTAATTATTTTATTTTCATACATATAAGAAACAGATATGCGTATACATTTCATAGTTGTATATGAATTCAGAAAATATGTAATATTTGCGCCCTGGCGACGCATATGTTTACACATATATACAGAGTGGCTCAATAGTCAGGATACCCTCTTTTGCTGAATGACATGCCACCGGTACTTTAAAGTACTTCTAAGTTAACTGCAAGCATGGTTTGGAGATAGAAGCTTTCGTAAAACAACCTCAGCGACTATGATGTTTGGTGGCCAATCTTTTGCTTAACTTAGCCTTCGCTATCTCGGGTGTGTACAGAACAGGGGTTTCATCGTATATCAGGTTCTGACAAAAGTTCTCTCCATTTCTTTTTTATTTATTTATGTCTGTCTGCCTGACCGACTAAAACTCAGAAACTACCAAATATACATTTAGACGTTTTATATTTCCTGATTTAGTATAACCTAGAGCAGGTTATGGTAAATAATTACTGTAATATTATTTGTTTAGGATCATAAGAGAGCAAATTAGTACATGGGTGTATCAGGCTAAAAGTGAGAAACTACCAAAATATACACTTACAAACCTTGCATATTCAGTGTCAGTATGGACACAAGTTGGTTATGTTAAAACAATATTGAAATATTCATTCATTTGTGGTCACCGGAGACGAAATTAACTCAGGGTTCACAAAATTCGCATTCTTACTGATAGTTGTGCTAAATGCAAGACTGAAACTAGGCCAAACTTTTTGTTTATTTCTTTTATATTGAAGCAGTTACAATAGTTTGCACATGAATTAGAAGAGACAAGAGAGAGAGAGAGAGAGAGAGAGAGTCGAAAAAAGAGGTGTGTTCAAAAAGGAACGTGCCTGAGAGAGGTGGAGAAAGAAGAAAGAGAGGTGTGATAAGAAGTTTTACAAATAAAGACCACGAGCAACGCCAGGTAAAATAATAACTATAACAATAAACATAACAGCTTAATGTCATCGTTAACGCAGTCACTATTATTATCGATTGTGTCTTCCCGCCTGTCTATACGCTTTATAACGCCACAATAATAAAATCATTGATGATTTAAACTGTAAAGAAACACTAATAAATTTTCAACGTCTTGAAGTAAGTTTTAATCTATTGAAATGGTGTTAGAAACTACTAAAATAATAGTAAAATGTTGGTACAAGTTCAAAGAATATGGTGAGTGGTACATAATTTTACAGGAATATTTTGCTCGATCTTTGTTCTTTTTAGGCAATGTGTTTATCTCGTGAAAGATGACGCGAGACTACGCTCACTTAGATTTTAAACTGAAAAAAAAGGTGAGAAATTTTATGAATATGTCATAAAAGATTTCATTAACCGATGGAAAAAAGGTCATGAATAAAAATTGCAGCTACATTAACGACAACATACATTTGATATAATGTTTTCTTTTAATAATTCAAAGGCCTAAAAATCAGATAGAACATTCGTTATAACCTGATCAAATCTCTATCATTAATCGTTGTTTGTTTTTTTAATTACGCTTTTGATAGATTATAGTTAAAAAGGAAATCCGTATTAATTTTTTACTGGTTTTATTCTCTTAGTAGTAATTGTTTAACAGATTTCTTATCGGAGGAACCATGTGAAAGTTGCCAACATTCATAAGCGACATGAGTGCTGGATTCGAACTCGGAACACCCAGGTTGTCAGACTGCGTCCTTATTTCATATCACCACGGTCAACTCTCAGGGTTATCGTCGATTTCATACATGAATAGATTGTATGAACACCATTGGGAACTTTTAGATGAGATTTACAAATAAACATAAACTTACCTCAAGTGGTAAGATATTTTTTTAAATATTAATTTGTGACTTTTATTTTATTTATAGTTTTAAATTTTTAATTGAGATATGTATTATTTAAGTTGTTTTTGTCAAATATTCTTCATGGAGATCACAACTGTTTAAGGGTTCATTATAGCATCCACCCCGGCTTAAATAAAATTACTTTGGGTCTGCTATGTTAGAAATGTTCTATCCTAAGTAAAAATAATTACAGAAATCACAAAAGTATTTTTCTTACAATGGATTTACTCTTTTAAAATGAATTTTATAGAAGTAAAATAAGGTAAAACATTTAAAGAAAATGACTGTTTTTTGTCATCTGAACAAAATGTCAACGAAACGTTTGATCTGAATGATATGAACGTGGGAAACTTCTGAAAGCAAACAATATGTTCTTTCATTTTGTGCTAGAAAAATTGTAAATGACTCACTATTTTTTCCAGGTGGTAAAACTTTAAAATTAGTGAAAAATAATGTTTTTTCTTCGTCCTGAATAATGCTTTTTTTCTCCCAATAATGTATTGTCTATTAGGGTTTTTTTCTAATTATTGTTTATTCACGGGTTATATCTACCACTGCTAAATTAAAGATTATGATTTATGTTGAAAATAAAGCAGTTGGATATTAGCTTTATGGCCCGATAACGTCGAGAATGTAGCTGATTGGTCGGAAAATCGTCACAACATCATTAGTTTTTTAAAGATGAGTTTTCATTCATTTTTCTTGTGGGTGTAATTTGAAAACAGCCGTAGCATAGAGGGCTGTAAATCTTTTGCCTAGGTTTGCTTTGAGAGCTTTACATGTTTTGATAAGTTCAATGTTGTTTATGAACTGTTCGCCGAATATTTCGTTCTGATTAGATTTTCCTACGAGACAAAAACTGGCGTTTTAAACAACAGTGTGGCACACATAATATATAGTTGTATAAGAATTTTAAGCGAAATAACCACCTTTAATTTTTAATTGAAATTCTATAATGTCTTTTCCTTTTGGGTGTGTTGAACTTTTCCAAAAAAATTTTTTTCCAGGTGCTCGGCTGTTAATCTATGAAAGAAGATAAATTGAAGATTGATTGTCCAATCATCAGTGCGGATGATACTAAAGATACAATTTCGAATTACTTAAGACTTATGGCTGACGAGACAAGAGCAAGCTATCCCCGTAGATTAATTAAAAGGTTTCGTTCTAAATTCCGTACAGATTCAGAGTTCGACAGAAAGATTCCCGAGTTCTACTAGATACATTTAAAGAAGGTCGGGGGTTATATCGACCGAAACGTTGTGAAAATAACATTCAAGATGAGAACAGTAGTCCGAATAATCAAAATAGTACAAATTACCAATCCTCATCTAAAAAATTCCGAAACATAAACTAAATTTAATACAGTTTTCAGAAGTGGGTAATGATTTTTTTAGCGTTAGTTGGGCCACCCTGAATGGAGTTAATACAAGTTTATTTGTGTATTATTTGAATTATCCGGACTACCGTTCTCATATTGGATGTGATTCTCACAACGTTTCAGCCGATATAACCACCGACATCTTCGGGTGCAATTTTTTGAGCGTGCGAATCTTCACATAAATCCGTGCCGCAACGGATAAAGTGCTAAGTGATAAGCAGTTCTAAGTGAAAGTCTTCTGGAGATGAAGGTTCAAACCCCAGCACAGGCAATACTAAAATAAGAATATAATTAAGAATTTTCTCCCGTGGATTAAATAAAGTGCTCAGTTCAAAACACTGTACAGATTCCCGAGTTCACCAAAACACACCTGGAGAAGGTCGGAGGTTACATCGGCCAAAACGTTATAAGAATAACATCAAATATGAGAAGGATATTCCGATTAATCAAAATAATAAAAATTATCTATCTTCATCGTAAACATCCCGAAGCAAGTTCGTTTTGTTGTTATATGTAGGAAAAAATTTCAGACACAAAATTCCTGAAAATTTTTTGACCAGATCAAAAACGATAAATAGTAGTTCCTTTTTTCGCTTGTTTTCTTTTTTTGTGTGTGTGCGTAGAATTTTGTGAGCGGACGGGTTTAATCGGCCATTTTACTTACGTCACAGCCGGGAAGAAAACAAAAGGATTGTTTATTCAATAATTACGTGGTTTTCTTTTAAACAACCCTGTGATAGATACAAACACAAGGACATTTTGTTTTCTGCTCGCGAGGAATTCTTGTCTTTAAATTCATAACACAAGACAATGTTCCGGGTACATTTCTTCAATATTAGATTAAAAACGCTGTAACATGACACGCATTCTCCGAGGCAAATATGCCAATAACATGGTAATTCGTACCACAACTCTGACAAGCATTTATCTATGAAATTAAACTTCTATTGAAATTACGAAAGGTCTTAATCTAACAAATAAACTTATCTTGTCAGATTTTCAAAGTTAGACCCAAATAGTATTTAAGCCTACAAATAAAACTTTGCTTCAGACTGGCAAATTTTTATTTGTTATAGTTATACTATGTTACTGACAGTAAAATAACGTACTTCATTGCATTTTATTTAGAAATTGATCTAGTTTGCACCAGATGACTGGTAATATGACACATTTTAAAATAATAACCTAAAATCAGCAAAGATGATGACTCATATATTAAATTGAAGAATATAATAATTATTTACCTTATAACTAAAATTTTATTTTTTCCTGTATAAGTTTTAAGATGTGCAAAGAAATCATACTTTGCTTCTGACTAGCAAATTGTCATTTATTATTGTTATACCATGTTATTGGCAGCATAATAACGTAGTTAGCTACATTTTATTTAAACAATCATCTAGTCTAGCACAGATGACTGGTAGTATGACAATTTTTTAAATGATCATCTAAGAATCAGCAAAAGAAGATAACTCATATATTACCTGCATTGTACTTAAAAATTGATCTACTTTGCACCAGATGACTGGTAATATGACATATATCTTTAAATAATCACCTAAAATCAGCAAAGATGATCACTCATATTAAATTGAAGAATATAATAGATGTTGTTTACCTTATAAGTATAATTTTATTTATTTTCTGTATAAGTTTTAAAATATGCAAACAAATAAAAATTAAAAAAACTTCACTGCATCACGGATAAAGCCGAATCGGTACAGCTTATACGTGTTTCCAGCTCTCCTAAACACTAGCCCAGTCTAATAATACTAAATCATCAAGGTTGATATCACATAAATGCACCTTCAATTACATATTAGAGTCCTTTTCACTCGTTCCGTTATTCAATTTTTTTCTCTGTGTTCCTTTTTATGCTGCTTTTTTCTCGACATTAACTCTTTTGTATTGTTTCGATTTTTCGGACTAATATTCTCATCTTGGTTTTTATATTTACAACGTTTCGGCCGATATAACCTACGACCTTCTTCATGTGCATTTTTCGAACTTGGGAATCTTCATGTGAAACTCGGAACCTGGACGGAATTTCGAAATTGACGCTTTATTTAATCCACAGTGTGGTAAAATATTCCTTTTCAATCAGCCTCGACGGGGTAGGTGTTAATTAATGTTATTCTTAGTTATTATCGCCTGTCGTAAGGATCGAACCTTCAACCTGAACTTAGAACTTATCATAAATCAACGCTGTTAATAATTACGGTATTGATAAAAAAAACGCAACGTTGTGAATATGAAACACAAGTTTAAAATAATTGCATAAAAATTCCCTATAATATGAATTATCAATGATTATCTCGAAAATTCCAAAATTCACTGTTTTATTTCTTGTTTTTTTTCTGATCTAACACGTTAACGTATGTTTGTCTTCGCATCACTTATTTAAATCTACATTTTATATTCTAAGTCAATACTAACATTGTCATTGGAGTTAGTATTATTAGACAAGGCTTCTATTCAGAAATTATAGAGAAACATAATAGGTTATTTTAACCCTCTGGTGAATACCATTCGATAAATATTTAAGTTTATCAAATACAGGGTGGGCAAAGAATAACTACCACAATTTCAAATTTATTAATTGGTTATTTTTAGACATTACAAAATGCTTGTACAAAAGTCTGATTAGCATAATGAAATGCGTGTAGGGCCGATGTTGCTTTTCTGATACTGAACGCAAACCGCAATATCCTTAAAGAGTTGTTACGAAGTATGAAGAGTGGTTTTAAATCGAACGGTGCAACTGCCCATACTTTAAATATCTCAGTAGAATTGCTGCGGGACACTTTGGTATCATCTCATCAGTAAGCGTGACCCGTAATATGCTTCGCACTCACTGGACCATACTACTCAAGATATTGATCTGTGAAATTATCTAAAAAATAATATCTATCAAGCAATCCATAGACTATTCCAAAACTGAAGATGGTCGTCGAAGCAAAAATCAGGGCACTGCCACGAAATGGGTGTGTTATAGTTATTGCCAATTTGGCACGTCGTATCCAAGTGTGCATATATTTTTTTAAAACTTATATTCATCCTAAATAAGGCATATTGCCACTGAGACGTAAGAAGCTATTGTGAATTAGATGCCAAATTTATAGGGGCATGCTAAGTGGGGAGTTGTGCAGCGATATCTGTTCACATTACATTTAAATTTCTACATGTTTGTACCGTCAGGGAAACAGGGAGAAGGGAGAAAATTTCAAAGGCAAGCAGTTTGTAGAAAGGGTCTATTAGAGTAGAAAGCTTTCCGGTATCTGAGGACCTCTACAGTTAAGGAGTTGGATTTTGCCGATTGTCTGGCTTGTCAGGAGTATTTACGCTGAGGGAGCACAAGTTCGTCAGAGCACATTCCATTGAATATTTCGGCGATGGGACAGAGACTGGAGCTTGGTAGACAGTGTCGGATCTATTAGATTAAAAGCTCTTTTTCAAGCCCTGTCTAAGAAGGGAGAGACTAGTGGTTGGTGCAGCAGCCAAGATGTTTCAACAATACTTCGTTCATGAGCGAATGGTGGCTTTATATAAATATAGCATACTGGAAAGTGAGATAAATTTTCTAGCCCGGTAGAGGGAGCCCACCTTCTTTGCAGCAGACTTGCCAGTGTCTTCTATGCATGCGTTTCAGTTCATTTTGATGAATATTCGTTTAATAGTAAATAAGAAATAATAATGTGTTAGTCACGTATACGCGACAAAAACAAAGACACATACACAAACGCACGAGGAGTGGTAACATAATTTTACTTATATAGATATTACATAACATTTATTTATACTTTGTGTATCAGAAGGCTATCCTCCCAGGAATTACCTCCTTCGCGACGAAAGGGTTTAGTGCTTCTCGTTTGATTCATCCTCATTTGTAATGAATACCGGTGGAACCATCCAGGATACTTTGTGAAAACAATCAGTGTTTTTTTAGGGGAGAGGGTTCGATACCCAAGATTAAACCGACCTCTTCTGTTGCTTGTTCGCCCCGAACAAAGTATATATGACAACTGAAGTTTAAGGGGTTACTGTGATAGCGACCAGAATTATAGGAAGGCAACTTGGATGGGGAGTTTGGCAGCACATGTTTGTTCACATTACATTAAGATGTATGTAGGTCGGTGCAGTCAGGGTAGAAAAAGAGAGCATGGAGTGAATTCCAAAGGAAAGCGGCCCGAGGAAATAATCATCAAACTAGAAAATCTTCCAGAATTTAGGGACATCTACAGTAAAGGGGTGTGATTTTACTGTAAGTCTGGTGGGCCGCGGTTATTTTGGGGGCAAGGGTACAAGTGCCGTAAGTTCATCGGAGAACATTTCATGGAAGTACTGGTGAAACAAGCACAGAGATTGAGTGGCATCCAGCTTTTGTACTTACATCACACAGCTTATGTCTCTAGGTACACTTTTTCCGTACTCGAAATATTTAGTGGTTATTAAAAGAACCTTATCAATAACAAACGCGGTTATGCACGACGTTTGGTACTGAGTGACAGAAGAAGGCAAACATTTATTTTAGCCATTTTCTCATTCAATGTTTTCTTGAATGGTGTCCAATGGAGAACCCTGTAACGGCGCCGCATGTGATAACGCATGAGTTACAAGAAGAATGGTTTTGACTCCGAGTATGAAAACAGAAGTGATTTTGTGTTGAAACAGAGAGAGAGAGAGAGCGAGAGAGAGAGAGCGCGAGAGAGAGAGCGAGAGAGAGAGAGAGCGAGAGAGATGGGAAGGGGCGGAGGAAGAGAAACAAACATAAAACGAGAATAATATAAAATAAATTAAATTTTAATTACAAGTAAATATCCTAAAATCTGCATTTATTACTTGAAGAATACCCGTCACATTACGGGTAAAAATAATTTCTCCAACAAAATAGTTCTGCACCACTTTTATGTCGTTTTACGAATATTGAAACTAAAATATAGTTTTACTAAATCTTATGTTTAAAATTTTTATTCCAATTTTAGAAAAATCCGTTATAAGTTTTTGATTCTCGAAAATATCTTAAATTTAAAGCTTACGCGTTAGGGGTCTTCAGGAAAAAATACATTCAGGGAATTTTGCTTAATCGGTGTATAATGACTCTGAATCTAATAAAATGCAAAACTGAGATGTCTTAATATTTAAATAAGAGGATGTGTCCATATTATCCACCTTTAAAATACGCCAAAGAAACTTAAATGTGGAAAATATGGATAAATTGATTTCTAATACCTATGGTTCAAATTTCACAAAGCGCTCCCACGCACTCTCTACCCCCTTTTCGTAGAACTAAATTAAACTAAATATAGGTCACATTACTCATCCGTACACCTAGCAGATGTGTTCTTCAATTCATAATTATAAGTTAATTAGTTTAAGAGTGAATCCTGTCCATACACATATATGAACGTATACACATTTATATATATATATATATATATATATATATATATATATATATATATATATATATATATATATATGATTTATACAAATAAGTCTTCTGTTGGTGTAAACTTGCTATTATGATGAGGCGCATGCTGATGATCGCTTAAAGAGTGGGATTAGTCTTGTTTCAAGCATTTCTTACTTTAAAAAATGCTTCACGGGCAGGCATTTCTTGTAAACTTTAATATCTTAATGTGTTTTCATGGTATTTGAAAATAGTCAAGCAATGACACGGCTGGAGCACGATTTGCAGACATGATCACGTCTGTTATTGAAATATTGGAATATTTTCATCTGGGAGCTCATCGGGCGGGAAAACTTCTATATACACAGAGAGATTGAGGTTCTTCGGGTTAAATCATACAAATATATTCATTTCTGTTTTCTAATGAAACTATCCCTGTGGTGTTGTTCACACAGTTACAGTTGATACAGAAGACAGATAGACTACACACACACCTCCATATATATATATATATATATATATATATATATATATATATATATATATATATATATATATATATATATATATATATGGGAGTGTGTTGGGGTGCTTGAAGAAAAAGTATCTCACTATAAACTTTAAACGAAAACCCAAGCAACTCAATAAAAACACGAATTCATAGTTTAATGTAAACATATAAGGAAATATCTTCTTTGTCATATGAGCCCTGATTAAAATACATCATTACAAATAAAAATCACATAAACAGACATAAAAAGTATTATAACCTAGAATACAAACGTAATGAAGTATTGAAGTAAAAGCTCATTCCAATTAACCAGAAAAGCAAATAATAACAAGAATCGCTTCCTTAATTGCTAAAAGTCGTACACCAAACTAGAAACTACCCGATGCAAAGGGGAAATAACCTTATAAAAAGCTATACAGGTTTATCTGTCCATAAAAGAAAAAGAATATACGTGAGAATTATTATTAATTAACAACTCAAAACAGAAAAAATGGAATTAAGTGAAGTACAAATATAAGAAATAAAAACAAAAAGAACAGTTTTGCACCACTTTTATCTTTTTTCCGAAGATTAAAACCAATATATAATGGGATTAAACCTTATATTTAGAATTCTTATTCTAATTTTGATCAAAAGCTCTTACATGATTTTGATTCCAGATATGTCTAAAATTTAAGGTTTTAGCTTAATAAGAAATTTATGGCTTAAGCTTAATCAGAAATTAAAATTTAGGAAATTTTGCTTAATTTTTGTCTTATGAATAAGGATCAAATTTAATGCAAATCTGAACTATTTGAATTTTCAAATTTCACACAAATCGTAAGTATCTGAATTTACATGAAAAGCTTACGCCTTATTCTGTCCCGTTTGCATGAAACCTCATCAAAATAAATATAGTCAATATTATTCACTCTTACGCCGTGTTTCAAAATTAATAATAATTGGTCCAGTAATTTAGGTGTTTTTCCTGTACACCATATATATATATATATATATATATATATATATATATATATATATATATATATATATATATATACTAAGGCAGAAAGTCATTATCCAAGCAAGTGTTGTTGAACGTTGTTGAACGTCACGAGAAAGTTTCGTGACGTTCAACAACGCTTGCTTGGATCAGTTTGAGCCGTTCAATAATTAATAATATATATATATATATATATATATATATATATATATATATATATATATATATATTATTAATTATTGAACGGCTCAAACTGATAGGTTTGTATACTTCCTGTGCAGTAAAACTTAAGTTGACTACAGACATGCTAATCTATAATGTAGAAATAGCATATAAAATAAGGAAAAACTGATAGTAAAAACCTGGATGAAAAGAAATGGATAGGTCAGCACAAGAAAAAAAAGCGGTTAGTAAAAACACCTATTTATATTTCCTGTGATTTGGAATAACTACCTAAGTCGATGATGTACGATTTAAAAAAAATAATAACAAAACACACATGGTGTGTGGATGCTGCGACTTGAACCTATTAAGAGTTAACAGCTTGATTAGTATAAAAAATGATGATGAATACGGACTGTAATCCAGGCACTACTTGCCTTAAAATTTCCGTTTTTCTCTTTTTCTTTGTTTTTTTTTGCTAATATACAAGTACTAAAGATAGCCACCCCCAGGAAATAAATGTATATGATACAAGAGCATTTTATAAATAGCTTCGTAGTAAGCCGAAACAATTGTATGGTGCAAATAAAAACAGTTTTTTGTGAAATTGTGTCGAATCTGTTCTTTCTGACATTTGATGTGGTTTAAATGAAATAAAAATATTTTATACCATAGCTATATCTTCACACTATTCAGCTATTACAATTGCATCATATTATAAAATTTATATTTTAAATATTAAAACTTTAAATATCAATACATACATATAAATATATATATGCATATATAAATATAAATATATGTATATAAATATATAAACATACCTAATTTTTATATGCACTCCATAAATGTAAAAAATTACAAACAAAAAGAATGTGCTCATCTTACTTAGCGTGTTGCCCTTAATATATAATTTAAACTTCAGAATGATCCGTTCATTAGTTTAGCAGATTATCCTGCACAACGATATATATATATATATATATAAAATAAAGTATTATAACACGAAATTACATAATCATCGATGCAATAATTTATTTCAACCTATTGGTTTTTTCAAGCATCCGATCCAGACGATTACATTTTTCAAACTGAAAAAAAGAATTAAATTCACACTCGACAATTCAAATATAATTGGAGAGAGAGGTGGTAACAACCTATTTAATACATATTTAGTGAGAGGGGGAAATTTGAAGCATATCTAATCTTTAAGTATAAATTGAGAGGGGGAATTGCATAATTTAATACAGACCGTGAGGGGGAGGCCATATGTATAATTAGAAATTGTAAAATTGGGCATAGATGATGATGGAGGAGGGGGGTTATGTTTTTCAAAAGAATCGGGTCGTGTCAAAAATTAATAGTATTAACCCTCGTCTCATTGTTTGATGACACCTACTGTCTAGCGATCAATGTATATTGTGAGTGGAGGGGAGAACCTAAAAAGGAAAAGAAAGTGGATTTGAAAGTATATACCGACTAAATTCTGAGACAATCTCACTCACGTACACATACACAGGCATGCATAAACACGTACACATAATATGTACATACATACCCACACACCCACACACATACAATTATACACAAACATGCATATATATATATATATATATATATATATATATATATATATATATATCAAAAACACACATAGTTTGAACGACCGACTACTGCTTCAAACCCGGTCAGCTTTCCTCAAGGAAATACTAAATTATCAAGCCAGTTGGAAAAGAGAGGAAAAAAAACAAAAAAAAAACGAAGAATCAAAAAAGAAAAAGAGAAAGAGGGAAAGATATAAGAAAGAAAAATCACAGACACGGCCAAACTTCACCGGCTGTACACGTGTCAAACCCCTAAGTCATCCTCAAGGCGAGAAAAAGAGAAATCTTTTTATATTGTGATCTCAGACATACCTATTATCTAACACACGCACACACATTCTATTATACACATGCATGCATATATATATATATATATATATATATATATATATATATATATATATATATATATATATTTATATATATATATATATTTCGTGATATTTTGGGGAGTACAAAATGTTATAGCAAGCATGAAGGAAAGACAAGTCTTTCTCGTTCATGATTAAAAGTTCATGATTAAAAGTTAAACATTTGTTGGACTCTACTATCCAATCTCAACGTTGTGCTATCGACGTAGTCGGCACTCCAACCACATTTAAAATGATAAATTACATTATTCTTATGATGGGGAGGGTAAAACGCATTTTCAAGGGGATACCAATAACAGTTTTGTAGAGAATACAACACGCACATTAGAAACAAAATAGCAATTTTCAACTGTTGAGATGATTTGCTTAGCGAATTCGACACTTACTATACCTAGCCAAGGTAAACGAATGTCAATCCGACATTTATCGTATTTGATTTGATTTCGGAAAAAATATTTATTTTCTCTTTGATGACTGATCTAATCACATCAAGAGGATAGCCATTATTGAACAAAGTATTCGTAATAAGTTGTATTTCTTCGTCCAATTTTGATTTTGAACAAATCATAAGGACTCTGTGTGTTAGGGTCCAAATTAAGTTTACTTTTCGTTTGTTAGGACAAAATGAATCCCAGCGACTTTGAGATTGGATAGTAGAGTCCAAAAACAGATACTAAGTAAAATTAGGAATTGAATCTTCCGTTCAACGGACGTTCTAAATAACACATACGGGTCTTCAATTACAGACCATTTGCTTAAAAAACCCGCCGTGCACTAGGAATTTCAGCATTGACTCCTTTGCAATCCTAAGCCATGCTCATTCACTATATCATCTAAAAATCATGTAGACGATCCACGTTCGTCTAAAATGTCCCTCCCTTTGTAAGCAAAGGGAGTGTCTATTGGGATAAGACATTATCAGTCTCTAAAATACATCCCCGATTGTACGTACATAATAACGATGTTTTCTTTTAAATATATACAGCTTTTTCTTTTAGTCTATTCCCTCTTCTGATCCCCTTTTTAAATCCCTCGATACAGTCTTTGTTAAGAGAGTTCGACACCGGTCGGCTCCTTTTTGTTTTAACTTTTAACCATGAACGAGAAAACTTGTCTTCCCTTCATTCTTGCAATAATATATATATATATATATATATATATATGCAGGATTATTTCCTAAACTAATGAACGGATATTTATGAATTATTTAATATATATTCTAGGCAGCACGCCGAGTAACATGGACACATTATTTTTCCTGTAAATTGTAACATTTAGGAAGCACACAAACACACACACACACACACACACATATATATATATATATATATATATATATATATATATATATATATATATACATACATACATATATATACATATACATATAAATATAAAGTGAGGTAGGTATGTATATATATATATATATATATATATATATATATATATATATATATATATATATATATATATATATATATATATATAAATATATATATATTTCATTCTACTGGTTACAGTCCGAAACTAATGAACAGATCATTATGAATTTTGGAATATATATTCTCGACAGAACGGTGAGTAACATAGGAGTATTGCTTGTTTTTTCTAAACTTTATCATTTAGGTCCCAAAAAAGGCGCACTCTCTCCAAAAAAACTTTTAAAGTAAGTTATATAAAAAATATTTAACAGAAAAACATTTTTTTCTAAATTAAATTTTGAGTTATATTAAGTAATATATTGTAAAAGGTTCGGTGCGCGCGCATCAATGTCAATTGTATAAAAGTGTTTAATAAAATCTTAAACAATGAAGTTATTATAAATTATGGAATATGTATTAAGGGTGAGCAACAGAAGTAAATTTTTTTGTAAACTTTACCATTTAGAGAAGTGCAACCGAAACCGTACTATAGCCCATCAAAATCATTAAAAAACATTAACTTTTAAAACTCATGCTATATTAATTGCTTATACCCGTCCTGGGACGAGTAATTTACTAATATATATATATATATATTCACAGAGGAACTAGTTTATGTTTCACAGCTCTTTAGTGACAAGCATCGATCTCAAGCCAGGGATCGAACCTACAACCATCTAGTCGATAGTCGGCAGCTCTTACCACTAGGCACTATTGGTAAATGATATCTATAATATTTTATCTAAACATTTACCGCCACTTGACAGTGCTTTATTTGTTTATTTACAAAGAACTTTACATTACGCTAAACAGTAGCAGGCAATATAATGATATATATATATATATATATATATATATATATATATATATATATATATATATATATATATATATATATGCTCAACCCGGGAAGGGATGCTTATATATAGTATCAGACAGGCAGTTTCGTTATATAACAGATCTACTGTGTTGCTAGACGATATATATATATATATATATATATAGGCTAGACGGACTGAACAGCTTTGATACAGCGAAACAGTATTTCATGTGCGTATATTTAAGCATGCATGGGTTATCTGACAGAATGTTGAGAAGAAAATAAACGAAAAGATAAATCAAACAAAAATATCTAATATTTCGCCTGCTTTATTCAAAGAACTTCATTCAAAGAAATTTATTTTAAGAACTTCATCAAAGTAACAAAGACAGAAGTTGATTCCTTCCAGACAGAGACAAATTACTTGTATAATGAAAACAAATATTTTGTCCCTTTTATTTACCAAAACTTTATGAACAGAAACACGATTATACAAGGGAGACATTTTTAGAGGTAAGTATGTTTGGGTCATAGTCAGGAGTTGGTAGGGAGCGAAAAAGGGTTTATTGGAGATAAGGAGACGGCTGTTAATAAGGGGGAAATGAGCAAAATGTTAATCAACGTAACATTTTTTTAATTTGATATGTCTTCAGTAGTTGACGGTTATCTACTTAAACTTTTTTCTCTCTTTTTACACGCATATCTATATATAAAAGTGAATTGTAGTTTGAATCGTAGCTTGAAGCATTGCTTAAGTATATTGATATATGACAATGCAGAAAATCGGAATGTTGAAAGTAGAGAGGAACAAAAATAATCGAAACTAATATTTGTGGTATTAATCTTCACAATTATCTATTTATTTTTCAATAACTCTTTTACATAAAAATATTAAAAAATGTCAAACATATTAATAAAATCTAGGATGAGAGGAATCTTTTGATATTTCGGTAGAAATCCTCTTCTCAAAAAAGAAAAACAAATGTTCTTTCCGTCTACGGGAAAGAAACGTCAAATATTGCTGCCCATAATGACAAAAATACGCAGGTATTATTTGATTTGTTTATTTAATTATTCAATTTATTTTTATTTTTAAATCCAAAACGAGTTTGACATTATATATATATTTTTTAAATTTCGTTTTACTTTGTAAATAAAGGTTAAGTATTATTCAATAAACGTTTCTCTCAGAAAACGTTTCTCTCAAGAAAACATTACTCTTAGAAAACAGTATTCTTATAAAACATTACTCCCAAGGGAAATTATTCTTAGAAAACATTACTTTTAGAAAACTCCACCCCAGAAAATATTACACTTGGAAAACATTACTCCTAGAAAACATTACTCTTAAAAACATTACTCTTAGACAGTGATTATTTTCTTTTCTCAGATTGACCAATTTAATGAACTTATAGATACTAGAGCATGACATGGCCAGCATATTAATAGGATCTCCCGTCTAGCCGAAGTAAGGGCCGAAGTAAATTGTTGCATATCGCCCGGCTACGGACTACTCAACAACCAGGACCCCGTCCTAAGGCATCACAGGTCGCCACCCACTTCATACAGGTGGTCACGTTCACAAGGGGGTATTACCTCTCTACATGGACTTGCAATCGGCGAATTCGTGGTGCCACCGACAGGGCGATTAGATTAGTATAATTAGAGAGGAAAGGGGGCAGCCACAATTTTACGTTTTACTGTCATTAATTAAAATCGAATTTCATTTGATAAGAGACGTAATTTGTATGCACCGGTGTCAGAGCTGTTTTAATTAACTAATTATTTGATATCGATGCCATTTTTGTCACCCACAGAAAATGTTATCAATTTTAAAATGGACAATAAATGAATACATTATAATGTGTTGATTGTTTTACAAATATAATATAATAATTTTATTAATATAGATGTTACCCACAAAAGGGAGCATCGCTATCAGTACAGCTGCTTTTGTATTTTAATATCATCAAAGTCATCATAACTTTATTTTAGATAGAATAACTTTCACATACTACATTGCCATTTTAAATGAATTCATATGAAATCAAATGTAATATTAAATCGGGTAAGAACAGGAAATAAGATTCTTCCAGGGGGTTCGACGTTCTGTCTACTATTTAAAGAATTGACTTGCCGTAGCACGATATAAACAAGCAGGTTCGTGCATATAATTCTTTTCCCTCTAAACACGAAGAAATACACTCTTTGCTCTGTTAATCTAACTAGAAGTCAACGTATATCCATGAATTTGTAATCAACCGAAGCTCACAAAACTGTACTACGTTGATAATAATAAAATTATTACTGAAACTCGGTACCGGAAATATAACTTGGAATTTTCCCAGCTTTTTTTCTTTTGCAGTAAACGATTTAAAGAATTAAATTGTCGTAGCCAAATATAAACAAGCAGGTGTGTGCGTCAAACTTTAAAAATATTTCCTCTTAAATCAAAAGAAAAAAATTATCTGCTTCCCTGATACTAAACGTCTGTGCATGTCTATAAATTTGTAATCAGTAGGAGCGCTGTAAACCTCTCTTCATTAATAATGACTTTTTATGAAAGTCGGCAGCCGGCAACGTGTTTGTATAAATAAACTTATCTGATTACGAGTACAAATCTATGTATTTGACCTGATTTTGAAACATTTTAAACGGTTTCTTATAAAATGATTCAGAATACTTTAAGGATTTGTTTCAGTTTCTTTCGAAATCCTATTTAAAAATAATTTCGTAAAAGAAATGAAAAGAAACGGTATCCAGGTAAATTACTGGTAGGGACAAATACCATATATATATATATATATATATATATATATATATATATATATATATATATATATATATATATATATATATATATGTATGTATGTATAAAGGTAATGAGTTATAAGAATAAACATTGGAAAAAGTACAATATTTTTAAATCATCAACTAGTTCAAACAAAGAATATATAAATAAACTTTTTTTTCCTTAACTCATGGATTTTTAAAAATGTATGCTTTTATCATCAGAAGAGATCATAGGGATAAAACAATAAATTTATATTACTTTTTAGCACAGATTTAAAAATATAAAAATATAAAATACAGAAAGAATATTTTAAAAAATAAAAAGTATACAAAGTTCTTTTCGAGCAGAGTATTTTGATTCAATAAATATTGTAAATTTTCCAATTGTTATCCTCATCACGAATTTCCTTATATTATTGCTCTATTTTGTATATTGAACATTGACTTTCAAGAAAGGGTATAATTCAAAGATAAAACTTTATTTTTATAGTCATTATCATTCAATTCACATTATATCATATATATATATATATATATATATATATATATATATATATATATATATATATATATATATATATAACTTCTTTTGTAAGACGATAAGAAAAATCCCAGTAGAGTGATCAATTAATTGAAGAAAATCAAAATGAAAAGCGTAAAATAAGTATTATTTTATATTCGGTACAGAAAATCAGTCAGCATCTGTACCATTGGTTTCAGGTTCAGATGGTGTTAACCTTCCGGCCATCTCCAGCTTTGTTGTCACTTAATAGTTTGCTGATTTTCTGAGTGTTTTGTATAGTTCCTTCTACTACTTTTGCTCTCAAAACCTTCGCGAATGTTTCCAATAATTAAATTTTCAGCGACAAGATTATCCATTTTCTTTACCAAATTACAACGATGCTGAAAATAGCCGGAAGGTTAACATTTTCTGAGCTTGAAAGCAATGGTACTGATGCTGTACTGATTTTCTGTAGCGAATAATATATATATATATATATATATATATATATATATATATATATATATATATATTTGATTATATTTGTTATTATTTTGACAATAGAGAGAATTTGGACAAGTTCAATAATCTTAGGTTAAGCATTTACCTAAATACTATAAGGGACTGACCTCAGTTACATTGCATGTTGTACTCTATATATGTGGGGATGTCTATATATAATTTATTTTTAAAAGAATAATCCATTATCAATTAACCTAAATTCATCCACGCTGAAGAGCCGTAGACGACGAAACACTCTCTTGTGGATAATTATTTCATATATGTATACATCTTAATAAATATTCTGAGTTTATTATTTTATAAGCAAACGATAAAAAGAAAAAGATAATTATACTGAAGGAATATGGCATTTTTGTGGTTGACGGTTTTGATTTGGGATTTTTCTGGGTTTTGTTTGTTGGAGACAAAATTCACTGACAAAGCTTCTGGAAAACATATCTTGAGTTTATATAGTATCACGAAATGATGTGTTTTGTAAAGAGCGAAAACAATTGTATGCATAAAAATAGTCTTAAAACTGTGTGTAGTGTTGTTGCGTGTTTATAGCATGTGTGAAGATATTTAAATGGTTTCTCTGATGGATTGAACATTCTGTTTCCAGTTCCGTAGATAATTATTATCAGCTTTGATAACATAGAATGTATGAACGCAAAATACAGATATCCTTAAACATGTTTAATCATATATATATATATATATATATATATATATATATATATATATATATATATATGTGTGTGTGTGTGTGTGTGTGCATATATATCTATATCTGCTTAGTATTGCAATTTGAAATGTTTAAAGAGTAAAATTACTAACGATTAAATAGCTTGGAACAGTTTTTTTTACTTCTTTCTCTCTCTGTTCTCTGTCTGTCTGTCTGTCTCTCTATATATATCTATATATCTTTAATCTCTCTTCGTCACTTTTTTCTACCGTTCTCTCTCTAAATCTCTTTATAGTCGAATGTTGGTCAGGTAAAGACAACAGAAAAAAAGGAGAAAAGAAGAGCGAAAATAATAATTCATGAGTTTTTCACTTTTTATCTTCTATTTCACAGTGAATTTTTAAACATTTGTCCTATTAAATGTTTTCCCGGTGTCCAGCGAAACAGTGAGAGTTAATGTGGAAGTGAGAGGATAAAAGCTCTTCGCCTTCCTCTATTTATGATTAATCAAAAATAACATATCCAACAGGATAAAGTATTAAAATATTAACATATGAAAATTCGTCGGGAATAGAATTTTTTTAATTTTTTAACAACATAGATTAATATTTGCCTTATATAACTGACATAACATACTTTATTACGTGGTGTGTAGTAAAAATAGCTATTTAATTTTCAAAACGATACAGGGGAAATGGTATTTACGAGACAAAGAAAAATCTTCACAGCTTATATTGCTTATATTAATATTAATGTGTCCATTCCTCATGGCTGTTGCTAATAACGTAGTAGTTAAGATCTTCGACAGTCGAAAAAACTTTCTAGTTTCGATCTAAACTTGAAACATCTGACTGTCTAGCCATACGGAAAATTTGCGATACAACGAAAAGCCTGTCTGTGGATGACTATATATATAATTCAAGAGATGAAATATGAGGATAAAAAATTGTAAAGATACAATATTTATTTAAACATCAGAATTTTTATCCTCTGATAAAAAGATTTTGTCTTTAAAAATACATGGATTAAGGATATGAAACTCCTTGCTTTAAACTTCTGATGTTTTAATAAATATAGTATTATTACTATTTTTTATTCTTATCTTTCATCTCTGTAATTGATTGCTCTATTCAATATATTGAGCTTTATATTATCACCATAGAGTATTATCAAACAATAAATCGCTTATCTTTAATTTACTATTCTAATATATATATATATATATATATATATATATATATATATATATATATATATATATAAACATGAACAAAAGAGGAAAGCATACATCATAAACATGATACAACACCAACCATTATATGGAAAATAGAGTTAAATAAGTTTTCTTTTCGAATTTTAAGCGAAAAGCTATGTCTAAGTTAAATGAAAGTTGGATGCATTTTATTTTTTTAGCCTGATTAATTTTTATACACTGATGAAGCTTTCTCGTGAATATCGGTGATATTTTGTATATCAAATAAATGTATGCTCTTGGAATAGGCAGGAACAATTGTTTTTAAATAAAAGTGTTTTGACGGAAATATCGAATGTTTCTCTGAATAATTAAGTTTTTACATAGTGTTAAATTAAAAGCTCTAGTCGTCCGCTATTGAACAACAAAACCTTTGCGTTAACTTCAAGAAAATAAATAAATATATATATATATATATATATATATATATATATATATATATATATATATATATATATATATGATAAAGAATGGGAAAAGTGTGCCGACGTAATGGAAATTGAAAAAGTAAAACCAAAAAATATTATTTATATATTCATCAACGTTTCGTCTTTATTACAAGACTTTCGCAGGATGATTGTCTGAAAAAAAACAAACACAGGTACCAAATGTTTGAAACACCTGCCACTACCTCTATTTCAAATATTTGGTACTTGTTTTTCTTCAGACAGTCATCGAAATGTTGATGAATACATAAATAATAGTTGTTGCTTTCCTTTTTCAATTTCCATAAGGAGTGTCTCCCTACAACACACACAGAACAAGTATATAGTACCTATATTGGCCATACTACAACAACTCTCTCTCTCCTTCTCTCTCTCTCTCTCTCTCTCTCGACGTCTAACATACCATTTATTCGATACCAGCGCCATCGAACGTCACATTACCTCACATAACAAAAGACTACAGTCGGTCGACATACGGAAAATATTAACATTTAACACCAAAATCATACACAAAAATAATTGCATGAACCGACTTAAAATACTAGAAGCAATATTCATTAAAACCAAGCAGCCCAATATTAACAAAATAGGTTCCAACACCGGTACCAACATACTAAATGTATTTCATAATTAAATGAAAATAAAGTAATGAAAAAATAAAAAATGAATAAATTAAATAAAATAAATATATAAATAATAAATTATGAAACCAAATAAACAAACAAACAAAATAATAAAATAAAATATAATATAACAAGACAAAACTAAACATACAATAATAATAATCAACTAAACCTCGTTTCCTTCATTCACCCTTCAAAATACCTATAAAAAACGATAACACAAGTCTTTTCATTTATAATAAAAAAAACCTACTCCCGAGGACAACCAAAATGGTCGAAAGCGCTAGAAAAATGACCGAATTACGAACAATCGGTGAAACCCGAAAGATTGCTAGACGCCTCAAAAACCTTAAAAAAAGTTATGCACACACGAAAATTCCGTGTTGTTCAACAAAGCCTGTTTGAGTAATAACTTGCTGCCTAAATATATATATATATATATATATATATATATATATATATATATATATATATATATATATAAAGTTAGTGTATGTGACATAATGAGAGAGAGAGAGCTCTAAAATATAGTAATAAAGGTGATTGTTGTGCTCCCAACCTTGAAGCAGCTGTCGACAAAGTATTCATAAAACATAGTTTGAATAAAAACAAAGAAAACGGAAAGAAAAAGAAACCAAAAACGAAAAGTATCATTGAGTGACTTCTGAACCTCTTGTGATTCTTCGAATAAAAAGACAGAACAGACTTACAGTTATACAAAAAACTGCCGTACGATGGAAACACTTACATCGAGAGACAGAGAGGGGGCGAGAGGAAGAGAGAGTGTTAGAGGGAGAGAGAAAAGGATGAAAAGTGTTACCTCGTAAGGTATTTTGGCCTAAGATCAAAGCAAATAACTTTTTAACCGACACTGCCGCCTTTTCTTCATTCTTTAATTCTTTTTTTTTCTTTTTAGTTGCTAACGATGATGCGATTCTTTTGTTCTTGCTTTCTTTCTCTCCTGTTTCTGGTGAAAACGTTATTCTTTCTTTCTTCATTCGTTTAATTATGGCCTTTCTTTTCTTGGTGATGATAATCTTTTATTTGTTCCTCTTTAGTACTATGGTATCGGCGATGACCACTATGTTTGTAACGCCCACCAGTCTATCACCTTGAACACAGAGGTCTAACGTAATGGCATCCACTAAAATTAAATCTACTATTAGAAAATTAAACATCTATGTTCAAGTTGGATGGCATGAAATTAATCAACCAGTGTAATATACATTTTGTCTCTATTTCAATATATATATATATATATATATATATATATATATATATATATATATATATATATATATATATATATATATATATATTGTTGAATATAACAGACAACTTATGTCTGGATATCCTTTCAATACTCCGAATCAGAATCTTAGTTTCGGGTGGGAATTAACCGATGAATCTGCTATCGTTTTTATTTGTGTCCCAAGTACTTTCAGACCCATCCGAGTCCATCTTCAGGGGAATAATGATAATCAGGTACCGACCATGTGTTAGTATTATAGATGGTTTTGGTGGGAATTATGTAATAAGTACGAAACTATAGTTAGAATTATAGACATTTCAGTATATTATTACCGGTATTAAAGTTAATTCTGTCAATTAGGGTGTTTTGGTTTTTATATATAGGGCTTCTAATATATGGAGTTTTTGTTTGTTAGTACTATATTCTAAGATTTTGGTATTTTCTACTAAGAGTTTTCTTAATTCCGATCGGGGGCAGAAACGGTCGTTAGTTAATTGCCGAAACGAAGATTCCGATTCGGAGTATTGAAAGGATCTACCAAAGGATATCCAGACATAAGTTGTCTGTTATATTCAACAATACTTGCCTGCAAGAGTATTGATTTACTTCTCTCCAGGAGTTAGGCACAAGGCCAGTTTTTATCTCACTCCCACAAGTAAGATGTGACCCAAGGTCGGGTCGAGAAAGTGGGGTTTAAAAATTGCCTGGGCAGGCCCGTCGGCATTCCACGGTAGAGGCGCCTCAGGCAGTAAGCAATAAACTTACTCCTCCCCAATTGTTTCAAACTGCAAGCTCAATGAAGCTACGTTTCCGGCTCCGGAACATGTATATAGAGCATGAAATTGGTTGAATTCCAATGACCAAGATGAAACGTCAATCTACAATCACAATGTTTTATTTATTTTTTTGTTTTTACGAAAGCTTATATTTTTATTTTGTTACGACCGTTTCGCAACTAGTAAACAATGATACAGTACTTAGCTGTTACAAACTGCTCATCAGAGACCTTGGTTTAATTATTACAATAAACATACTGGTCCAAAGCAAAAAAGATGAATGAAAACAGCGAAGAAAACATGCAAAACTCACGTTGAAGTAGACTATTTGAATATATATATATATATATATATATATATATATATACAGATTTACAGATAATAAAAAATGTATAGCAAAAGCCTTTTTACAATTGTTTTAAGTCAATTTATTCTAGACTCTATATTGTAATAAAATAAGACTGTAATTTATAATTTCTTATTGCTTCATGCAAAGGTTTGAAACAACAAATTAAAAATAAATGAGTAAGTTTGCCTAAAAAATTCCATGAAAAATATTTCTAATATGATATACACAAATTATTAATTATCACATTTTAGCTTCAGAAAATATATTTTTTAAGTTTTTAATCCTCAAAATCCTCCTGTTGTTATTATCGGAGAAACTGTTTCATGTCTTGTTTTTTTTCGAAAACATCGTTTATTTATATTCTTTATTAATTAGTGAGTTCCAATAATTACATGGTAGTAAATTATATATTTTGCTTTTTAAAATTATTTCTAAATTTATTGGATAAAAGGGAGACAAGTATTAGGTTTTTTTACTTTTAAAATGTAAATGTACATAAACGGATATAAAACTTATGATGTTTTATAATTGGGAAATATATTACTCGCTCTGATCGCTAAAAGTTGATACATACCTTTTTCTTTTGAATAGGTTAGTTAACTGAAGCATATACTTATAAGGTTATATATGTTACAGGAATACACTATATTTACCAAAGTATAAATAATTGAAGGTAAAGAACTACAAGAAACAAAGAAAACGTTTAAATGGTAAAATAATTTATTTAATGTAAACTTATGTTGTAATTGTTCTGAAATCAAAATAAAAATTTGAATGTTACCATTTCTCCAGTAGTGTTTGCTGTTTGTTCTTGGTTAATTCGTGCCTTTTACGTCTTTGTTTCACGTTTCACATTATTGTCTTCTTCATTTTCCATATCTATTTTGTGGGTAGTCTAAAATATCGTTAAATAACCGTTAGTAGTAAGTGCCGTAATTTTAGTTATCAATAGATTTTGAAAAAAACAATTGAATATTTTAGTTTCAGCACAGACTAGACTAATTCGTATCACGCCCACAAACTGAGGACTCATAAAAACACTAAAACCCTGAATGTTTTTTTCTGGCTGTTCACTTTTTCTGACCAGAGGAATATTAAATTTTATTAATAACGAGCAGAATACCCGTCCAGTTACTAATAAAATAAATTGACCGAAGAAAATATTTTTGCACAACAAATACAAAAATTAAGTCTTATTCTACAATCCTTATTACATTTTAATCTAAATCCATGGTTTAGATTCTAAAACATGTCTAAAATTTGGGACACAACCTTAAAGGTCTTAAATCTTGTTAAATTGGTGTCTAATTACTATGGATCAAATTTCACGCAAGTATTTGAATTATTCCCAATAATCATTCATTAAAATATTCCCAGGAAAATGTTGGGAATATTTATTAATCCTCGTCAAATATGGATATGCTTAAAATTTAAATAAATGGAACGTATCTGAATTTTATTTTGCGTAAAACTAAATCAGACTAAATATAATAATACAACAGAATTACCCCCAGAAATGCCACCGACGGAATCGTTAATAACATTTCCGATTCTTTTCTACAATCCAACCATATTTAGTACAAATTAACTTCAGTTTATAGCTGACTGGTCTATCAAGTATCACCCATGAATGTCCAACAGTCTTTGTTTTATCGTCGTTCAATGATATGCGGGGATACTTTGGTGATCGTCTCATCAATAGGAAAGATTCACACACCCCGGACAATATCGCCCCGTATGCTTGTCTGTGTGCTTATCTCAAGGATAATCTATGTATATCAAAATAATTCCAAGTCTGCTCCTGAGTTGAAGAGATCCATCACAGCCCAAATCGGGACAGTGTTAAGAGAGCAGTGTGTCAGAGTTATTTGATTTTCTCACGTCGTATCTAGGTGTACTTATCATTGAATAACGATAGAATAAAGTCTGTTGGACATTCATGACTGAAACTTGATGGGCAAGTCAGGTATTGATTCTAGCATATGTGTACCAAATATGGTTGGATTGCATAAAAGATTTGGACTAATTAATGATTCCATCTGTGGCATTGTTTGATCATCTTATACTACCCATTTAGACAAAATTAGATTAAAGCCTCTCAAAATCCATGCTAGAAATGTCCACATAGATCCATGACGTAACGGTTCAACATATTTGTTAACAATCAGTTCTAATGAACAGTATTCTGGACGTTGAAAGTGCAATTCTTACTATAGACGATAATAATTAGAATAGCACGTTTATCGCTTCATTGCTGACAGAATGAGAACAATCTCTCATCGCGGATAAAATATACACTGCAGTTCGAAATTCCGTCTTGGTTCATGAGATTTACATGAAGATTACCAAGTTCAACTAGAGAATTGTCAGTTTCAAAAATATGCACATGAAGAAGGTCGTAGGTTATATCAGCCGAAACGTTGTGAGAACCACATTCAAGATTAAAGTAGTAGTCCGAATAATATAAATAATACAAATTATCGATCCTCATCTAAAAAATTCAAAACCGAAATACTTTTTATTTGTTTAGTTAATATTAATAAGCATATTAAATATTTCGTATGTATTCTGGGGTAAGTTGAGAAAGCATTGATATTATTTAACTTTAATTAAAGTGAAAGTTTCTGCAAATTCTTATAATTAATAAATATATTCTTAAGAATAAAATATATTCATATTTTAAGTAATTTTAATTAACATATGTATAATATTCTATTTTTTAATAATAATTTAGACACCCATTTTATAACATTTATAGTATTTAATTTATCGACTTATTTGGCATGATGGTTAGCCAGTTCGCTAAGCAGGAATTTAAGGACAGGCGAAAGTATATATGGTTGTAGGAGGTTGGGAGTTATGAAGGGTCGATGCGCGGTGTTGGATGCGCAGTGTTAGATAGAAGGTCAGCATAGAGAGGTCGAATGTTGGCAGCGACTAATGTGACACAAAAGTTTTTCCCTGTAGCTAATCAAACTATAAGAGAGCCAACTTTCATTTCTCTGATCGACATTCGCCGAGAGAACCCTTTTCAAACCATTTTACCACAGAGTTCAACGTGTGACAACGAACAAACGAACTTTATATCTTTTATAAATCTGTGTTAAACGTGTGCTTCCTTGTCAGTAATCGAACTATATAACAACAATAATGATAGTAAGAGCATAAATAACAACAACAACATGAACGAGTTATTTTCAGTGATTGCTCACTGGCAATGACAAGTGGTATTCCCTGAAGTCTAAGTAACAACCAGTCTGATCAGATATTGCCACTTTTGATAGCCGTTGCAAATAACTTTACGTTATTGCAAAAGCTGTTTACTATTGATTTCCTGTTGATAAAGACCGTTGGATTTCTCCGGAATCTCAAGATTCCATTACTCTCTGCGCCCTCGGTCTTTCCATCCTCATTGACCATTCACGACTATTTAGTTTGGAACCGACCGAGGCTAGTGTCATCATTTTATTGGGGGAGGCGGTCAGATTATGGGACTTCTGGCAATGTCAGTTCTCTTGGACTCGTGTAATGTTCTATTCTATACTTTTTGTTCTATTTCTATTTTAACATATCTGTGGTTGGACGGCGTTACCTGTTTATGGGCGTTAGTGTCAGCACTCAAGGATTTTCCTTAATCCATCAGTGCCGTGCGCTGTATGGTGTCAATCATCCCATTGATTTCATGTTCTCCTAGTCTTTTTCCACTTTTTGCGGAAATTGTTTCTAGTGTTCCTACAATTATTAGAAAGACCGTAATGTTCTTCATGTCCCATATTCCTTTCGGCTCTTTTATCATTATTACTCACTTGGAGTGCTTATATCAGTCGCAATCAGTAACTTAACGCTGAAAAGGGTAGTTTCCCCTGAAGTCTGACTGACAGCAAACACTCCTAGATTTTAGTACTCTCAATTTCATTATTATGTTTACGCACTAACCCTTAGCAGTGATTTCTCGCCGATAGCAACCTGTGGTTTTCTCGGAATGTGAGTGACACTAAGTCCCCTTAATTTTTCAGGAATCTTATTGCCTTCTAGTCGAAGTATGTATGGTAATATTTCTCCTCGATCTTTCCATCCTCTCAGACACTTCGCGGAAACTTTCCGTGGTACCAACCGACGTTACTGCCATTGTGTTATTTGTTTCGTTGTGATTGGAGTCAAGTTATAGTTTTTTTCTTAAATATCGTCAACTGTTACCCGGTAGTCTCAGTACCCTTCGGCTCGTCTTAAGATACCCCATCCCTACTTCGAGTCGTGTATCGTACCTATGTAAATGTGATTCTTTTTCTACTTAACTTTAATGCCGTTCTTGTACCGTATAAATCAAGCTACTGGTTCGAGTCTATTATAGTATTTTCCCCTGTTTTATTGGAGACTGGCCCTAGTGCTCTTCCAAGTATTAGTATTACTGTAGGTTTTATATTCCACATTCCCATCAGTTGTCTGACGAATTTCATCTCTACACTTAGGTTTTTTACTTAGTTGTTGTGGAAGTGTATTTACTTCCCTTCCACAGCGGGAAGATGTGGCACAAGGCCAGAAGGTAGAGAGACTAGACCAACGACAAGATATGGTGCAATCTGGCCCCTTAAGAAATGTCTAAGCAACCCCGTCGGCATGCCCTGGTGAAAGCGTCCAGGCAGTTAGCTGTATACTAACTCCTAACTAAAGTGCGAAGACAAGATCTAGAAGGATGGACCTCCTGGAGCAGAACAGAAAAATACCACAGCCGGACATAAGAAGGCCACCGCCATCACAATGGCTCAGTCTTTGATCCTCGACTGATATTGGCGTTAGAAAAGCGACGGCTTTCTTCGTCGCGTTTTCGTAAGAGTCATTTATGTTATTTTATTGAAGCAATAAATATACATTCACAACAAGATTTAAAAATTAAAAAAAACAATAATAAAGTTCATTCCTTACCTTAGGCATGAAGCCCGAATCGTTTCGGGTGAGAGGGGGTTGATGGTCATCAAATTTTGTCAAAAACTTTTGGGCTTACCCTACGCTAGACATTCTCACCAAAATACCATATTCACTCTGTGGCTTGATCTTACTTAGATGATCCCCAGATAATATTTTCTCAATTTTCTAACTAAACGCTGATATGGTTTAAAGTAATACTTTTTTACAAATACTTTTATTTCTATAAAATAGTACCTATTTTCCAGTGTATGGACCCTATTATTTACAATTCCCCAGTCAATACGTTATATATGAGGTCTATAAAAGTCAATATATATATATATATATATATATATATATATATATATATATATATATATATATAGAGAGAGAGAGAGAGAGAGAGAGAGAGAGAGAGAGAGAGAGAGATTTCACTTAGAAGATAGTTTATTCAGTAAAGACCGGAATTAGTCCAATAAAAATAAGCTCGATGATACTCGATTACAGGGTACAGAGCATTTATATGTGTTTTTTTTATAGGTTTAGCAAAACATATCGTTCAAAAAATCATTCATCACATCAACAGATTTTTCAGATTTTTCAAAGTTAAAGTATTTTTCCCTGTCAAGTGTGAGCATTCCGTATTTATTCCATCAAGAGGGTGACTGTTACCAAACACATTTTGATGTTTTTTCATTATATATTTTTTAATAGAACAAAAGTGACGGAATATTGCTGAAGTTACTTGTTAAATTTCCTTTTGACACTTTATACAAGTCGAAGACAGGTTCTCGACAATCCGTCCGAGGTCACAAATCGCTGGGGCAAGAGCTGTCCTCCTCTGTCTGGCTGGTGTATTGTTCTGTGCAGTCCTAGGAGTCAATTTTCGCAGGCTTTATCTTATCGCTTAGAGAGGTGGTTACTTTTGTTCCTATTTACTTGTCACCTTGCAAGTGCAGGTTTTTAATATGAAGAAAATCCAGCTCCCCCCAAATAGGGGCTTCTGGGTTGGAACAAAATAAAAACTTTTTGCGTCTAGAAGGATTTCTCTTTCACTAACCGAGAACAGAAAACATGAAGTGTAATATCAGAACAGATACTACACTTTGCTCCTAGCCAAAAGGCCAAGTGAATTAACGTTAGATTTACTCTTGTTGCTAATCGCCTCAATTTCGCATTTTTTGTGGAACGAGCGTACACTGCCTCCTCTGCATTGACCTTTCTATCCCTATCTTCTGATCATGTCACATCTCCCTACAGTGAGAAGGAGTTAAACAGATTCGCTGAAGATTGTTGGTCGGCACACGTCTTTTTGGTTCCCCTTATCGATATGCGCCACGAACATTATTGACCTTGACAATGTTCAGCAACATTCTTGTTAACTTTCAATGATTCTTTCGTTATGAGAGTCGTTTAAATACCTACCTGGTGTTAAGCAAGATAGAGGTAAATAGACAAATATTTTACTTACTCATTAGAAGTCGCCCATCACTCCGCTTCAATAACACTCTTCGGTTCATTGGGGTAGGGGTGGGTGTCTCGGTTAGCATCTGCAAACTTACAGCATCGTCGAAATGAACGAGATATTTCTATTCGCTTCCTAATCTATACCGGTTGAAATAGAAACGAAAAGGAAAAATCAAACGTTGATTTTTAGATTGCCAGAGGTGTATGTGAAATGTGATATATATATATATATATATATATATATATATATATATATATATATATTTGTAGTCAAACCTTCAAGGTTTAAGCTCAATAGATATTAATTTTGAAACTCTAGAGCATGCATAAATAAACAATGCAAATTCAGATTCCATGATTATGTCTTTATTTATCAGTGAAGAGGTTAAATTCTCTACTGTCATTTTCGGATCCAGGAAGGTAGACATAAACGGAAGCTTAAGAAAGTCCGGTAGGGGAGACCAATTATAAGTCCCCTTTGTCTAGATTTGAAACCGACGATACCGATGTTGTTCTGATCTTCTGTAATACATATAGAAATAAATAAATATTTATATGTCACGAAAACTACCATTTCCTTATATATATATATATATATATATATATATATATATATATATATGTTTACTACGGTTAGTTTCGGATATATAGACATATAAACACACCTAACTATATACATACACACACACACACACACACATATATATATATATATATATATATTGTGCAAGGACCGTTTAGACCTGCTGATGATCAATTCACGAACATTATTTTGAGGGATTTCATGCGATGTTTCATGCAGTCATTTTAAAAGTTTTGCTTTTGAAAATGGTTACTGATTCTTTTTTATTTTGATAGACTATGAAGTTATTCATATTTGTACAATTATTAATCGGCAGGCATACATTAACTTCCTTTTATTTGCATGGATGTTTTTGTTACAAATTTTATATTGAATTTTAGCGTTCAATAAGGACGCAGTTCCTACGTTATTAGCATAAACATCGGGTCGATTCCGATTGCATATCTTCAGTTATTTCTAAGTTGACAAAACATTTATATGAAATGTTTTAATTGCAGCGTGACTACCACAATACCACAAGAAGTCACTTATTTTACCTTTCTGGACATTTTCTTTATCTTCAAGTTTAGCCTCCGTCAATTTCATATTGAATTTGTTTGCTTCGAAAAGTGAAATGCTATTTTACTCGTCTGTAACTGAATCATATTCAGGTTTTATGTGTTTTATAATTAGTTTAATCCATCGACAAATTGCCCGACGCTATATATATATATATATATATATATATATATATATATATATATATATATATATATATATATATATATATATATATAAAGTAATCCAACAAAAGATAAAGCGTCAAGTAATATCTTATAATTAGTGAAACATCCAGATAAAAACTGAAGCTCAATATACTGGATAGAGCATTATTATTATTATATAAAATGAAATAATAAAATAAGGTGTAAATCAAATTTTATTATAATTCAAAGTTCAAGCAAAGTATCTTAACGTCCTTAGCTCATGAGTTTTCAAAGATAATTATTCTCCTCAGAGGACCATTACCGCAGTGGTATTACGACCGGTAATAAAATTACACTTTGAAAATATATAAAAATATATACAAAAATACATAAAAATATATAAAACAAAATATATCAACCCAAAAACATACTTTTTTGTTGAATCTATACAATCCATCCAAGTCATACAATTTAAAAAACATAATCAGGAAAGTCATCCAGAGGGTTGACTGAAGATTGAGTGACAGTCTAAATACGAGGAATTGAAAGAATTGAAAAAGTTGTCCAATCGTGAGATGCGTCAACAATCGATGAAATGAAAAGTATCCAATGTTTAAGTTGATTATTAAAGCGATAAATAAATCAAATCAAATAATATAAAAAGTTCAATAAACTTACTCCAAATTCCAAAAACTTGATCTGCGCAGTACAAATCAAAACAAAGTTCACTGGTTAAATGGAGAATCCGTTAAATCCTAATTGAACAAAATTAAAATTGAATTGAGTCAACAACCACCGTCATCACTTCCTCCGGGCCGAATAAAAATAATCAAATTTTGAAAGTATTCGCTATCCCGTAAGCCAAATCAAACAAGACCCTTTTTCGCCGAATGGAAGGCGAAACTAAAAATGCTACATGTCTACCTCTCCGAACGACGTTATCAAAGCGGAAGTTACAAGTCCATTTTAAGTAAGAAAGAAACAACATCCTGTATCGGCCAGCTTGTCAAGTTTAACCAAGAAAGAAGGAAACAACATCCTGTGTCGGCACGCTTGTCAACTCAACCCAACTCAACTCAAACCGGATGTTACTTGTCTAGGTGAAAGAATAAGTCTAGGTCAAGGGATAGAGTAGGGATATTTAGGTCAGATCGTCCAATCACGTATACATGCTCCAATAGCTACTTAAATATCTAGCTTACAACAAAAACAGACTTCACAAATCTCGCCCTATCAAATAATATAGAAAATTTATGGAATTAAATTTTACGAAGTTATTAAAATAATTAGAATTTAATAATTTAATAGTTTAATTTAAGATTTAATTCTATCAGATTAGAAATTACGAAGTTATTAAAGTGATTAGAATTTAATAATTTAATAGTTTTATTTAAGATTTAAATTTAATTATATCAGATTAGGAAGTTTAATTTAAGGTTTAATTTTTCCTAATTGAGAAGTTTAATTTAATTTAAGATTTAATTTTTCCTAATTATGATTTACTTTTCCTAATTACGAAGTTATTAAAGTAATTGGAATTTAATAATTTAATATTTTAATTTAAGATTTAATTTTATCAGATTAGGAGGTTTAATTTAAGGTTCATTTTTGCCAAATTAAGAAGTTTAATTTAATTTAAGTTTTAATTTTTCCTAATTAAGAAGTTGCAAAGATATTTAGAGTTTGAAAGTTTAGATATTTAAAATTTTACAACTTCAGAGTTCAAACCTTTTAGGCAAGGAAGATTTAACGAACACATCTCGAAAACTGGACACCTCCGGACTCTGTACTCACTCAATCAGCTACGGTGGGATTGGCGGTGGTTTCCATATTGCATACTTGAATTTCCTTCCATGTCGACATTTGGAAACTAATTCATTTCTAGAATTGATCAGATTTAAATGTTTAGGTGCAGTAGCTATCATTACGGCTTCTGAATTGCATAGACAAGATCTGGATCCTGGGCTATAAGAGTTTGATTTTTTTAGGATGGTCCATTTTATATTGTGTGGAATATTATTGGATCTTAAGTTTTTTAACTAAAGTGGTCAGTGATGTTTTGTTGTTATCGACATCGTTATTGAAGGAGTAATTATGCATAGAAATGCGGGATTTAATTAAATTTGCTGTGGCACAAATATATGTGCGTATCTTAGGATTTACTCTTGTTCTTGAGCCATTTATATTCCTATTCACGGGTCTATTTCTATTTACTGTATTTTCATGATATAGATTAGGTTGGTTAATTGATTGTATATTATTGTTAGCGTTATCGTTACCCACCATTGGGAATCCATTATCGGATTGCTGAGGCGGAAGATGGATAGTAGAGTTATTATGTCTAGAGTTATGGTGCAAATTAGTTGTATTGCTCAGTTATGGAATTTGATTAGGGACTGCATTTATGTGGTCTCTAGGATTCATTGTAGAATTATTTAATTCAGTTACGGTACAAGCATACTCAATATCAGAATATGTCCAATTGCATGTATTAATGGGGTTGGAGCAACTTTAATTAGATTGGATAGATTTTATTTTTTGCTATTTGCTGAGATTATTGTTTGGGCTATGTTGGGCATAGTAGAGTATGAACTTTTGATTGAATTTTTATTAAGTATGGAGCTATATTTATGTGGGTATTTAAAGGATTTTCCAATATTTTAAAGAATTCCTTAGGGATATTGGTTTTAACGTTGTTATTAAAACGTGGGTTAAACCAAATATTATTTTTCCTTCTATGGCGTTTACGTGAAGTCAGTGTAGGGCTATCTATATGTTGGTCATTTTCATCAGGTATGATAGAGTGCCTATGAGGTCTATGGTTATTTACATCTCTTTTGGTCCGGCTCCTATTGCTAGTGGTCATATTGTGTGTAATAATATTTACAGTTGTATCATCCTGTTTGTTTTGGTTATAAGTTATTTATTTAGAATATCTTGAGTTAAGCAATGCATTGTTATAAAATTTTGCGTTTTGGTTAAAAATGCTTTTATTAACTGAAAAGTTTAGATATTCTATTGGAAACCGACGGGACTATTGAATTAATTATAGCTTTCGGGTGGTTAGATAGTTTGTGCACATAAAAAAGAGTTAGATTAGGGTTTTTTTCTCTCAGGATCAACAGTTATGGATAGGCCAACATTTCTGAAAAAGTCATGCAAGACTTCAATTGGTTCGCTATATCTTCTAGGTCTCTCATCAGAGACAAATAGGGCATCGTCTCTGTATAGGCCACCTTTTATATTTTTAAACCTATGTTTGATTTCATTCAAGAGGAATAAACCCACTAGGTCAGTAACTTGAGCAGAATCCGAAATCCCATAGTAATATCGAAGTCGTTGGGGTGTCCTTTCTAGTCCATAACTTGCCCTCGAATTGGAGAATAGATCTTCTGGCCAGAATGATAAGTTTCATTTCCAGATCAGTAAGGTCTGAATTATTTTTCGCTAAATTTAGAGCTTTATTTAAGAGAAATGGGGAAATAGATTGGTAATAGTTGTCTATGTCAAAAGTTATAAAGCTTAATCTATGTTTATCTTTAAGGTTCAAAAACCATTCAATTACGTTATCTGAAGATTGCCACAACGAAAAGAAAATTTTATTTCTGATTCCCGGAATGACCCTATCAAGAATTCTTTTACTGATTATGCCTAGGTCAGATTTTGATACGCAAATTAACCGTATTGAAGGGTTTTGTTGAAAGTTAGTCTCGTGGTCTTTTAGGGAAAATCTAAGTGTGGCTGGCGTTACTACTTCTGCATGGTTGGTTAAATTCACATATGTAAGTAGTGATTTAGCCTCTAAATTTATATCTATAATTTTATTGGACAGGTGCAATTTTATAGGATTTATGTAACTCACGGTATATTAAGTCCCTGTAAGAGTATAATCCAACTTGTAGTAGTTCTTAGTCTTATCTGCCGGAATAATGAAATCCCTATGGTTGTTAACTCCCCTGGTAAATCCATTATTTTTTTTGACGATAGCGCTGCAATACTTACTCCGCTTTTTGAATTTAATTCTTCTGACCAAGTCGAAAATGGCATTCTCAAACTCGACCAAGTCATCATTCTGCCGATATGTAATGCCGTAATGAGCTGCGGCGATTCTCTCAACTTTGTATGCTCTTTAAATGAGTACAACGGAAGGCCACTTCCATTAGTGTTTTGCCGTTTCGTATCGTACATGTCAAGCCGATCCGGTGATGATTGCATATCATGATGGTAAGCTCTCCATCTAACATTTATCAAAAACTTGTTTATTGACTGGACCAATTTGTATATATAAGCCTCCTTAGTTGGGGTAGGAGAAGAATTATCTTTGAAAACTCATGAGCTAAGGACGTTAAGATACTTTGCTTGAACTTTGAATTATAATAAAATTTGATTGACACCTTATTTTATTATTTTATTTTATATTATAATATATATATATATATATATATATATATATATATATATATATATATATATATATATATAGTTCAGTCAGGCTCTTTCTAGATTTTTGTCATCTCTAGTGTTCTTTTCAGAAAATCAATATCTGTTACAGGTTCGACGACAGTTCTTTCAGCGGATCATTGCAGCATATTGTTAAAAAAACAATAAAATTCGACTTAATTCCTTCCATAAAATACTTTCATCAAGTCGCAATTATTTTTATAGACACCATATTTAAAAAATGGCGTAACTCTGTATTAGTCAATATAAGATTGCTTCCATTTGCTTTAAATAAAATAATATTTTGCAAAAATCACATAGTTTAAAAAATATATAAGCGGAAACAAATTGCAAGAAAAAACACTAGCAACCAACGCCGAGTAAGTACTGCTAATATTTTATATGTCTTCCGTTTTAGTGGATTTATCTGGATTCCCCGTTTGACCCTGGATGAATTGATAACTTCAAAAGACACTGAATCTTTATTATACACATTTATCACCTTTATCACTAAACAATCACCGGCCGGTTAATTGTGTCATAATGTCTAGAATGTTACATTCAGATGGCAATGGGGAAAGAGCGTTCTACACGGTCTATGTGTATGCTAGCTTTACGTCTAACCAACTATTGTTTTTACTAATGACTCATCATTGATGAAGGTCAATAGCCACTCGAGGATAATGATTAATGAGATGATGAAGAATATTATGAGAAGATTGAAAATAATGAATGGAATGAACATAATTTAATTCCTTATGTTGACAGTTTATGACAAGTATTTGTTTACATTTGATTTGAAGACGACAATGTTGTAGTATGCAGAGAAGTGGTCCCGTTGTAATTAGCTTAATATTTTAAAATGTCTCTGTCTATATTTACACGTGACTTGTTCGACCAATGAGAGCTTGATACTTTCCGACCCCTCCCACTACCTCTTTACCGTGTAATAGTAAAATGTTTGGTTAAGCGGTGTCCTTAAAGTGCAGTAAATAAAAATAATGACACGTGAGTTCTACACGAAAATAGCGAAATATACCTGGCCGATGTGGTTAGTGGGATCGTAAAATACTTTTTTGTTTTATACTGGCTTAGCAAGAAGCTAGAATCAATTAAGGTAGGCAAAAGAAAATTACCCGCATTTGCAGTGCGACTGATAGAGTATCTGATGTCAGTGAAGTAGAGAAGAGCGAGGGTGCGAGGCGACGACTGTTTTGAGGAGAAAGTACCGGCGCCAAAAAGACGTCTATCTTATATTGTAATATCTTAATATGAAGCGAGAAATCTTCTGTTGTCTATCAAAAGTACAAACCATATCTTTTTCTCAATGGCACAACGTTCGTCATCCGAAACCCCATCTAACGATTATTTGGAATTTAAGTGTTCCTAACTGAAGGGAAAAGGAGCCATTTTCAAAGCCCTACTTTAACCGTAACATTTACTCATTAAGTACAGTCTGTGATGCACGGTTTCTATGTAAATAGGTACATTTTCTTGAATATCTCAAGTTATTATATAGATTAGTTTTCTGCAAACCAAACTTTCCCAATGTTCCAATAGACAGTATCAGTGAAAAATATTTGTAAAAATATTATTTCTAATCATAAAACGTTACTTTTAATGATTCAAGTTAAGCGCTGCAATGGTTTTATTTATTATACTAAAATACAAGTCTTACTAAGCCATACTAATTACAGATTAAACTAAAAATGTATAAAAATATTCTTCAACTTTTCATTCATCAAATTAATAATTTTTGGCTGGTATTACTACTTCACAGATTCACGTCATTCGTTCCACCAAAGAATAGAGGTAGACGCAAGACACTTCTGGCTAGCTTTTCTTACTAGAGTTACTAGAGGTGAGGCACACATATGGGTTAAACAACCTTTGACATGCCGATGGGATTTAAGTTCACTGATTGCGCGGTCCAAGACAAAAATTGAAGGACGTACTGTTCCCTTTTAATTTTATTGTATCTCTATCAGACTTTACTAATATAATTTGAGTCATTATCTTCCACGGATACAAATCCTTGTCTCACAAGACGCATCTCAGATGGGATCGCATGATACTACAGCGTACTTTCATAGTCGGTCTGATTCAATTTGCCCTTCACCTGATGCAAATCCCTGACTTTACGGCAAGAAAAGGTCATCCACCAGCATCCAGCCTAATTACCACTACCACCATAACTGGGATTCCTTCATGCTTTATGGTTGGTGTGATATAAGGGATTGCAACTCGTTCACCAACACTTACATTTTGTTCCTGTGTTAAAACAGGAATGTTTTTGACCATTTGTGCTCGTCGATGTTTTTCACGTACAAATATCCGTGCTGACAAGAAGAGAAACAAACAAATATAAATAATTTATCATCCCGACAATTCAGAAGAGAAGAGTTGAAAGGGTCAGAGAGAATACCAGTAGCTACGCTGTCATTGATGTGAAAGCCAGGTGCAATTTCAGTCAGATCTGCCACATTCTCTTATAGAACGCATACACATTTAGGAAAGGCATGACACGTTCGACTAAAATGAATCATTTCGATAAATTGCCTAAAATAAATTATCTACAATATCCGTGAAAAATTGATCGTTTTAAATATTCATCTAAAATGAATCGTTTACAATATTCGTCTAAAATGAATCGTTTACAATATTTGTCTAAATGAATCAGTTACAATATTCATCTAAAATTAATCGTTTATAATAGTTGTCTAAAATGTATCGTTTACAATATTAGTCTTAAATATATCGTTTACAATATTCGTCTAAAATGTTTCGTCTACTATATTCGTCTAAAATGTTTCGTTTACGATATTCATTTTAAATGTATCGTTTACGATATTCATTTTTAATGTATCGTTTACAATATTTATCTTAAATGTATCATTTACAATATTTGTCTAACACGTATAGTTTGCAATATTAGTCTAAAATGTATCGGTTACTATATTCATCTAAAATGAATCGTTTACAGTATTCGTCTAAAAGTTATCGTTTACAATATTCGTCTAAAATATATCGTTTACAATATTAGTGTTAAATAAATCGTTTTACATCAATAAACTCGGTCACATTTCATTTAAAAAGTTTTGGAGCATATCTAAATATCCTATCGAAAACATTTTTATCTATACAGAAATGGAGATTATATATTCTCTGAATTTTTACGAACATATTAGTTCGCTGTCATGTTTAAGTCGACCAAAGTTCTAACTGTACTGCTCTTATTAATATTAGTTTAAGTAAATTGTTTTGAGGATAAATTTTCTATAAATAAATCCTTTTTAATTAGCTTTTTTAAAATATAAAACCCAATAACAGTTTTTTTTACTATTTTCTGTTGTCGATAAAAATGGATTGAATTTGAAAAAAAATTGTTTAAAATAACTTTCTAATCCTGGAACAAAAAACTGTTTCAATTATAAAAAAACAATTATACAGGATTACTCACAAAGATTATACAGGATTACTCACAAAAATGATACAGGATTACTCACAAAAATGATACAGGGTTACTCACAAAAATTATACATGGTTTACTCACAAAAATATACAGGGTAACTCACAAAAATTATAAAGGAAATCTTACAAAAATTATAAAGGATTACTCACAAAAATTATACAGGGTTACTCACAAAAATTGTACAGGATTACTCACAAAAATTATACAGGCTTACTCACAAAACTTATACAGGCTTACTCACAAAAATTATACAGGGTTACTTACAAAATAATACAGGATTACTCACAAAAATTATACAGGGTTACTCATAAAAAGTATATAGGGTTACTCACAAAAATAATACAGGGTTACTTACAAAGATTATACGGGGATACTCATGAAAAATTGTACAGGATTATTCACAAAAATTATACAGGGTTACTCACAATACTTATACAGTATTACTCCAAAAAATTATACAGGGTAACTCACAAAAATGATACAGGATTACTCACAAAAACAATTATACAGGATTATTCACACAGATTGTACAGGATTACTCACAAAGATTATACACGGTTACTCATGAAAATTATACAGGATTATTCTACAAAAATTATACAGGATTATTCACAAAAATTATACAGGATTACTCAAAAAATATACAGGATTACTCACAAAAACTTTACAGTGTTACTCACAAAAATTATACAGGGTTACTCACAAAAACTTTACAGTGTTACACACAAAAATTATACAGAATTACTCACAAAAACTTTACAGTGTTACTCACAAAAATTATACAGGGTTACTCACAAAAATTATACAGGGTTACTCACAAAAATTATACAGGGTTACTCACAAAAACGTTACAGTGTTACTCACAAAAATTATACAGGGTTACTCACAAAAACGTTACAGTGTTACTCACAAAAATTATACAGAATTACTCACAAAAACGTTACAGTGTTACTCACAAAAATTATACAGAATTACTCACAAAAACGTTACAGTGTTACTCACAAAAATTATACAGAATTACTCACAAAAACTTTACAGTGTTACTCACAAAAATTATACAGAATTAATCACAAAAACGTTACAGTGTTACTCACAAAAATTATACAGAATTACTCACAAAACGTTACAGTGTTACTCACAAAAATTATACAGGATTACTCACAAAAATTATACAGAATTACTCACAAAAACGTTACAGTGTTACTCACAAAAATTATACAGAATTACTCACAAAAACGTTACAGTGTTACTCAAAAATTTATACAGGATTACTCACAAAAACTTTACAGTGTTTCTCAAAAAAACAATTATACAGGGTTACTCACAAAAATTATACAGAATTACTCACAAAAACTTTACAGTGTTACTCACAAAAATTATACAGAATTACTCACAAAAACTTTACAGTGTTACTCACAAAAAATATACAGGATTACTCACAAAAACTTTACAGGATTACTCACAAAAATTATACAGAGTTACTCACAAAAACTTTACAGTGTTACTCACAAAAACAATTATACATGATTACTTACAAAATTATTCTACCTAGAACCGTTAATACAATTTATAATCCTTTCTGCAATCCAACCAAATACACTTCATTCTACGCCTGATTTGTTCACCAAGTTAAGTTTCAGTCATGAATGTCAAGCATTATTTATTTTATTGCTGTTCAATCATATGCGAGGATATTTTGGTGATAATCTCATGATTGGATGAGCTTTACACTCATCGGAACTTAACATCTCAGATTTTTATATGTGGGTTTATCTCAAAGATAATATCTATCAAAACAATCCTCATACAATTCTATAACTGAAGAGAGGCATCACAAACCAAATCAGGACAGTATCAAGAGTAGGATATGTCAGACTTATTGACAAGTTTGCACATCGTATCCAGGTAAGCTTATTACTGAATAACTATAAAACAAAGACTGTTGGAGATTCATGACTGAAACATGGTGGACAATTCAGTTATAGACTGACGTTTATTTGTACACATTCTTGTTTGATTGCAGAAAGGATTATTAATTTATTCACGATTCCTTGGGTGGGAATTTGTCGGTTTTGAGGGTGAAGGATGTCACCTAGATATCCGTTCCGGGCCTACGTAGCCTACTGCATGATGCATATTAATAATGCAGCAATTCTTTGGCTGGCATATCCGAGCGGGATCCAATTATATCAGCCGATACAATTTTATGGTTGACATATCGTGTCATCGTACCCAATATCACTCACGAGGTTTTGGTTGACCCGTGGCCTATTGCTTAGGAGCCGATGCCGAAGGTGCAGTTAGGTCTGATCGAATCATTAATCAGTTGACTTAATTGAGATCATAGCCAAACTGTTCCCGCGTATCATTAAACGACGATAAAAAAAAGACTATTGGGCATCCATGACTGACATTTGGTGGGCAAGTCAAGCATAGACTGAAGTTTCTACTGAATATGGTTTGATTGTAGAAAGGGTTTGTAATTTAGCTACTCCTGAGACAAACTCATCGTTTTGGTTTTCGAAAACATTTTGGTGGCATTATTATAAGGGAAGTTTGAATTGCCTACTGGGGAGTTTGAATTACCTACTAAACACCATCCTTTGGTGTCATCAGTCTCTCTGTATAAGGGGTTGTCAGGATAACCTCACATGAGGATACGTCACACTACAAATAAACCCTGACCAAATATTCAACATAACATAGTATTTGCAGCACAAATAAGATTCTCTCGGCACGGCTATACACTTGCCAATACGAGGAATAGTGCACCTCTTTCTAGTGATGTTACCTCAAGTAACACCAGGTAGCTGGATACTACACCAGACGAGATGAATTTTCGTCATGGAATCCAGTAAGACCAAGAGATCGCAAGAAAGATATACAATAATATAGTAAACTGGTCAATTGGAGAGAAGAAAACTAATGTTCTAAACTTCTTTTCTAACTCAACGTTTGAGAAATAAAGAATAATTTTAATAGAATATTCGAATATCTGTGCATCTCATATAGAGATCAATTGTTAATCCCAGAAAGGGACTTCTTGATTTCTGAGAACTTTGACTGAAGTAAAATGAAGCAAAATAATACATATATAGTTAGCGTGACCATGTGTACATTCAACGGTTGTTTTTATTATCTATCTCCATAATGTACTGTATTTAATAATTACCTTCTAGAAATAATAAATGTGTGAACAGATTGTTTCTTTCTTCTTCTGTGAATTTTTACAGAATTGTCATTGTCAGTTAATTATACTTTAAATTTATGAATAAAACGAGTGTAACTTTTAAAAATTTAGTTCTTAAAAGTGTAAAAATGTGTTGTGTATTAAAATTAAAAGATAATAACAATAATGTAAACAGTAGGTTGTTAAACAGTAGGTTGTTAAACAGTTTCTGTCACACTATAACCCCCTACCCACCCACCCAAATTTACCACCCAATCCCACCCCAACAAGTCATGATGAATCTATAAATATATAACCACCCCTCTAAACTACCAATAACATCAAATCTCTACGTACTACCTATAATGCACAGCCTCAATAGCCTCTCAGCCATACTACCAATTCTAACATAAACCCATAACTGGGACAGCTATTAACACTGATATCATTTGGACTAATCTAATCTCAATTACTTAACCCTTCGATCACTACCTTGAACACTTAATTATTAACTGGTACTTAGTCCTTGTCATTGGTAGTAGAACAAAAAAGCCTACCATCACTTGTCGACTTATTTCGCCCAATGACTGCACAAGTAGCAAGATGGTAATGATGGTGATATTTATCATTATTACTATTATTATTATTAGTATTATTATTATTATTATTTTTTTTTAATACTATTATTATTATTATTATTATTATTATTATTATTATTATTATTATTATTATTGTTATTATCATTAATATTCTTACAAACTTGTTATTTCTATTTTTATTCTAATTTTATTTATATTTATTTTTATTTTTATTTTTATTTTTATTTTTATTTTTATTTTTATTTTTATTAAGGCTTTTATTAAGGCTATTATCACTGCGACTATCGTAGGTATGATTGGCAGGCGTTATCATTGTTATCATAATCGGTTTTGTTAATGCTAAAACTAGTAACACCAGAAAACTTCTCTTATAAAATGATTCCACTAGTATTGATCTCGGTATAATATAATCACAATTTTAAAAAAATATATAATCACAACAAAATTCACTACAAATAATAAACAAAACATTAAAATAAAATAAATAAAATGCAGAAGTAGCAATTAATACCCTAAATTAAAATTATCAAACATTTTTATCCACATGATAATTACTTATTAGAATTAAAATAAAATAGGAATGACGGTTATAATCATAATTTTATTCTCATTTTAAATTTAACTCACTCTAGCCGTCGCCCCATCTCCCTTCCTCCCACCCGGCCGAAATTGAGATCATCACAGCACAAACACGTGAAAAACCTCCTACGTAATAATTTGAAACACGACTTGTTGGGGTCCTCCCCCCTCCTCTCTCATGTCCCATGTCACCGTTATAGACAAAGCCCCAACTCTGTCCCCCTCCCCCTCCAATGTATTTTCAATTTTCAATCTCCCGTTAAAGTGAAGTTAAAACTTATGCCATTTGAATTCCATCGCCAGCCCGATGAGTTGGTCGCTATTTGCACCAATGAAACAAAACTTGTTTTGTCGCAACTAATGGAATAAAATCAAAAAATATATATTTTGCTCTGAATTTTCATTGAGCACTCTCATAAACCCGGTTTCAACTTCCTTCGGATTCATACCCCCTGGATATTTGTAACAAGTTAATTATATATATATATATATATATATATATATATGATTATATTTTCGGTTTCAGAAAAAAAAACTTATTTTACCTCAAAACCAAGTTCCCTCTGAAAAGCAAAAGAAAAACTGGCAGCTATCTTTAACTTACTAGTAAACTGTCTCTGGAGATATAGCTCGCTTTCAATAAATAACGGATTTCGTTGACGTTTATCCCTTCCAACCCTGGAATTTTATCCATGAATATTACAAACGGATTGGACACTACTGGATTACGTCAAATATTTTTTACAACCATGCTAAAGATCAGATTTACACAGTAGTAGACGATCTGACTATGCTTATTGACCCTTTTTTACATTGTCATCATGTCTTCAAACATAACTAGAACATTAATACTTATGCAACTTTCGTAGCCAGCATAATTGAAATAATGCAGTAATATATTTTGGAACTTTTCTGGGTTAAAGTTTATTTTTCCTGAAGCAACTAAAGCTCTTTTCCTCGGCAAAAATCCAGCTGATTGCAGTAAAAAGCTTAAATTCCATACACTATCAGATATTCTAGGAGACAACTATTAAATTATAAAAAAATAATTTTATATTGAATAAATATATATATATATAGTATAAATGTTTATTTACACAAATATTTTGTTTGCAAACCAGGTAGAATGTAGATAAAGGTTTATTCGTACAAAATATAGTTGACTTGCGGGAGGGACTTTTAGTCACTTTGTCAGACGTTTTACGCTGAGATAAATCCTTTGCGTATATGGTGGTGGTAGAATTATTTTAAATAGGGCCGCGACGAGAACGCTTCTACCATGCCCCTCCACTAAGCAGACCCTGCACAGCAAAGGATCTAGCACTCTACAACATCAAAAGAAGAGAAATGTACCAAGCACTAGCTCGACGTTATATAAGGTGAAATAGCTTTGTATATAGACACGAGAGAAAAAGGAGGAAGTGTGCATTTTATTAACGATTCCATTAGTAGCATTTTGGGGAGAATGAGTTACCGATACTTGCTTGTCTAGCACACTGAATAGCTGTGATACAGTTGAACAGCCTGTGAATGATTACATCTGTATTGGTATAAAGTTACGTATGTATATGTGCTTATACATTTCTATGCATAGGATTCACTCCGAAACTAATTAACTGATCATTATGAATTTGGAACACAGCTGTATTTAGTTTAAATTACTTTTATGCAAAGGGAGCAAGAAGGCGCGGGAGCCATTCGTGAAGATTCAGATACCTCTGATTTTTCTGAAAATTAAATAAAAGTATTAGGTATAAATATATAAATATTTCGTCAAATTTTAGTTTATTTGAAGGATTTTAAAGAGTTTTATGCGGCATGATATGGGCCCAACCTCCCATTTGAAAATTCATATATATCAGAGTTGTATTGAATTTGATCTATAGACAGTAGACACTAATTAAGCCAGATTCCGTGAATTAACTTTCTTCTAAAGGCTCATTAAGTCTTAGATGTTAGACATTTTCTAGAATCATAATCATTTAATAAATTTTGATCAAAATTGGAAAATAGAATTCTAGACATGAGATTTAGTATCATTATATCTTGATTTTAATCTTCGTAAGGGGACATAAAAGTGGTGCAAAACTGTTCTGTTAAGAGAGATAATTTTACCCACCCTGAGGCGGGTATTCTTCTAGTACCTGTATAATTTTATTTACATCATCGCTCCCCCCCCCCCGGTTTTGATACGCAGAAATACACATTCAATGAAACGGTCTTGCCTATATGAACTCTCGCTTCCTGCCAAGCCGGCCGCTATAACCTCTCTCTCTATGCCTAGTACCTAATCGCCTCACACGATGAACGTTTTCCCCTTCCTACACTTCCCATGTCTATCCTACACTTTTCTGTATCGATGCCAACTCCTTCTTCCTATCTGGCCTCTTTCCGATTTCTGCTTTACCTTCACCTCCTGCTCCCCGTCCTAGCTTCTCATATCTATTTTGCTTGTATCTTTATAATTATCAATCAAAATTACATCTCACTCCGAATAAGTTTTTCGGTAAACATAGACATAATATCAACTACACACATGCGTTTTATTTGATTTGGGTTTTTTTTTTGTTTTTTTATCCGTGCCTTTATCAACTTGTTCTACTTTTTTCTAAAATATATAAATTTTTATTTTCATTACGTATTTATGTATGTATTTAATAATTTCTTTTATATTTTGTACATTTTTTAATCATTTTTACTTAAATTGTAAAAGTTTTCGGCATATTTAAAAAATTCAATTACCATTGCCTGGTATTAAACAATGTATAAATATTAACTCATTGATTTTCGAGATAAAAAGGAAAAAAAAACGAAAAGCGGATAGCGAAAAACGAGATCAAAAACGTGCTCTTAGAATGTTATATATATGGATAAATCATATGCGCTTAATAGATGTACTATGTTTCTACTGTTTTATAGGCCATTCTTAAATGACATGACCAGAGCAAAATATTGTTGAATGTGATACAATTGTATTTGACAGAAATTGAATAAAAATACTTTTTTTGTAAAGAACATGGGCCAAGTTTCTATAAAAGAAACTGAAGAATCAGAATAAAATATTGAGCTTGTAGGCTGTATGCTATCAAATCAATCAAATTTATAGCATTTAAACCTGGGTATTGTAGTCATCGTCACGATTTCCTCTCGTAGGTTGTTCCACAGAGCAGAAACACGAACAGAGAATGCAGTATTTCTTTTATTAACTCGAAAGCGACGGTAGTACATTTTTGCGGGTGCCTACGGAGACCAGGACTTTGAGCTGGGGTGAAAATCTCCTCGTAAGGTGGATTAAAATTCCCGTTGATGTTATTGCACGCCAGAATCAAGTCTCCTCGCATCCCCCGCTTCTCAAGTAAGAATATATTTAGTCTTTGGAGCCGCTCTTTGTAGTTAAGCGTGAAGAGTCCTGGCACTATTCTGATTGCCAACCGTTAAACACGCTTCAGGTGTACGGTATCTTTTTGTAGATAATGATGTGTTGCTTGGATGGCATACTCGATAAGGGCAGTACCAGTGATATGTATAAGGGACGAAAGGTATCTGCTGTTAGGTTGAGAAAGGATCTCTGAATCAGGTAGAGAACCCGCCTGGCTCCGTTCGATGACAATATATGCAAAACAGACAAGCTCTTCTAGATTATTAAGATATAGTCATGTCTAACATCAAATGAGTGTTAGTAATTTTAAATCTACAAAACTGACCGGTTACCAAAAACCAGGAAAGCGTTCGATTTGGATGTTTTCTTTCCAAGACACGTCGATCCCGCTAATTTACTTGACGATGTATCATTTATGTCGGGTAGTTTTGATTTGATCCGTCTGGTGGCTGTGGTTAAGTGGATAACGACAAGGTTTGACGACATTGGTGTGCAAAGTTATAATCCAGTCGGTTCCATTCATTTATGGATGTTGGCAATCTTCCCGTGGTTCCTGCTGTAAATAACTGATTTTAGAAAGAATCGGTGAGGGGGATTAATGTCAACTACAGAACAAATTGTAGCAGGCTGTTTCATACGAATTTACTTAGTGAAGAAAGGGTGATATTATTTTGGAGTTTTTCTCTACCTAGACTTAATTCTACAACTAGGTCTACTTTACTATTTTTTTACAAACGAATCACCTCTTATTAAGGTCCACAAGCCACTCGAGGATAAGGGTTAATTGAGTTTGACAAGTTGACGATAAAACACCAAGGGGGTTAGTAACGATGGTTGTAACTTGGTCAAAATTGATTACTTAAGAGGACGGTTTAGCTAGAATTTGTTTACATTGGACATAAAGACGCCATGTTGTAATCAGCCGGGAATCAGTCCTGTGCTACTGTGTTCCATAGACGGTCAGTTATAGGGAAAAAAACTTTGCTCATCGAAAATTTCGTTTAGTTTAAGGCACACAGAGAGAAACAGGAAAATTATTTTTGCTATGAATGTTTTACAGAGGGGCGGCATAGACTGAAACTGAGTTGAGCACCTGCTATAAAATTAACGATGGAGTAGAAAAAGACTAGCAATGTCTCTTCTGTGAGAAAGAGGTAGTATGGAAAGGAAGAGATTTCGAAGTCGGTTTTATAATTCTAGTTGGAGGGAGGCAATCTGGTGTTAATATCTTATTTACTTTAATTTGTGTAGTCGCCCCTGTATGCCAATACTAATTTAACATTTTAAATATGTTTTTTTCTTTCTACTTTCAGGTTGCTGACTGATTAGATGAACATCGAAAAATATTCTTTCCCCAACAGTTTCTTCTCGGTTCGTGGCGAGCATTTCACCTTCCTCTTCCATCTACTCGACCACTTTCGGGATTAAGTATTGCACTAAATGAAAGCATCCCGGTAAACTTTAAGCAGCAGCGCCACCTACTGCCCGTCAATGTCTGACCCATTCACAATCTCGAACGATAAGAATGACGCAAAGACTGCTGAGGGCAAGGAGAAGATCCTCTCACTTTACCCATACCGACTTAAACGGGACAAAGAATCAGTTGTCACTTCGAAAACAGATTGAAGGAGAATAGAAAAAGAAGGAAAGAAAAACGGGGGCTGATAAGCGATTTTGATTGGCTGGCACTATTGCCGGCCTGATTTGATTGGCTGGCACGATTTTCGGTGTGATTAAACGATTTGATTGGCTGGCAGAACTGGCGGTCTTATCGTGTTTATTATTTTACTAGAAGTGGGCCAGTCTATCAAGATTTGACTCTTTCTATTTTCATGATAAATAAATAAATACAAATAAATCTACCCCGTATGTTCATACTCTGTTGCAATATTAAATTATGTGTGCCAGAAACCTCCCACGTGCTGGCATCATAAAATATCAAGGTTAGAAATAAAATACAAAAGAATCTTGGGATTCACAAAAGATTAAGAGAACAGTCTTACGCACAGATTTCAAATCTGACTTAGTAGCTATATACATTTGCGATGTCAATTTCATGGATCTTCGATCTGAAATATATATTATTGAATAATACTGTATTAAAAAATATATATTCTAAAATATACATTTATTTATAAATTTACTAAAATAAATTTCAATTAGGCTTGAGTCTATTTTGACACTTAAGACATTTCGAGTAATTTTGCTTCATCGTAAAAAGAAAATATTTACTTATATATTTATTTATAAAAAAATGAATTCGTTTTGGAGTCCCTTGATTTAACACAGTTTTATCAAATACGATGTTATCTACAAAATATAAGTATATATAAAGCAATTACTAGTATATCATACAAAATAAATATTTTTAATAACTTACAGCGAAAATATATTCGCATATATTTTCTAAAAACAGAGTAATTTACATGTGGGTTTATTAATTGTTAAACGATATTTTGCCATATATTTTGGATTTTGATTAAAATTTAAAATCTCCACTTGATTTACATATTAAAACAATACAAACATTTTCTTTATATAAGACTTATTTTTATATTATTTATCATTTATAGTTTTATTTACAACTAATATATATATATATATATATATATATAAATCGATTATTTATTTTATTTGTTCTAATTAATAACGTATACATATTTTATGCAATTTTTACACTTGACTGCAGTTTCACTATGAAGAAGGACATCTTTGTTGCAATTTGCATTCATAATATCATTGAAATACCTTAAGTTCGTATTAAATTGCACTTAGTCTTAATTCATCATTATGGCTATTTTTAGTAATTGCAATGATTTAAAATTTATTTAAAAATATAGAAAGCTATTTTTACCGGAATTTGTAACTGCCAATATATGTTGCCGAAGTGAAATAAAAAGATGAAGCCAGTTTACTTTTGATTTTAAAAGTAAACGGAAACTCCATTCACAATTTTATCATTGTTTCTAAAACTCCGAAGACTAAAATAAACTATATAAGAAAATGTTTTTGTTAGCAGCATAAAAATTTACTAAAGAAGAAGTTGTCAAGATGACGTCACCTGAGCGTTCTTCGCACAGAGCGTCCAGCGAAGGGCGTAAAATTGGAAGCAAAAAGAAACTGAGCCGAAAGCGGGCGAAATCCGAGACGGAAATAAAAAATGAGAGGTCTGAAAGTGCTGCACCGGTAACAGACGGCGCCTCTGCCTCTGCCTCACCCTCTGCCTCTGCCTCTGCGCCTGCAACTTCCGCAATCGCAAGCAGCGAGGGAGCAGGTCTTGACCGAAAATCAAGCGGCAAAAAGAGGCGAAGCTTTTTCAAAAGAAGCCGATCGTCGAGTACCGGTCGGACTCAAAGTAAAGATATGGGTGAAGCTGATGTTGTTCCGCCAGACTCTATCCCCGAACCACAGGCAACCAGCACCGACGTTGCCTCCCCTCGCGAGGTGCTCTCCGACGACGAGGAAAATTTACAGAAGAAGCCACGTGACCGCTTTCGACGAATGACAGTCAAGGAAGCCATGATGCAAAAGAGGGTGAAGCGCGTGTCCTCGACTAACGCCATATCGTCAAGTCGTCGTCGGCGAGCCGAGGCCGGAGAGGAACAATACAGCCAAGATGACGACAATGACTACGAGGCGGAAGTAGCGTCCATCCGTACTCTATCTGCGTCATCCCCGGACCTTCACAGGGACGACAGGAACGAATTTACCTCTCGACGATCAGCTGCGGTAAGAGAAACAGAGTCCTCTACCGGCGACAACAATTTTAAAACGACAACAAAACGGAGCTCTTCGTCGACAAAAGGCTTAAAAGCCGATAAAATACAAAAAGTGATAAAATCAACGAGCCCATCGAGGGCAAAAAGTAATAAATCAAGCAAGAGTATTGAGAAGGAAGATGAACGTCCTGATAGGGTAAGTCGGAAAGAAGGGGGTGTTTGCTATATAAAAGTAAGTAAAGACGTCAAGCAAACAGGAAAGAAAACGTCACCATCACCTCATAGGCGACACCATTATTCATCTCCTTCGCGACCGTCATCGAATTCTAGATCGCCTGGGTCTCGTTCCAGAAAAGAGTCCAGAGATCGCACAAGGCACTCGTTGGAGAATTCTAAATCTCCACGCAGGCGCGCGTCGCGGTCCCCAAAAGTGAGTCGATCCCAGATTGCTAAAAGCGAGCATGTCAAAAAGAGACGGACCCAATCGACAGAGAAAGAGTTGTCTAGATCTAGACGTACCGAAGGCGATAGAACGCAGCCTCCTCGTTACGCTGAATACGATGATGAAAGTGAAGTTGAAGATGAAGAGATGACGACCGAACCGGAGAAGACGTCTGGGTTAAGACAGAGACATCCGGAAATAATGCACGATGATGCCGACATGGATGAAGACGAGGATGATGAGTCGCATGCACTCTTTATTGAGTTAAGCAAAACGCTTTCCCCGTATTGCTTGTCACCTTCCGGACAAGAAAAAGATCTCCACGCGGTAAGCAAATACAATTCCCTGCGGAAGTCGACGTCGAACCTATTATTGACGGCTAAAGAGGAGAAGCCTGAAGACGGTCCGTCTAAGATGGATAACCTGGCAGTGGTTAACGATGCACGACATAAGAGTGCAAGTCCCAGGTTCAGATCACCCATTACTTCTGATGCGGATCCTCGCTACAGCCGACAAGGTTCAAGAGATGCGCACCATTTAAGTGGCTCGTCCAGAGAAAGCAACGACGCCCAGTGGAAGCTGGACGACGATCCAATGAGCCCCACCTCACCAACGTGGTCAGTTTTCGACGATTACAGCAGCGAAACATCCCCAACCTCACCAACATTCCCCATCTCTCCTTCAAATAAGTACACCCGAACATTTTCGCCTACCCGGAATCGCACTAAAGAGAAAAAGAGTTCCTCATCATCGAGGAACAGCTATGACGGTCAGCCAGAAAAAACCGCTGCAGCCACCGACAGCGATAACCTCGATAAATCAAACCGCATTTCATTGAGGCATTCATCTGGTTCGGGTCTGACGAAGGCCAGTCTTGAGCAAGAGGTTACAATTGGAACAGATACAAGTCCAACTTCCACGAGTCCTCTTTCGACTAGTCCTACCAGTAAGTTTGGTCCGACTCCTACTATAACTCTCTCTAAACCATCTGTCATTGGAGTGAAAGCTACATCACCTGGTGCTGAGATAACCTCTCCTAGTACAAAGCCGACTGCAACCACGACTCCAAAATCTACAGTTCCTTCTCTCACTTTTAAGTCAATTGCTAGGTCCATCATTCCATCTCGTTCAACAAAATCAAGCCATTCTGTACCCATTCCAACAGTCAGCGCCCCACATGATAAGTCAACAGCCGAGTCTCACAGTAGATCAGGCAGCATAAAAGACCCCAAAACTGACCGTGATAGCGACAGCCTTACGATAAACATACCGCGTGTATCTCAGGTTGACGAAGACTCTCTTTCTCCTCCAATCCGAGGGATCCGTTCAAAGACACCTACCAGGACGTCGTCTGTAAAAAGCCAACCAAAGAGCCCCACAAAATCTGTGAGCCCGGGGCATAAATCATCATCAACGAGTACTGACGGCTCTGGTAGTGCCAAATATTCGCATCCATCCACTTCTCGGAGTCCTTCTCCCCGAAGTGCTAGCATTGTCGACACAACGGCTGGCAGTTCGGGCTGGTTTGAAAAACCTGTCGATGCAAATGTCTCCCCTACGAGAAAAGACGACGCCGAACCGATTATGTTCTTTCCAGAAGTCGATATTATTCAAGACACAACGGCGAATCCGGACGTAAAAGAAAAGAAAGCGAAAAAAGTCCAGAGATCGTTTTCCGAACGAGACGCTTCGAAACGGCCAATGCCGAGGATAAGTGAAATTCTGGTCAAAACAGATTCCATGCGGAAGATCACGCGAATTAGCGCCGAAGACGTGGACATGCTGAAGGAGATGGCAAATAACCAAGATCGGCCCCTCGGTCGGAAAGGGGATAAGTTAACCTCTTCGGAGTCGGCTCTGGAAAAAACTGGAGAGACGAGTAACCTATTAGATTCGGAGGAATTGAAGAAGGACAAGGATAAAAAAGAGAAGAAAAAACCGGACAAGCGATGGTCACTGAAAGGCCGGAGCCGCAAAGAGGCCGTTGAGAAGAAGAAAGAAAAAGAAGACAAGAAGAAATCGAAAAAAGAGAAAGAGAAGGATAAGAAAATGAGTAAAAAGGTGAAAAAGTCGGACAGTTCCGTATCGAAGAAGGATGAAGAAGACATCAATTCGTCGGTATGCACGCAAACAGTGCTTCTAGGTAACCATCTTTCTGGTATCACATTGGATGTCGAGGCTGATTTCGACCCCGACTTGCAAGATTTTGAACGTTGGAAGGATCATACGAACCATTCGTCGTGGCCTGCTATCGTTATGCTTAAGCACCGTCTGGCATGTCAGAGACGGTTGCGAACAGGAATGGATATCGACAACGATGAAGAACTCAGGGAATTGAATCTATTAAATCAGTTGGTCCGCCAACCATTGGATGCACCGATACCAATCGAAAACGAAACGAACCTATTAAAATCTTTAGATATACGCGAAACTGCCCTCATAGGGGACACGAAGGGGCATAGCGGTCTGCCCCATAAACTGGACCCGTCTAAATCTCAGCAATCCTTGGATGATCCCGAATTTATAGCAAAACGGGCGCAGATGAGGAGGGAGAGTAAGGTGTTTCGGATGATAGAACGTCGTCGTAAAATTCTTAGTTGCATTAAGAAGTTCATCGCTTTCTTGTTTTCGCACATCGGCCTCTGCTCTCTCGTCGTGGCTTATTCGATCATGGGCGGGTTTGTGTTCAAGGCTCTCGAAGGGCCGTACGAACAGAAGAATGTCGTCAACGTAACTGCCTTGCGGATGGATACCATATCAAAAATATCTCAGTTGAGTGTCGAGTTGAATCTGACTAAGTTAAGCCGCTTGAACTTTACCAAGCAGGTTGACCACGTGTTGATGACTTTTCAGCAGAATGTGCACAATGCAACCAAGAACGATGTCTACTATACGAGCAGCAACGACGAAGAACTGGACATTAAATGGTCTTACGCTAGTTCTTTGCTGTACGCCATCACTGTCATGACGACAATTGGTAAGTACAAAAACAATCATTCTATTTACCGATTTTGTACATTTAGCTCATTAACATGTACATGCAACACATATTTGTACAATATTTCAAAATTCCAGCACCTTTTAAGTGATTGTATTAACAATGTCAACTGACGGTTGTTAGTTTTACCAAAAAGGCAAGAAGAAAACGGATACATCGCGATTGGTTTGAGACACGTAATTTTTCAATCCCTGTTTTATCTTTGCGTTTTTTTTTAATTTTCCGCTGTTGCTTATTTTTGTGTTTATTTACATGTCTATTATAAGGTAAAACTACCGTCGGTCTTACGTTTTTGACTGAAATATTAGTACATAAGGTAACTACTATTTATAAATTCTATCATTCTGGATGGACATTTAAATTTAAGCAATTTATTAATAACGATTTTGTAACAATTGAGACAAGCACTTATTGACATCAAAGCGTGTCAGATGTTTACTGTATCAGGCAACCATTCGCCAAAGGTAAAAAGCGTGCTGAGAATTGTTGACTTTTATAGTTTGACCTAATTTGCATGCGTGTATAGCTAATTTACATGTGTAGATACCAACCGACTGTAAAGAAGACGAAAGAAACGCAGTCGTAAGAACGATTAAGAGAAGGAGTTTGTTTTGATATTTTCTCAGTGTTGTTACCGCGTTGTATAAGCAGCAGTTCCCCCGAAGTTTCCACCGAAATTGTAACTTTATTACGGTTACAGGAGATTAATATACATTTTTGTTTCTTAAAGGTTTTCATCTTTGGGATTTGGGAAAATGCAAACAAATAAATATAGCACATACACATCCATATTAACATACTATGAACCCGCTCATGAGTGGGTATTCGTCAAGAACACGCACATACAAATATGATTCTTTATTAAAATTCAAACACTCCTGTAGTTTGTTTTTATGAGAAAATAATTGGATAAAAAATGTATATTTTTCTTATTTTCATTTATCTTTGAATGTAAAAAGTAAAGATGGCCGCCACATCCGGTATAATGAGTCGATGATAAGAATAAAAGACAATCAGGTTCCATTTTGTCCCGTTTTACTGACTCAACAAATGAACTGTTTATGAGCTTATCGCTATTTATTTTGATTTTCACGTTTTCACACTGAAGTCTACATCCGGTGATTAAATAATAATTTGAAATTTCATGCCAACTTTTAAGAAATAAATTAAGATGGAGCTATATTTAGATTAAGATGTACCGGAAGTTTATTCTTATTCTTATAATCTCCCTTTACTAAAGACTGACTAGTGATGTTTACTTGGTATTTATTGGCAAAAAGTATTATGAGTGATCCATCAGACTTCAGTTGAACGAAATCAATATGTGCCATATAAATGTTGAACATTATTTGGTGATAGAATACTTTTGAAGTTAACTAAAGACACAGTAGGCTATACAGTGGGATTAATGGAAGACATCGAGAAAATGTTTGCATCATTTTATCGCTCCAAAAAGTGAAATTCTATATAAGAGTCAGATAGTCTTAAAATTAGTTCTTCTGCCACATCTGGTAAGGTGCCGCTAATAGCTCTGTTTCTTGCCTTGATAAAGAACAACATCGACTTCGTAATATGGTGCGGAATGATTTCTAAAGTCCCTTTCTCGCGGAATAGACGTTTCCAGTCTTTCTCTACAATATCGTTATTTCGTTGGAAAATGTCAACTTGGCTTCAATCTAACTCGCCATATTACCACAACGGACAAAATCCTCATTTCTCAATATGTGTGTCGTGCGTTTAGGCGGAATTCGCATGAACAATATTTATTTTTGATCAAAATTGGAATAAGGATTCTAGACATAATGTTTAGTACTATTATATCTTGATTTTAATATTCCTAAGTGGGTATAGAAATGGCGTGAAACTTTTCTGTTCGTGAATTAATTTTATCCGTCCTTGAGTGGTATCTTTCTAGTATGTATGTATGTATGTATATATATATATATATATATATATATATATATGTGTGTATATATATGTATATATATATATGTATATGTATATATATATGTATAAATATATGTATATATATATATATTTATATATATATATGTATATATATATGTATATATATTTATATATATGTATATATATATATATTTATATATATATGTATATATTTATATGTATACATTTATATAAACTGTTTACCGTGATAAGTAATTCGAACGTCTGTAAATTGCATATCTATCACGAATACTTGGCGCTGTTAGAGTAAATAATTCCCTCTTGATGTTTAAGGATCCTTTTATGTAAATAAATCATTACACTTGTTCAATGTTGAAAAGTGATCAGAGCGTTTAGTATTTGAAATCTTATCTTTTGAGAACGGCGTCAAATCAACGCCAGGATACTGTTTCCCGCTTCTTGTTTTGAATGGCAATTATAAAAAAAAATATGGACAACAGACATGTATTCTTATGATGCGTCCATTGCTGATTGAGAGAACGGCACGGTATCTCATGGAGGTGCTTGGGAGGTTTCTATGGGGAAGTGGATCGCGACTCGAAATTACTACATGGGTGTGCCAAGTTCGACTCTATTCGATTATATAGCACCACTTTTATTCATGGATGTTGGCAACCTTCACGAGAAATTATTTTCTGTAAGTATCTAATTCTAGGAAAGAATCGGGGGAACCAATTCCAACAAAAGAATACAGCTGGTTGAATAAGTCGTATCTTATGCTGATTCAAACGAATTTACTTTACTTCAGTAGACTTTATGTAGATGTAAACAGTATATCAGTTTTAAATTATGAAGGTGAGATAAGAACAGTAGTTCGGATAATCCAAATAATACAAATTATCAATCCTCATCTAAAGAATTCTGAATCTCTCTATCTTATTTATAAAGTAAAACTAGTATGATAAATGTTTCTTTAAAGTTTCCAGCTTTTTAATAAAAGGGCACACAGCTAAATCTGTTTCGATATAAACATAGCCAGGGTGTTTTACTCCGCCCAATAAACCGGTATTGTCCGGGCCTTCGGGTCTGGATTTACGCCGGTCTATCAGTTGTCCGTCCTGTGCAGTTCTAGGAGGTGCACCCTCCCAGGCTTTGCCTTCTCACCCTTTGAGAGGGGGTTAGTTTATTGTTAATCGCCCGAGGCGCCCCTACCGGGGAATGCCGACGGGGCTGCCCAGGCAAATTTTAAACAGCCAGAGTGCTCAAATTCTCGAGCGCTGGTTTTTCTCCACTTTCCCAACAATGTGTCACATCTTACCTTGTGGGAGGAAGATAAATCAATTCATCCGATCATGTTATTAAAAGCAGTTTGCTTCAAATCTATTTTATCGATTTGAATATATACTTGATGCCTTCGCAAAGTTCTCTACTAAAACTACTTGAAACAACAATTTTAAATAATAAACATTTTCTTATTGTAAACACGAAAGAAACACTTTTATTCATATAGATAAATAAACATTAAAATATTGTTCATTTTAAAAGAAGATTATTCATTTTCTAGATATAGAAAAGAAAGGTGGAAGAAATAAATATGTATGTTTTTACAAAAAGAATATGCCGGTAAGGAACACAATAGCAATGCATTAACAACTTCCCCGACATCATAACCAAGTAGAAGAGTCCATCACCATTGGAATGTCTTAATTCTATTAACTTGCTGAATATTTTTCTACAAAATAAAACAATATTCCTAAACAAAGCTACGTGTTATATTTAAATCAAAACACCTGTCGAATTAAAGAAAAACATTAAGAAAGTATATATAATAATACACTAAGACACGTTATGTTCGTACGTACGGTATCGCCTTTCATACACATTAAAAAACATAATATCGACCGATCAGTAAAGATGGTGATCAGTGATTAATTTGAGCTAAAAAAATTCCGGCTTTACCATTTCAAAATCAATTATTCCTAAATCAAATTATATCGTCCCGTAGACTAAACAGTATAATTTTAAATTAATCCATTTCTAAAAGTGACATTTATTTTATTGATTTGAAGAATATTTGATTGACAATTATTTTTACGGTGAGATGATACAGAATAGTTATTGTTTTACAAAAGAAAAAATGGCTACAATTTTAAATAAATAAATAGTGACACATTCGTTTTATTTATTTAAAGAATATTTAACTGAGAATGACAATTATTTTCATGGAAGAACAAAAAGGAGTAATTTTTTCTTATAGTATTGAACCTGACAGACATTTAATTATTTAAAAGGGATATTATTATTATTATTATTATTATTATTATTATTATTATTATTATTATTATTATTATTATTATTTACTCACTAGGAGTTATCACACTGGTCATCGTCAGTGATCGCCCACTGCCAACAACCTGTGGTATTCCCTGGAGTCTGAGTGACAACAAGTCTCCTCAGACTTCCAGTATGCTCCACCTCTTTTCGTTCATCACCGCTGATGACCTTGCGGTATCGCAACAGCCACCTACCACCGATTTCCCGCTGGTAAGGGCCATTGGTCCCCTTATTATTATTATTATTATTATTATTATTATTATTATTATTATTATTATTATTATTATTATTATTATTAATAGTAAGTGATACAGATTGGTTTAGAAAACACCGTAGAATTTCTACGTATTCCCGCTAATAAAGTGTCATTCTGCACAGCAATATGCAAATTAAATTACCTATAATACTGCAATCACATCTACAAACAAATAGAGGGATGCTATTGTGTGAACTGGAATTAACTTGCATTAGCGTTTTGACCGCACTGTGATTGAAATGAAAAATGATCCCAACTTTTGTATTTATTTATTTAGATAATCGTTATTGTTTAAACATCTCTTAATTTTGTAAGATGTCTGTCAACACTGTGCATTTCATGCATTTCTAACAAAATGTACTATTTGACTAAAAAAAATGAACACCCATTTCCTACTGTTTAACTTAATGTTTCACTTCGTTGTTAATTTAACACGGATGTCGTAATGGCGACCTTCTGTAACAGTATTTTTTCACTTTTCATCTAGATAATAAATGTGAAGGTACGTGTGTCTGGCTCGATTCGCGATATGAAAAAGAGGAGATATGAGGAGAAAAATGAATAAGAAGATGTACAAAGGTAGTAGGTAGAGTAGTGGGAGCTGCTGCGGCTTCTTTCAAAGCCTTATACCGGTCAACAATTCAGAATTCAGTATTTCAGCTATCGGCGGTGGCTGCTGCTGCTTCAAATACTCAATATTACCTAATTTATGTTTATAAAATAAAAGATAGCGTACACTCATGTTTGATCAATCTATATTCTGTTTATCTCATTGAAAGTTATGTATGTTCGAGATAGAGAGAGAGAGGGGGGACGCTTAAATTTGGAATAGCAATAGCATTTTTTAAACGAATTAATATTTTATTTACATTAGAAAAGTTCAATTAATATTTTATTTAGATCTTAAAATATATTTTTTCAATTTCTTTTTAACATTTCTTTTGTACTATACATTTGTGTGTATATTGGTGAATGAGAGAGAAAAGAGGGAGGTTAAGTTTGAGGTAGCAATTGCAGCAGCCTTGTCTTTTTTTTTTCTTATCGATTAAATTCTGACCCCGCGAACTAGCTACTTTTAAAAAGGGCGTCATCCCTCCCAAAACTTCGCACCCATAAAATCGTAAATAAAAGTAATAATCCTTTTAGCAATCTAACCATATTTGGTACAAATAAACTTCAGTCTATGCCTGACTTGTTTACCTAGATACGATGTGCAAAATTGTCAATAATTCTGACACACTCCTTACTTGGCACCGTCTTGATTTGGCTGTGAATGTTTATTATAATTTATCATATGGCAAATTGTGTCATTTTGTAAAACTCATTATGCTTCAAGTTTTTTATCTTCAAATAAATATAGATCGATTGGTTTTGAGGGCGTATATTTTGCAAATAATTTGTAAGAAAACGATAGATTCTATTTAACTTATAAACCGAAACCTTACAGGTTTCCGTGTCAGAGTGACCTGTGAGTAATGGTTACTAAGGGATGACCCCGCGCTCCCCAAATATCCCAATTTGGGGCTTCACTACCGGATGCAGTTAAAGGTCATACTACAAAAACGGTCTTTGGTAGGCATATTTTGAATAGTTGGTAGTTCAAGAAAAGTAATTTAAGAAAAGTTATGAAGGGTGGGAAACGTTGAATTGGGCGTGAGGATTAAATAATATATACATTAATCAAAAGAAGTAAAACACGCAGAAAGTTAAATAGAGTTAAGAAATAGTGGTGTGGGGCATAGGTTATAGAATATGATTATAGTCAGCTAGAAACCTTAATATAAAGTAAACTAGTAAGAAACAGCATGGTACGACATTTTTGACCGGCTTGATTCTAGTGTTAGCATTGGTTTCCCCGATTCTGTCTAGAATCAGGTGTTTACTAGGCGGGCCACGTAAAGGTTGTCATCATCTATAAGTGAAAGTTTGCGTCGTTATCTACTTCACCATAGCGGCTGCATGAACCTGAATACCTGACCTGATGTAGTATTCGCCCTGGGTGGGCTGAGCCGGCTTTTTTCGAAGGAGGAAGTTTCTAAGAAATATAAACTTCACAGGCAGTCCGAAGCCGCATGTCTATCTAAGTCAAAGGAGATGACATACGGCGCCTCATATTTCCAAACGGTCATCCATCTGATATTCACCAGACTCAACGTCGCGTAACTTCTGTGATCTAACGGGAACCGGTATGTCAACGTGATTATGCCGTATTACTCCCACGACCTCATATAGAAAGTAGATAGCTGATTGATTGGCTTAGCTATATGATGTGGGATATATCCAAAAGGGAAATTCGGCTGTTGCCAAAATGTTAACCTCGCTAGTTACGTAATGTAAGCTCCTAATATTTAGGGACGCTAAGACTCCTCGTTAAACATGTGGAGATCATCCAACAAGAATCAACTCCGTAAAGGAAATGAAAGTCAATTACTTAACTCAATAAAATATAAAACGTTATAATTGTCACCGTCTCCTTTTTCAAGATAAGAGAAACTTCCTTAGAATAGCACCCCCCTTGGCTCTTGCTATTAACTAGATATCATAGTACACATGTGGGTAACATGAACCAAATCGTAGGCAAATGCTATGTTGAAGAATTCTTCAAATAATTGCGAGACTCAAATCCGGATCTGAATGCTTTCCAAAATTTAACGAAAAATTCTTTATCAACTGTAATGCGTAATTCATGAAGACCCGATTAGTAGTTCTTATATGAATTCTAGCAAATTTACCTAACGTTGCGTGGGTATCGAATATGTTGATCATAACTGATAAAACATGGTAACGGTATGAGTCCCTTTATTTTGTCCATTTACGTTTAGAAAAATGGTTCCCAGGATTGTAAGGTAATCGTAAGGGGTTGATATGCCGGTCAACGAAGTTACCCATCACCTTTTATACATCGTCACATCTGTAATACAGCACAATATGCTAATATCTGTAAAGTTATATATTTATATATATACCGATTTATACGTTGTTTTTTGTTCTGTTCTCTATATCCCAATAATCAAAATGAGAAAATTAAAGGAAGAAAATAAAAATAAATAAAAGTCAATGGTTGATCTTTTTTCTTTAGGTTATCAGAAATGACTCGCTATTATCTTTGAACTGGCGATAACTCAAATCCTAATTATCCTATCGAAATAAAAGAAAACATTAGAAAAAATTACATTGGAAAAGAATTAGCAAGTCAGACAACCCCCGCCATCTGAAATGGATTCTGACTGAAATCCTCCACTTTCAATAAAAGGTCAACGGTGTATGTGTATTTTTCTTTAGGTTATCATAAATGATAATGATTGTTTATATATGAGAAATTAAATTACAGACGTAATTCTATAATGTTCTATGAATATTAGTGCGAACACTGGCGAAGCATAATTTTTCCCGTAATTTTTTGACGTAAGGTGTACACTAGTCTTAGTATAATGGTGAATATGTGTCTGTATGTAACCTAAGTTAAAGTTTTAAAACCTCTTAATTCCAGATGATTTGTATTTGTTATTCTAAACGTTTAATAATATTTTTCATCATTCTACTGACAACCATGATCCTTTAGTGGCTTTTAGCCTTGATTAGTCGTGATTCATTAGTAAGGAAAATCAAGAAATAATATATCTATATATAAAATTCAATTAATGGGTGTATGCGTGTGTGATGTCTGTGTGTTCCCTATATAAAGAAATGTTAGAGAATCTACATAAAATCTTAAAGCGTACTTTTATGTAAAATTTACCGCGGAAGAAAATGGAAGTGGTTCCGAAAGGAAATATGTGGTTCGAACCTCCTTTAAAACTTCAAAGATATCCTATTTTAATGAAATTTATATAACATGTATAAAAATATCCGGGGAAGACAATGTAAATGGTCCTGAATCTCTACGTTACCATCTATGTGCCTAATATCTACGTGCCTCCACATCTAAGTAACCCATGAGGACAGAACTGCTTTAAAACTTGAAATACGTATATCTGATTCTAATGAAATTTAAACCATGAAGACACTAATTCAGAGTGTTTTCCTACATTTCAGTTTCGTCTATATAAAGATAGCGAAACGGAAAGAGGGGGGCAGTAAAGACAAATAAATTTATTAATATGGTGTCATGAGCATAGTGAAAAAGTACATAAAAGTGACCCCCATACAATCCCAAGCAACGTCGGGTCTTCCTGTTAGTATTATATAATACATATCATTGACTTACATACTTTACGTTAACTCCCTATTTAATTCATATAGGCAACACAATTCTCGTCTACCGAATTAATAGTGTGACCTATTAACATATTGATTTTTAAAACTGATTTAAATAATTATTTTCTACGTATTTTGGATTCTTAGACGTCATTCGTATTATATATATATATATATATATATATATATATATATATATATATATATATATATATATATATATATATATATATAAGAGAAAATGATAATAAAACAAATGTAAAGTTACATACGTTAAAAGTGTATTATATTAAAATAGTACAACAGAGACTAGTTTATAAAAAAGTCGTTTAAACCCAGGATTTTCAAAAAAAACAAGTCCTTTCTTTAAGAAGAAACAAAACAATTGTTTTACATTATTAATTTGAAAAAGTGTGAAACTATTTCATCAATTCTTTATTTGTTCTGAACAAAAAAAAACAAGAAGTGTATGTGGGATGGAGAAGAAAGTCTTTGAAATAATGAATCTCCTGATATATTATGAGGTGTCAAAGGAAATAATTCATTGGAATGCAGCGGAAGAAAAATTTAAAATAATGCCAATTTTCCAAAGCCAAGATTACACCTACTTACTAACACAAGAACAAAACTTTATATTTAAATTCAATCCAGCATTGAACAGATCATAACTCAAACTACACACAATACGAACCACACTTCTATCAACCTTTCTCTACCTCTCTCTATCACCTATCTAACCATACGCCTGTGTGTGTGCGCGCGCATATGTGTGTGTGCGCGCGTGTGCGTGTGTGTGGGTGTAAGTGTATGTGTCGCTCAACTATGTACAGGATTCAGAACTGACCACACACGTACGCGCACAGACGCACACACACACGTGGGCACAACAGCCAATGTGGAGACTGGGCAATAAAAAGTAATAAATTTCAAAAGAACATCTACACACCCCAAGAAATGGAGATGACCGATAAAATAAAGGTCAAAATAACATGCACTTAATAAACACACACGACTTTGACCAAATGAAGTAGGAAAAAAGGAAAAATAAAAATAAAAGATATAAAATTATCAAAACACGTACACACACACCTGCAAACCCACACATGCGCAAAAACGCCAAACAATAACACATTTTCTCAAATGAAGCAACACTTTCAAATCGAAAGACATTTCTTCAAATGGATGTACATACCTGATGAAAGTGGACCACCGCTTGAAACGTGTTATATAAAATTATAAAATGATGAAATAACAAAATTATAAATAAATGTTGAAATAAACATTTTACACACACACACACACACACACATATATATATATATATATATATATATATATATATATATATATATATATATATAACTTATTGCGGGGATTAATCTTAAATGAAAGCATAAAAATGAGAGAAAAATCTGTCATTTTGTTATTTAATTAATTGATCAAATTAAGTACATGTAAAAGTGAATGGGTCGCCAAGCGTTTGATTTCAAGATATAATACTATGCCTATACATTTACTATTACATAGACGTCTGCTGTTTTCAAAATATATATTTATTCACTCTCTTGTCTACTTCTTTCTCTCTTACTCCCCTCTCTCTCTCTCTCTCTCTCTCTCTCTTACTTGCCCCATTTCTCTCTCTTTCTCTCTCTCTCTCTGTATGCAAAACTGGTTACTACAAAATTGTATTGATATAATACTAAAGCTCCCTCGTCTCGCATGACTTTTTTGACTTATAAGTTACCAGTTATAAATGCCAAAACCACTCGAGGATAAGTGTTCATTAGATGGATGAATTGCCAGTTGAATAATGGAGAAAATTCTGATAAGATTGAAAATGATGAATAAAAAGGAATATGTTCAACATCTATGCGTACTGTTTATGAAAAGTATTTGTTTAAATTGGATTTGAAGATGACCATGTTGTAGTCTTCATGGAATCAATCTCGTGATCATTTGTTCCACAGATTGGAAGTTCTTGGAAAGAAACTTTGTTCGTTGGAATTCCGTTTGATGGTAAGCAAACGGAGGAAAAAGTTTTTTTACAGTTGTCGTAATAAGACGAGTTCTTGTTGTGAATGTCTTACAAGAAGGAACTATAAATGTAAATAGACTAACAACTTTTTCTGTGGGAAACGGGATGCCAAAAACAAAAAAGATCTCCAACTAGATACTGTGACGTCATTATTACCATCATCGTTCTAGGGTAAAACTGAATAAGAACACTATGTAAATTAGATAATAAATAATAAGTTTATCTGTATGGAAATATTTGATTATATGTTCCGCCTGTATCTATTACTAATGAAGGTTTGGCATATCTCTGTCTGGAGCCGAAAGTAAACTATTACTTCTATCTATCTATCTATCAATCTATCTCTCGTTCTCTCTCTCTCTCTCTCTCTCTCTCTATATATATATATATATATATATATATATATATATATATATATATATATATATTAATAATTACCATTTGGTATATATCTGTCGAAAGCCGAAATTATACATATCTTTATCTATATCTATTACAAACGAAAATTTGCTATCCGTGTTTGAAGCCGAAACTATACTATTACTATATTTTAATAATCAATTCAGGAGGTAGTTTAGTACATGTTCTGTTGCTATATCATCCCCCAGGTATTACCCCCTCTTTTGTATTGAAGAGAAGTGGCGTAGTATCGGTTCTGTTGCTATGAGACCATTCCCTCTAGGCATTACCTCCTCTTGGGGAGGATAGTGTAGTATATTTTCTATTGTATTGATACCATCCTCCCAGGCATTACTTACTTCTTATTTCATACCGCCTGGAAAGCGGTTTTTCGTTGCTTATACATGTAATGTTTTATTTTATCGACATACTTGTAAAACTCTGATGCTGCTGTTTTCTTGTTACCGTGCACGCTTTTCATCTGTGCATCAATGTCTTAGATGGTGGGAGGAAGGGCTAATAACGTAAATAAAAGGCGAGTGATCAGAGAAGTAGTGGGAGGAGGCGAATGACATAAATAATTAAAACCGAGAGAAGAAAGAGGATAGAGAGGGGGAGAGAGAGGAAGGTAGTTAAAAGAGAGGAAAAGGAATGGAGAGAAAAAGAGAGGGAATCCATGTAAGAAGGTCGTCGACCAGGTAATGTCGCATTCAATTTAACGTAGAGCCTCACACATTTAAGCTCGGAGGAGGAATCTTTTTCTTTTAATTGACACATTTAATTTAGCAGACTTTTCAGGAAATTTTATTTGAAAATTAACTTTAAGTAAAAGCTTCAGACACACTAGAATTAAGTAAAATCATGCCTGGGAGTAATAAAACAAGTTTGATTATTTCATTTTAAATACTGAAAAACAAATTTACTCCTTTAACTGGAATATGTGATGCATAATATTTAATTGACTTCGAACGGTTGAAATAACTTTGCCGCCATTCGTTGCCGTCTTAACAAGCAAAAACTGGAAAAATGGCTGAGAAGAAGGCGTTTTCAAAAACCACTTGTTCAAATCTATTAAAATCAGTCTTTAAAGAAAAAATACATTAAACCGTTTT
>OY744517.1:143062846-143077846 GCA_963556195.1 Sepiola atlantica | reverse complement strand
ATCAGTACCCACCTTTGTCTCATTTTCCGGCGCTCTAACCAAATGGCGAATTCAGCAGCTATGCGACAAGCCGATCAATAAAAGTTAAACTAGCAAATTCTTGTATTTAATTAAACAAAAGTTAATTACAACTCAAGTGTTAATTTCGAATGCCAGCTGCAATATTATTCGTAAAAAGTTGAAGATCTACTTTTGTAGATCTTCCAATTAAGACAGACCTTACACAAATAAATTTAGAATAACACCTTTCTTAATTTTATGTTTTCCCTGTTTATATATATAAGGACCATTTTCATAAACCGGAAACATACATATATATATATATATATATATATATATATATATATATATATATATATATATATATATATATATATATATGTGTGTGTGTGTGTGTGTGTGTGTGTATATTTATATGAAACATGATTAAATAATAAAAAAATATTTAAAAAACAACGACATCGTTTTATGCTTCAAACATTATCCATCATTATCAAAATATAAGTATATGTATGTATATATATATATATATGTGTGTGTGTGTGTGTGTGTGTGTGTATTCATATGTATATCTATTGATATGTATGTATACGTATATGTATATATATATATATGTGTGTGTATTTAAATATATATGTTTGTACATATATTTATGCATATGTATATCTATATCTATATATATACATGTAATATATATACATACATATATATGTGTGTGTGTATAAGGATAAACTGAAATGCCGTGGAGATAGGATGTAAGAAAAAGACATTACGAAAAACAAGAAGTCATCAAAACGAAGAATATACTAGTTTCGCCCGGATCAACTAACGGCTTCAGAAAAAGTCTGATGTCTTTTTCATATATATATATATATATATATATATATATATATATATATATATATATATATATATATATATATATATGAAGAGTTCGAGTGCAAAACGCGATAAACGCCATTTAAAAAATTGTGAATCTAGTGCTACACGTGTTTACTTTCAACACTCGACCACACACTTAAATCAGATTTTTTATAATGTGATATCGGAATAAATTTTCTTTGCTTTCAATTAAAATAAGTTTTTAATCCGAGTCTTGATTTGATATGTTCGTCTTTTTATTATTTAATGTCTCAATTTAAACACATTGGATTTATCGTGTTTGGCATTAGAACTCTTCAAATATATATATATATATATATATATATATATATATATATATATATATATATATATATATATATATATATAACGGTATAAAGACTATCAGAGAAAACTTGAATAAACTATGTATGAACTCTAAGAATTGGGAAGCATTAGCCTTGGAAAGAGTGTCATGGAGAAAACACCTGAAGAAGGTTAGTGCAATCTTTGAAAATAATGGCATACAGTATGAACGACTTAAACGTAGATTGCGCCAAGGGTGGCAATATAATCTTCATAAAGGATCACGGAGCTGGAAGTGTGAAAAACGTGACTATATTTTTTCTATCAAAGGCTAGATATGTCAATCATTTAAAGCATTATGCCAGATCAGGGTCACCATCTACCATCCCATTAAGGCCAAACATTCTGTTGTGTGTAATGTGTGGAAAGATTTCTAAATCAGCACCAGGTCTTAAAAGGCACAAGGCAATTCACAAAAATCAAATTCAAAAAATCAATCGCATCAATCCAGTCGAAGCTAACTCTTTCATCTGCCACCTATTGCAGGTCAAGGTTGATCTTCAAAGTCACCTCCGAATTTATGCAAAGAAAAACAGTAATGATACTCACAACAGTTGCGGACAAAGAGCCGGCAATCATCTGTCAAGATCGGCAATCACCGTATATATGTATATATATACATATATATGTATATAATTATGTGTATATATATATATATATATATATATATATATATATATATATATATATATATATATATGCATGTATGTGTGTATATATATACAGTATTGGATATGTTTATATGTTTGTATGCAAGGATCAACTCCTAAACTAATTAACCGATCATTATGAATTTTGAAACACAGCTGCTAAGCATAAGTGGTTCACGTGTGGGCTCTATTTCGTTTAATTTAGGTTTATGTGAAGAGGCTAAAAAGGAGATGGAAGCACTTCGGGAAAATTCAGATACCTCCGATTTTTGTGAAATGTAAACAATAGGCATTAGACATCAATTAATAAATATTCACTTAAGTTAAATTTCTTTAGAGTATTTAAAAGGTATTTAGGGAGCATAATATGGGCACAACTTCTTATTTGAAAATTTAAATATTTCAGATTTAAATTGAATTTGATCTATTGTTTTTAGACACCAGTTAAGCAAGATTCCTTTAATTCAAATTTCTTTCTATAAACCACTTCAGTTTTAGCCTTACATTGTCTATAATGAAAATCATGAATATCATGTAATAGGTTTTAATCAGAATTTAAAATTCTAGACATAAGGTTTAGTATCATTATATCTTGATTTTAATCTTCGTGTGGTGACATAAAAGTGGTTAAAACTGTTCTGTTTAGGAAATTTACAGTTCCTGTCCTGGAACAGGTAATCTTCTCGTATATATATATATATATATATATATATATATATATATATATATATATATATATATATATATATATATATATATATGTGTGTGTGTGTGTGTGTGTGTGTGTGTGTGATTGTGTTGTATTTTGTTCCTCTCCAAAGTCGGTTATTGCTTCCTTCCACTTTTGCTTTTCCATTAATCTATTCATACGTATTTGATTTCGTGATATAAGTTGTAACTCCGAACTCTCCATCTTTGGAATAAGCATCTTTGGCATTCACCCATAAAACTCTCATATCTTCTCAGCCAAGAAGAACCATCAAAGCTCAGCGAAAGAAGTGGTTACCGTTTGACTACCGTTGGTTAAGCAGCGGGGAAACTGATATACCGGGTGGCCAAGAAGTCAGTGAGGGATCACTAAGGGATTGTTAACTTCAAGAGATTCTTCATTTTTTATAGTACGTTAATGGAATTTTAACATAATATGACGAAGATAATTGTGATTTGTTTGCAAAAAGAACAAAAATTTAAAAAAGGTTGTCAATGTCAACTGGCATTCACGTTCTCTAGACTTAACTAGCCATGAATTTTCTTGTGGGGCTATCTCAAAGAAAAAGTTTACATACAAACCTGAAACCTTACATGAATTGAAGGAGAACATCGGGAATTAAGTCGGGGAATTACATCGCAATCGAGTGATCCTGCAATCCGTCATAGATAACATTTTGGAAAGGGCGCGAATTTGTAAAGCTGACAATAGAAACCATTTAAAAGATGTTATTTTTCATGAATAAATTATTTTTCCTTTTTTTTTTTGCAAACAAATATTCATTGTCTTCGTCATTTTATGTTAAAATTCTATTAAGGTATCATAGAAAATAAAGAATCTATTCAAGTTAAAAATCACTCAGTGATCCCTCGGTGACATCTTGGTCACCCTGTACATTTAGATAATTAACCGTGGGGGGAAACTTCTGACGCTCGCTCACCCACCCGCGTCTTTGTACCCGGAGAGATTCGATTTTACCGATGTTTGTACCGTCACCAGTGGGGCTGTCTGTAATTATATCGAAACAAACTTCTGTTATGTACTGAAAATCAAATGCATAGTAAAGTATTGTTCTTGGCGCCAAATATTAAATGGCCTCGTGGTAAACTAGGTTGGTATGAATATCTGATAACGTGTTAAATACTTGATAACAGTCGATGATATGTCCTCGAGAGTGAGTCCAACGGGTCGCTGAATCAGCAGCTACCCTGCTTTCTCTGAGGAATGGTTCTGTGCAGTCCTAGAAAGGACAGTCACCTATGCTTTGCCATCTCTTTTTGAGAAGGGTTTGGTTCATCGCCTATTGCCTGAGGCGCCCCTACGAGAGTATGCCGACTACGTTGCTCAGGAATTTTTGCGGGGCCAAAGTGCACTACCTCTGATACGCTAACCTTTCTATCTTCGACATTGTGCCACATCTTCCTGTGGTGGGAGGGAGATAAATTAGATAAATATCTTATATTTTAGGCGAAGTCAGAATTTGATGTTTGTGGAATCGAACAGATGATTTCAAATGAGTAATCGTCATCACATCAGATATGATGCATGTGTAAGGAACAGTAGATGATATATATATATATATATATATATATATATATATATATATATATATATATATATATATATATATATATATGGTACAGCAGAATAAGAAAGAGATGACAGAGACATGTCGGAAAATAGAATATGTCTGCTGGATTACGGCTTACGCTTGTCCCTAAAGATAAGATGTGTGCGCTGGTTTCCTACTTACCTATCTTTGAACCCACACGAAAAATGTATCTGTATATAAAATAAAATAAAAACTATATCTATTTGTAATGATCTTCTTTTAATCAAGGAACAACCAAAAGACACACCGAGAAGATACATCAGACGACTCCTAGACGATGGCGTTCACCCATCCATCGGGATGTAGAATAATACGCTCTCTTCCAATATATTTCTCTTTCTTTCTCCATTACGAACTTCTGTTTGTAAAATACTAGCTGTATTTACACGACGTTGCCCGGGATTCTTTTTACTTTCATTTTTGTATTTGCCAATCGTTTTAATAGGTTTCTGAAAGTTAATTTTACTTATTATGACATTGTTTAAACAATTAATTGAACCAAAAGTTAATATTGTTTTAATCTTTATTTATAAAATTATTGAATGTTAATTGCTTCCAAAGTTTTTAATGTTTTAATACATGATAAGTTGCTAAAGATTTTTAAAAAATCTACGTAGCATAAAATTCCCCTACACAATTATTAATTCCTACCTGCAAGCGAGGTCTGTCTAAACAGTTACCAAAGTAATTATACTTATTTAAAATCAAATGTCATCAATTGTTTAAACTAATGAGACACGTCGAGAATGTACATTTGACGACTACTATGCGACGGTTTTCGCCCATCTCTAGCCGTGTGAGGAGACTCTTATTCTATACATTTTTCTCCTTTTCCTTTACTATAAAGAACGTGTTTGTATATGAAATTAAAATTAAAACTCTACACTAATTGAAAGCGAAAATGTAGTTTCTTGTTGTAATTATAGTCTGGCAAAACACTCTTCATATTATTCCTGATCTGAAGAGGGCCATCACAACCCAAATCAAGGCAGTGTCAAGGAAATAATGTCTCAGGGTCATTGACAATTTTGCACGGCGTAACTAGGTTTGCTTATTATAAGACTGTAGGATATTCATGACTGAAATTGGTGGGAAAATCACGCATTAACTGAAGTTTATTTGTACTAAATATTGTTAGATTGCAAAAAACATTTTGAATTTTATTCCATAGGTGTCTAATTTGTGATTCATACTTCATTATAAGAAGTTCTAGCGCGTTACCACAGCAAAACTGTGTCCCTATGGTTCTTCTTTCTAGTTCAAATTTAGCACTTTTTGACGACCTTCCTATCCCATCAAACTAAACAACTCATTGACACATCGGTTCTCGTTAGATCAACGAAATGAAGCGACGTGGAGCCTAGCCAGTACCAGATGAGTGACTATTTGGGAATCGTAGTCACTGTATGTCATCTTCCCATGACCGGGATATACACGCGGCTGCGGGAAGGGGCGATATGAATTTGATATTCCCTGTAAACTTCCTCCTTCGGAGGAATCCGGCATAATCCTCCCAAGACTAATACTACACTAGGTATTATCGGTTCTTGTCGAGGATGTAATCTGTTGGCACAAATTAACCGAGAAAGTTCGTATGGGTTCTCTGCACATATTCCCCTACCTCAACCAATCGGTACACCAACGGATTTATTACCTATGGAGGTTTTACCTACTGATTTTCGACCTGCGGTATACCACTTCTTCAGAACATCAGAGTACTTAAAGACAGCGCGTTCAGTGATCGACGGACTTCCTTTGCCTTGTGAATTAAACACTTTTTTTGTTTCACTTATCTAGTTTTGGGAAGTTTTTGTGTTATCTTGATTCATGATAAAAACGGCCTGATTTAATAAATACATTTAGTGAAAACTAATAACATTTCGCAAATAGTATAAAAACATGTAAGCTGTTTTGACTCGGTGAAAACTAAACGAAAACAAGCGGTAATCTAATAAAAACTGCATCTTTGTGCTTTTTTTTTTTCACGGCGCGTCTTTTATCAAGATATCTTTGATATCATAACATTTAAATCTTTAATAATTAACTCTCGTTTTCTCTACTACTAAAACTCGCGTCTGGAGTCAAACTAAACGTCTTAACTGGTTATTTCAAGGAGTTAAAAATGTGTAGAATGAATTTCATTAAATCAAGCTATGAAAATAATATGTTTTGTTTCTTCTTACGCGAATTTGGGAGCCGTCCAGCTTATGTACATTTACAACTTAGCACGGCGACCACCGACCTGTTTCAAGGAAAGTTTGGGTGATTTTTTTTTTTTTACTATTAGGTCGCCGCTTATCAAGGTCAAGATCCACTCGAGGATAAAGGTTAATGATACGGGAATAATTTCCAACCGAAATATGAGGAACACTATAGGAGTACTAACATTGATCAATGGTATAAACTGATTTTTATTTATGAGGTAAGAATTAGTTGACATTAAATTAGAAGACGACCTAGTTGTAATCAGTAGGGAAGAAACCCCGTGGTATTGTGTTCCAAAAGTTGAGAAACCCTTGCGAAGGAGCTCTGCCCATGAAAATTCCACCTGACGCTAGGCACATAGAGGGAGACTAAAGCTATTTTTTTTTGTTGTGATAGCAAACCGAATTGGCCGATGCATTGTGACTAGTGTCACTTTATCAAGCAATTCACCAGTTCTGTATTTCTACACAACAAGTAACGCAAGTTTGGTCCCTCATCGATCATAACTATTTGACTAAAAGCTCCAATTATTGTTTCCTTTTTGTAAGAGCAGGAACTAGTTTTGTTACCACGTGAAAAATACTTTCCTTTCTCCCTCCATGTACCAAGAAATAGGTGAAATATTCATAGACAGCTTTTTTGCAGGGATATTCCTTCTGTGGAACACATTGCCGTGGAACTGCTTCCCTGCTGATTATAACTTAGTCATCTTCGAGTTCAATGTTAAAAGATACTTGTTAAAACCCGACTCATAAGTAATAAGGTCATATGATTGATCAATGTCAGTTAGTTAGTTTTGCTTATCTTTCAGGTGACAATCATTCAAGTCTCATTCATCCATATTCTCGGATGGTTCTTTGCATTAATAAGCGGTGAATCAATAGTTTTAAAAAATGAATGAAAAACAAAGGATAGGCAGGAGTAAAAAGTGTACTTTTGGATATTTGTGAAAAAGTTCAATTACTGCCAAATTGTAATGGTTAGAGTGTACGCTAATGGACCTAGAGACCGGGGTTGAATCATCAAACGACTCATACCAAAGACTCATGAAATGATACTACGCTTCTCGGATGGAATCAAAATATAGCATCTGTTATATCCTTTGTCAGTGAAGGAGATATCTTTCTAGACTGAGGTAATGGTTTCATATTTTTGTCCCAATCGACAATGCTTTGGGGTGGGGCGTGATTTTCCACACATAAAAAACCGACTTTGTGTCTTACTCTGCTCTCGTGGAGAAGCAAGTAAATGGGGATTTATAAAATGGTACTTGATCATCACTTTGCGGTGGCACAGTGGCTTAGTTGGTATCGACGCGGACTGAGAACCTGGGTGTGCCAGGTTCAAATCCAAGTCATTCCACTGAAAACGCTTCCATCAAACCCACATGACACGTGTGTCTAATCTCCTGGGGGGGATAAAATAGAAATCACGTTAACACTTGTCCTCGGCCTTGATAAAGTGGTCGTTTCTGTTTTCTAAAAAAAAAAAAAATCTCTCTTTGATAAACATTCATGATGATAAGGTGAGGATTAAGGGTAAGAGGGCAATTAAAAGAAATAAGTGACGCCCCTCTACATCTATCAGTCAACCTAGAGTATTGATTTACTCCTCTCCAGGAGTTAGGCACAAGGCCAGTTTTTATCTTACTCCCACAAGTAAGATGTGACCCAAGGTCGGGTCGGGAAAGTGGGGTTTAAAAATTGCCTGGGCAGCCCCGTCGGCATTACCCGGTAGGGACGCTTCAGGCAGTAAGAAATAACCTTACTACTCCTCAAAGAGGGGAGGCAAAGCCTGGGAGGGTGTACCTCTTATAACTGCACAGGACAGACCCATAGACCGGCGTAAATCAAGCCACGAAGGCCAAGACAATACCAGTCTATGGGGTGCAGTATCCATCGGAACAAATACTACACTTTGATCTTAGCCAAAAGGCCAAGAAGTAGAAACTATAGAATTTCTTGAATCACTAACAATTGATTCATGTAAATAAGCATGTATTCAAACTTTTGGATGATTTTAAACAAAAGATGATGAGAGTAATTTAAAAATTTTCCAAACAAAATCCATTTCATGTTCGGATTATTTTAGATGATGATTGATATTTTTCATTATTTGGATTATTTGAACTACTATTCTCTTCTCTTTTCTCGCCACGTTTTGGCCGATGTAACCTCTGATCTTCTTTAGGTGCATTTTTAAAACTAAGGAATATTTATGTCGAACTCATGAACCTATACAAAATTTCGAACTAAAACTCTTTATTGAATCCACGGGGTTAGATTGTTCTCGTTCCGTAAGCCATTATCAGATGGAAGTGTTAATTAATTATAAGGTTATTCTTAGTAATAATGATTGAACATTCAAACTTCAGAAGAGTGTCACTTAAAAGCGATAGTAATCAACGCCATTAACCGTTACGCTATGCGGCCATGTAGTTAGAAAAATCCAAATAGTACAAAATTCATTTTGGGGAATCTGGGAGACAAGATTTGGCTCAGTCAGTTTTCTGCTTTCATGATTTCTTGCACAATTCCGTGAAAAACTAATGAACTGATTTTACGAAAATTAGAAAACTTAACGGCATAACGGACTTAGGGAATGGAATAACAGATTAATGAAATAATGGGCTAATGGTCTACTGGAATAACGGTTTAACGGAATAGCAGATTCACGGACAGAACGGAACTATTTCTAATTAATTCCGGGGACCAAAAAAGTAGGCCTTGATATTGCTTCAAACAAACAAAAAACGCCTTATTTGTTTCCCGCCTTTTAAATACTGTTTTAAAACCGAAGTGATAATTAAAAACAAGCGCCCAGCAATGTTCAGTCAAGCTCCCGTTTGTGGTTTCATGAGTAGTTTTCTTAATTTTATTATATTCGATTTCATTTACCTTTTTTCAATTATGTCCACTAGTTTTGGCGCCTATTTTAGCATATATGTAAATGTCAAATTAATAAGAGCGATATTGACCCTTTTCTGTTCCTGGGAAAAATCATCAAATAAATTTCTCTTTGTTTTTCGTACTTTTCTCCTTACATTCTTATTTCTTGCTTTTTTCTATAACTTTCGGTTTATTTTCTTATTCATCTGTAATGGGGTCTCCTTATTTATCTTGACTTTTACACATTCAAGTCATCATGTGAAGAATTCGAATGAAAAACGCGATTAATCTAAAATAAAATTAACTGAGAAATTAAACAATAAAAACACGAACATATCGATTGAGCATTGAAAGATAGTACATTAGTCTGAAATGGTATAGTAAACGGAATTGAGCATACAAAGATAGTACAACAGTACAATTAATAGAAGTAATAGTATAGTTTCGGCTTCAGAGAGACAGATATCAAATCTCTATTAATAATAGGTATATAAAAACGTTTAATTAAAATAATTATGTTTATAATAATGGGCAAATGGTCTAACGTTGTGTTTTATAAATGTTTCTATGTTAGCTATACATGAATAACTGACTTTTAATGTGTTTCTATTAAATAATGTTGGGGTGGCTGATGATGTGGAAAGTATTTGTGGCTTGATGTTCAAAATATTTTTCTAATTATATTTTACCTCTTATTTGCTGTCAGTAATCTAACATATATAGAAGAGTCTATCGGATCTTTAAAAAATTGGATCTAAATAACATCTAAGCTGGCAAACTAAACTTTGCTACCTACTAGCCAATCTTCATTTGTTATTGTTGTAGCATATTATTGATAATATATTAACTTACATCGTTACAATTTATTTCGCATATTACGTAGTATTATGACTTGTAATATGAAACATTTTTAAATAATCACCTAAAAAATAACAATCAGCTCAAATGATGTAAGAGGGTTAACTATTATGAGTAGGTCAATAAATTTGTGCAATGGATGTTCTTATATATGTGTCTTTCTTTTTAAACACTTATGTATTATATCTATATGTATACTAACATTAAACCATCATTACTTTATATTTACATGCATTGAATCTTAACCGTTACTTTTTGCAGAGATTTAAACCCTTGGGAATTCTACTTATACTTCTCTTTTTCTCTCCAAACAAATAGTAATCTATAATTTTACCCCTAAATATCATCTAATATTATTTTATGGAGATATCCCATATATTTTTGGAATAAAATGGAGTATTTTTTTTAGATCATCCATAAGAGTGTTTTACCTCTAATGGGTTTAGAAATTATCTTCCTGACATTCGGTCGTTTTTGAAAGTCTTTCCTTTAGAAAATAATCGAAAAAGCTGATCGTCCTGATTAAAATTGCTGAATGACTTTGTCGGTGGAATCGATTTTTGTTTGAAGACTATATAGAGGAAGTACCTTTTGTTCAGACTACTAATTCTTAGAACGTATACACCAAATACCACGTTGAGTTATATGATTTAATCAAACTTTCGATCCCGCCATTTTCTTAGAAGGATTCATTGGAAAAACTTCTTTGTTGTTGGTTTTATCGCATTGTTTAATGACTTTCAGGTGTATTATTGTATATGTATTGATGTGTGATTATTGTTTATATATATATATATATATATATATATATATATATATATATATATATATATATATATATATATATATATATATATAAATATATATATAAAGGTATTAGTATATGTATTTGTGTAGTTATATGTATGTATTTATGTGCACGTGTATTTGTAAAGTAAAATTAAAATTTGACACACCCGTTTCCTGTTAACATTTATTGAATATACCCAAATATATTGGTTATCTATTCATGTATATATTTTATATTTTTTATTATCTACTTTTTATTATTATTATTATTAGTAGTAGTAGTAGTAGTAGTAGTAGTATTTATATTTTTTATTTTATTGTCTTTTGGGGGGGTTATTTTTTATTATTAATATTTTTATATGTGTGTTGTTTTAAGGAGGATACGCATTTCTCTCTAAAATCTGTATGAGCTGTATAATTCATAGGTGTTTGTGATTTTCATCAACTTCTAATTGTGGTGTTATGGAATCTGTACTGATGAAGACACAATTTTCAATCAATAAACATCTATCGTCTCGGAAACGATCGTAGGCATTAACTTTTGTCGATGTTAAATTCTTGGAATCGATATAAATAATTATGTCATATTTTTTTTTGTTTATATCTAAATTGTAATATGATAGCTCTGTTTGATCTATACGTTCAACGATTGAGCTAATTTAAGTATTTCTGAGTAGAGAATCGTCTAAATTTGACTTCGCCTTTTTCTTTATATCTGTAAGGTGTAGCTAATTATTTGTCCATTTGAATACTATCAAAGTCTGAACATTTGACTTATCTTATATATATATATATATATATATATATATATAATATTGTTATCCACAAACAGTTTTTTTGTGTATTCAATACTTATCAGTGTTGCTAGACGTCTATAATGTTGAGATACTCTTGAGCCCTTTAATTAGAGCGATATGTGTCAAAGTAGTGCGTGTATATATATTTATATAAATAAATATATATTTATAAAAATGTGTGTGTGTGCGTGCATACATATTGCACATATGTTTTTGTTTCGTGTCCGTTTGTTTGTATGTGTGTGTCCATTTACAAGGCTTTTGTATACACAAATAAAGAGGAGTCACGTCAACATCGTCCCACATACCAGATTTGGCATCGTGTCAGACTCATGAGGGCTTTCTTTTTTGTTTTTGTTTTCAGAGTGTGTGTAGCGTAAAACACCAGGCGCACTGATTGCTGGTAGGGGTGGGGGGAAGGGACTGGATATATGGGAGGGAGGGGCAGACGAAAGCGGCCCGGGCCTATATTGACGTCATCGGCACGTGCATTCCGTAACCTCAACCTCTGCGCCCTATCCATCTCGTTGCTCTCTTCCCCATCCGCCCCGCTCTTGCTTTCTGTGATTCTTCTTTCTTTCCGTCCGTATCTTCTTCTTCTCATCTACTAGTCAAAATACCCGTCTACGTCGAGTGAGGAGCTACACCAACAACAATCTTAATAAATACAGCCGATAAACACATTTTCTACGAGTATATTTGATAGTAACTCTTCCTTTAGACATGGGATGTTCTATAAAACCGTCAGGTAATGCTTGAGTTTTTTTCACTACAGATTTTTTCTATAAATTTAAAATTCTTAGAATAAAGAAAAATTTTCAAACTTAATTAACGCAATAATAATAATAATAATAATAATAATAATAATAATAATAATAATAATAATAATAATAATGATAATAATAATAATAATAATAATGATGATTGTAGTAGCAATAATGATAATCATAGTGATGGTGATAATAATAACAATAATCCAAGCTACAGGTCAACTGGCATAGGGGGTAGAAAATCTCCGGTAAGTCATAGCGAACACAGCATATCAAAGGATAGCAAAGACCTGATGGATTGCAACGGCATCTGTAAATACCAGGTTGACATCCGACGGGATTTAACTACATTTCATGACCAAGATTGGGTCTTCAGCTTTGGTTAGCAACTCTCCAAGAGATAGTATCTTAATAAAAATACTAGAGAAAGAAGATCTTACACAAACCATTCCTTATACTATTCCAATATGAGTGTTCAAAATTATAAAACTGAGAACGACGTAAGGAGGTCTGGAATATCAGGTATTGGTTTCTACGTCCGGCAGGGGAACGAACGAGGATTCCTAAGCGAAACTGTCGAAACACGAACATTAAAACTAAAACTAATTGGACTAAGGCATTAAATAGAATTGTGATGACATTTTATTTGAAGAGTGATCCTCATAAGAGACGATATAGATAACGAATGCGTCGACGCTGGAATTAACTAGGCCTGTTTGAATTATCATAACTATAATTAACGTGACAATCCCGGGTGATTAAAAATAATGAATGATTGAGAGAGAAGACTTAGACGAGCTTGTGGAGATAAATAAACTTAATGTAGCTGAGGAAAAGTCTAGGGTAGAAACAACAACAATATTGTAACTAATTGTAATCAGGCTGTTTCCACAGATGCAATCGTAAAACATATGATAGAACATGGGATTACAGAATAAGATCAGATTGTTAGACGAGAAGCTCAGAGCTTGCAATTTAGAACAGCCGCTGAACCTGAGATTTGTCAATAAGAAAAGACTTAAAACTGTCATCATCAAAGTGAATGAAGTCTTGCCATTTTTACTGGTAAATAATTTTGATCAGTGTAATAAAGTTATTAAAGCTGCTGCCAATATTGTATCAAATCTACTCGGAGTAGAAAAACGGAAAAAAGAAGTAAAGAAAGAGCCCCAGTGGAGGAAACGTTTAAATGGTCAGATAAAACAGCTTAGAAAGAGTTTAGGTAAAGTGCATGCTGTCGAAAATGGCAAACTCAAAAGTCAGAGCACTTGTGAAGACTAATCCGTAAGTTCGACATACACCAAAAAGGTTTCAAGTATGTAATTGAAGAACTGAAATTGTGTGTCGTAGCTAAGACTGACAAAGTTAAACGTTACAACGACATAATTGAGCAGTATCGGGGAAAAAGACTGTTTGAGAACAACCAGAAACTCATTTTTGAAGAGCAAGAACTTGTTTTAAACATCGCCTTTTACACACTTCTTGCAAAAATGATAAATGGCTGTTTGACGACAGGTAGCTTCCCTGGATGGCTGACAAAGGGCACTACAGTATTAATCATAAAAGATAAGAAAAAGGGAGTAAACTAATAAAGTTTAGACCAATCACTTGCCTCTCGGTAACGTGGAAACGTTTCACTAGCATATTGTCTGAAAGTATTGATAGTCATTTGGACCAAAACAATTTGCTGCCTGATGAACAGAAAGGCTGCCGAAAAAGATCACATGGCACCAAAGAGCAGCTTTTGACTAATAAAATGATCTTGAGAAACTGCAAACGAAGAACTACTAAACTTGCCATGGGGTGGTTGGATTATAAGAAAGCATTAGCATGGTGCCTCATTCATAGATACACAAATGCCTAGAGATTTTCAGAATAGCCACTAAAATTCAAGCCGCTTTAAAGAATAGCATGAGGAATTAGGAAACTAATTTAACTTCAGAAGGTGTTGCATTAGGTAAATTGAAAATTAGGAGAGGGATTTCCAGGGCGATTGTCTTTCCCCTTTGCTATTTGTTATTAGTTTGATCCCAATGACACTTCTTTTACGTAATGCGAAGGCGGGATATGAACTTTAGAAAATACTTTCTACAGTCAACCACGTATTATCCATGGATGACCTTAAAGTTTTTGGTAATAATGAAAACCAACTCGATACCCTAATGAATACTGTTAAATTATTTAGTGACGACATACGAATGGAATTTGGCATCACTAAATGGGACATTCTTGTTATAAAAAGAGGTAAACTTATCCACTCAGATAGTCTTGAACTCCCACCAACAGATCTGATAAAGAATGTAGACAGTGAGAAGGGCTAGAAATACTAGGAATACTGGAGGCATATAAGATTAAAAACAAGGACATTAAAGACCAGGTCACAGCTGAGTACAACAGAAGAGTACAGATTATTCTTTAATCACACATCTAGAGTCGAAACAGAATCTATCAATGCCAGAGCAGTAGCTATCATTCGATATGCAGCCGGTATTATT